>CM062211.1:10980000-11107500 GCA_031216445.1 Lateolabrax maculatus
GTGAAAAGGTCAAGCTGTTATGCATTTCTGACAGCACTGAGACTCTCAGTCTGAGAATTCAGCTTGATTATAGTGGTTAGACGATGAAAATAAACCAAAATATTTTAGATTTTATTGAGAGAGTGCCTTGCTTCCAGAGATTTACAATAATTGCATAGTAACAGCAGCAACCTTGGCCGCCACCAGTTGCAAACAGGACAGAGGCCTGACGCAGAACATGCTGTTCCTGTTTAGACAGACGGATGACATCGAGAGCCGCGTGGCTGTCAGCAAGATGTCAAAGCCCATCCTGCTCAGCCTCAAGTACACTTGACATGATTAGTCGATTAATCAATCAGTCGGTCAACAGAAAATTGATCAGCAGCTATTTGGGTGATCAATTAATAATTCATGTAAAAAATTCAGGAAAACTTCCAGCTTCTCCAATGTGAGGATTTGCTGCTTTTCTCTTTTTTATATAATTGTAAATTGAATATCTTTTTATTTTCTTTTATGTCTCTTTTGGATTGGTGGTTGGACAAAACTAGATATTTAAATTCGCCCTCTAATCAAAATGGGTTTTACTTCTTGTTGAGCACAAGTGTGTGAAACCTAAATGTGATATGTGCTGCAGCTTTAAGATGTACATTGACAATGTTTGTCGTCAGAGGACGAGTTTCCCTCTGTCTCTTTCTCCCTCCTTTTTACTGCTTTATCCCTCTACTCCCCACCTCTTTCCGTATTTATCCCGTTTCCCTCCATCATCTCCCCTTTCTCCCTGCCACTCCTCTCCCGCTCATCTATTCCTCTGGCTCTCCTCTCTTCTTCTCCCTCCCATTTTATTTGCCCATAAACACACAGGAATCTGTCTTGACGACGTTCTGCAGTACACACTAACACATACTCACATGCATTTTGCCAGAACAACAGGACCTACAGAAGATAGTTAAAGATGGTAGACTTCAAATATCACTCTAGATGTACACGTTCAGTCCTCCTCCCTTTACACTCTCTTCTTTTCAGTGTTTCACTTACAAGCTTTCCTGGTTTTACATTCATTACTGTCAGCCTGCAGTCAGCTCAGACATACTGAGCTGTGCGTGTGTGTGTGTTTTCATTTCCCCCTAGTCTCTGTACTATTTTCCTCTGCTTCTTTCTTCGTCTTCCACCAGCTCCTGCCTCTCTCTTCTTATCTCCAAATGAATGAATGCACAATTAAGTGTTCAGCACGAGTAGTCTCGCTGCTTTTCTCTGTGTGTGTGTGTGTACACTCTCGAAGAAATCTCTCGCAGACCCTGTGCGTGTGTGTTTGTACTCTTGTTTGAATCTGACTGCAGCTCCAGTGTGAGTCACTGATCCAGTAGTGAGCTGACTGCAGTACTTCTATTGTTTGGCAACATGGCTTCATGCATACAGGCTGAGAAGCTGAGGTGTAAAAGCATAAAAATTAGCGAAGTGTGTTCGTACGTGTATGTGTTCAAGCACTGCGGTCTGTTTACTCCAGTTTTACTTTCTATTATTTAAAATACTACTTTTTTTGACACATAGCACAGAAAGGTTTTCAAGAAGATATTCCAATTTTTCATTCTCATTTTCCTGCTACCAGTATTTTGAATTTAAATAGATACCATATCGACCGTGCAAGGAAAGTCATGTTTGCCAACAGCAAACATGGAAAAACAAAATAATTTGCAAGCAGAAGATATTGGTCTAAACCTAGAAAAGGCTCCAGTTTGATTTTCTGTGTCTGCAGACAATAAATATGTTTTTACAGTGTGCTGTGAAAAGGCTTTAACATTCACTGAATACACCACAAGGATGTTTTGTAATGTCCACACTAATGTGTGTTTCCATCCTCCACATCACAGCTGTTCTGGGACTGCAGCTAAGGATGATATCAATTATAGATTAATGGGTTGATTACTTTGTCACTTAATCGTTCAGTCTATAAAAATATGTACCAGTTGTATTTTCATAGAACCCAAAGTTTAATCTTCAGTTTGCATTTTTTGTCGTACCAACAGTCCAAATCACAAATATATTAAATTTACAATTACATAAATCAGATAAAAGCAGCAAATTCTCACATCTAAGAAATTTGAACCAACAAATGATATTTGAGCTTGATAAATAAAAATGTTTATCATGCACAAATGTATACAATTAATCTAATAGTTGATTGACAAAAAATTAATCAACTAAAAATGATAAAGATTTCTCTTGTTCCAGCTTAGTTTTTCTTAATATATATTAAAGTGACTATCTTTGGGTTTTGGGGTGTCGGGACATTGGTCATTGGACATTGGCTTGGGCCTTGGGCCATTTTTATTTTTATAATTTTTTTACTGTTTTGTGGCCTTAATGAATTGGGTAAGAATCCAACACTACCTGAATACACAGCAAGAACGTTTAAATATATTCACACTAACACATGTTTTCATCCTCTCTGCTTCTCTCATGTCATACTGTGGCGTCTACATTATATCACTGTCATCCAAATTTGACAATACCAGCAGATAAAGCCTGTCTGGTGCTTTTATTTTGTCACAGTAGACAGGAAACAAAGAAATAAACAAAGCTGGGAAGTGAGCTGTCCACTCACCTTTAGTCATTTTTCTTTATTTATACAGCAGATCCAGGAGAAGTCTCTTTGTAGAACTGTGTGGACACTCTTGTGTCTTTTTGCTTTTCACTCTACAGTTTCCCTGACTCCATGTTTATTTTTGTCCTGTCGCAGCTCCACCAACGAGGTGAAGAACCTGCTGCAGTCGCTGCCGAGGACCAGCGAGCCCCGAGAGATGCTGTTTGAAGACCGGACCCGGGCCCACGCTGATCACATTGGTCAGGGCTTTGAACGTCAAACCACAGCAGCCGTGGGGGTGCTGAAGGCCGTACGATCCGGAGAAAGGTAGGCAGTGAAGCAACACATTATATCATATGTTTAGCAACACACGCTCAGTAGCTACACAGCTCCCTCACCAGCGGACATCATGAAATCCTTCTTACTCTGTCCTCCTCTCCCTCCCTTGCTTTCAGCTCGGAGCCTCCTCGTGTAACCAAAGACGTCGTGTGTTTCCATGCTGGTGATTTCCGTCACGTAGCTCATAGGCTGCAGTTGGATCTACACGAACCTCCTCTGTCTCAGGTGTTACATTACACACACATACACAAGACATAGCAATAAGCACTGCACACACACTCAGTGACATCTTTATCATGTCCCAAATTATAAATTATATAGTTATTTGTCAGTTTTACACTTACTGTCTAACACTGGGTAAGGTGTAAAGTTAAGATAATCTGATGTTGGATGCTGACGCCTGGTGGAGCAAAGTTGAACTGCAGTAAGTTAGAGCACTTTTTATTCTTAGAATTTAATTTATAATAAGTTACATATAGAATCTTTTATTTTTATTTGTTTACTTTATTTAACCATGATAATCCATTCAGTATCAATGCTGCCTGCCAGATCAAAAGGAATTTTCTTGGACTCTCAGATCACAAAACATCTTTTAAGGAAATGCCTTTTTAGCAGTCCTAACTTATTATGAAGTTGTTGTTAAAAATAAATAAATAAATGTAAGGGCAGTGATACTAAGTAATATCTGTCCTTGAAATAAGCCTCTGGGCTTTATTGTGTTAATCTGACTTTTCCTTTAATGTGAACACTCAATGCCATGGCTGTAGAAAGTGCCCCACTTCATTTCCTCTGTCCGAACCCTCTTCCCTCTTCAGTGTGTGCAGTGGGTGGACGATGCCAAACTAAACCAGCTGCGTCGCGAGGGCATCCGCTACGCTCGCATCCGCCTGTGCCACGATGACATCTATTTCATCCCACGCAACGTGGTCCACCAGTTCAAGACCGTGTCGTCTGTCTGCAGCCTGGCATGGCACGTCCGCTTAAGACAATACCACCATGGAGAGGGAGAGGAGGAGGAAGAGGAGGAGGAGGAGATGAAGGAAGAGGAGGAGGAAGAGCAGGTTGAGTTAAAGGAGAAGGAAACGGTGGAGGAAAAAGAGGAAGAGGAGGGGAGAAGAGAAAAGAAGGGTGAGAAAGGAGTGAAGGAGAGGATAAAGGAGGAGGTTGATGTGGCAGAAAACAGGACGTTGCTGGCTGTCAAAAAGGAAGAAGAGGATCACCATCCTCCTCCTCAGCAGCCACCTCTCTTGCCTCAGCCTGCTCTCTCGGTGGACTCGAACAGGAGCCGAGGCAAAGAGGAGGAGACGGCGCGGGTAAAAGAAGGAGTTAAACCCAGACAGCAGGTTTCACCTCCTGCAAAGGTGAAAGCAGAACTTCCAGCGCCTCCTCACTGCAGGAATAAATCGCCTTCACCTCACCCTCCTGCCCCTCATCCTCCTCGCCTGGACACAAAACCCAAAGCATCATCGAAGCACCTTCATCATCACCACCATTACCATCATTCGGATAGCAGAGTGACGTCTTCCAGTACAAATTCCTCCTCTTCAGCTACTAAATCACCCATCTCCAAGTCTTCCTCTTCTTCAGCTGTTACTCCTTCGTGCTCCTCTTTTGCTGCTCCCAGTCCATCCTGTACCTCTCTGTCTCCACCTCCTGTTCGGCCCACATCTTCGTCTGTGTCAACCTCCGCTACGCCTTCCCTGATTAGTCCCAAGCCTGCAGTCGACTCGCATTTCCCCACACTCCCTCCTTCCACCGTGTCTTCGACGTCCCAGCTGCCTTCCTGCTCTCAGTCAGACCAACCGAAGGACAAAGACTCGCTCCGCTTAAAGCCGGACACACGGACGCGGGCTCCATCGGAGGTTCGGGCATCGCACGGGTCACCTGCCGTGGATGTACAAACACACACCTCGGCGAGTTCGCCAGCCGACACACGGACACGCACAGTAGGCCGGACGGCGACAGACTCGTGGACACACACACTGCAAGAGAAATGGACTCGCAGCGCAGACTCCAGGACGTCACAGACGCATCCGCCACAGGACGCCGGGCGGCAAGGACTTTACATGCAGCAATACACACCCCAGCACCTCCCACCCCCTCACCTCCCTCACATGCTCCCCCCCTCTTTCCCTCCTCTCCTGCCACACTCCCATCTTTCTCACAGACCTCCAATCCTCCCCCCGAATTCGCTGTCCAATCCCTCTCTCCCCGCGCAGCCCCAAACTCTGAACTCGTTCCTCAGCCAGAACGCGCCGCCGCATTCGGTTCACATGAGCCAGCTTCACCTGCACCCCCCGCACCAACCGAACATCACCACACAGTCCCAGCCGTATTACCAGCCTTCCCTAATGGCCTGCCCGTCTCAGCCAAACACTGCCCTCAGCAGCTCCCAGTCTCTCCCTCCTCACCTTTCTCACCATCACCAGTTCGCCCCGCACGCCAAAACCTTCTTCCCCCCTCAGCATCCCCACTTCCCCTCTCACCACTTCCTCCCTCCGCAGTCTTTCCTCTCTCAGCCGCACGGCTCTTACCCGCTGCAACCGCAATACCAAACCTCAGCACCTGGGCAGGTTCAGCTCCCTCACCCTTTCCCTCACCCCCCTCCTCCTCCTTCCTCCTCGCCGCCTCCCCCTCCTCCTTCTCTTCCACCTCCTCCTCCCCCTCAACCTTCCCCTTCTGTCCTCTCCCTGCCCACAAAGCATGAAGAGGATCAGACACAGATTTTATAGTAGTTTTTGTACATAATGATGCTTTTATGTTTTTAAATGACTGTATACGTACAAGGTTTTAATTTGGTTGTGTTGTTGTAAAACGATGTAAAAAGGAAATAACGAGGACGACAGTGGAGTGTATCGGTTTGAACACAGTATCGTAGTTTATAAAGCAGAGTGGACTTTATTTACCCCAGACCTCTTGACTGGAC
This sequence comes from Lateolabrax maculatus, assembly GCA_031216445.1. Classification (NCBI taxonomy): domain Eukaryota; kingdom Metazoa; phylum Chordata; class Actinopteri; order Acropomatiformes; family Lateolabracidae; genus Lateolabrax; species Lateolabrax maculatus. Next base: position 10,985,826 of record CM062211.1, read on the forward strand.
TGGTTTAGATTGTACTGATGCTTTGGTTGTGCTTGGATTCAAAAATACTGAGAGTTGATTGCATTTATTGGTCGTTTTGGCCTTTTTTTCCCCTCCAATTTTGACTTTAAAGAAGACGTTCAGTCTCGAGATTTGAATGGGCTCCATAGTCTGAGAAAACTGCTGTCTGGTCCTGTTTTTTGAAGTGAGCATAACCCTCAGATATCAGAATATCTCTGAGCCATCAGAGGTAGGAAGGAAAAAAGGTTTCTGCAGACTTTGTGTCAGATATTTATATAAAAGGCCACAAGGACCTTTTTGTGAAACTTGCAGCTAATGCTTCCATTTTTGTGGCTTTTTTCTAGTGTATTCTTTGTGCCCAAGACTGTTTCTGGAACAATGATGGGTCAAATCGTGATATTATGCAATACACTATTGTATTAATATTGCTACATTTCCTCAACTATATTGTATCGATTCCTCATAATCAATACAGTGTATCGCAGTACTTTTCCCTAATATTGTATTTTGAGCAATAATGCTCTGCAATAATTTGCTGAATTTAAATAGAAATGCATTTCCCCGTTATTGTTCTGGTGACTGTAAGTATCAGTATTTTTTATTCTGATTTCAAAGCTCTTGATAAAAATCCACTCATGTCCTGTTGAATCATGTTCACTGAGGATTAATTAACAGATATCAGAGGAATTTTTCCATTGTTTTATTGTCAAGAAGAAGTGCTAGTAAACAAAAAAACCCAGATCAATTATAAATCAGTGTAGTAAGCTACAGCGTACAGTAGCACTGCACTGATTCACACCTTAAAGAGAGTCACAATGTAAAGGAATAGTTGGACATTTTGGGAAATGTGTTCGATGTAAAGGTTGATACCACTCTCATATCTGTACGGTGAATATAAAACTGAATCCAGCACCCGGTTAGCTGAGCTTAGCAGAACGACTGGAAACACGGCCAGGCAACCGCAACCGAGAAGTTTTTGTACGGATTACACAAACACGATATATAACGTGCATTGGTGAGCTTTAGAGGTGCTATTAAGTGATTTTTGCCAGCTTGGGACGGAGCCAGGCTAGCTGTTTCCCTATATTCATATTTACCGTACCGACATCAGAGAGGTAACAGTGTAACTGGGGAAAAAGTGAATAAGCGTATTCCCCAAAATGTCCAAACTATTTCTTTAAAGTATTGCGATTATCTTGTACCTGTAGCCCTCTACACCAGTGGCAGAGCTCTTAGTGTAATTTAGCTGTGTTTTTCAGTGTCTCTTGGATGTGTACCAGGGTTTCCTAAATTTGGAAACCGAGCAAATGCTGGTCAGCCAAGGAAGAATTTGACCCAGCCAAGGCTGCTCCACAGACCGGCCTTCAGAGTCTCAGGAAAAAAAAACATTCAGGACAGCTCCACAAATAATATTGGTGTCCTAAAAAAATCCTAACTCTACCTTTTAGACTTTTAAAGAATTGTTCAGGGGCATTGAAATATTCTTCAATCTGCAACATTATATTAGTACCTATGCAGCTACATTAAGAGCTCGCCATGAGTTAACTCTAGATCTCACAGCATCTGGATAAGAATAACTGAATGAGTAGAGCAATATTATACAGATGCAGCAGGTCGAGACTTCCCAAATGTGACTCAATACAGCACTTTGTAACACAGATGTATCAAACTGCTGTTTAAATACAGCTGGTAGTATAGGAGATACTTCTGGTCATGAATCCCACATTATGTCAGATTATCAACAGGGCAATTTCAGGTTCTTCCAAGATGATTACATTAATCATTCAGGCCTCAGCACTTCTAGGATACCATTTTTTAAAAAGTCTTTATGGACACATGCTCCAAGACAAACAGAAAGTACACTGTCGAGAGTTCATTCCCAAAGCACTATTTATCTATTTACCTGAAGTCCAGCTTCTCTACCGTGTGGAGCATCCTGTCTTTTAACATGTTTTTATTTATCAACCAGGGACTGGAGTGACCTCTTGTTTTTTTTTTTTTTTAAAGTACAATAAATTATTGATTTTCTGTTTTAGCGGCTACTATGAAGAGTAAATGTTTCTCCAAATGGTGAATATCTGAAATTAGAGTCAAACTCTTCTGACTCAGAGCTCGTTCCACAGTTGTGGAACTTTGATGTTGAGAAAAAAAAACTTGATTTTATTGTGTTATTGATGTCTTGCTTTTACTATCAAATATTGGAGTACAGCCCACTTGCAAATGTAGCCCGCAACGTTTCCCCAGTGCCTGTCCTTAACTGTGAACTACTAAATGGTCCAGAGCCACATAGAGGAGGAGTTCTGTCCTTTCATGCGAGTTTTTGGGACTTTGAGTTGAAAGTTTTTACTGGAAAATGAGAGCAAAGCCTTAAATTGGTATCTAAAGCCGCAGAAAACTCTCCAAATATGTGCGGTGTGAGCAGGGATGAGTCAAACTTTGTGGCTCAGTCGGACGAAGTCCTAAAAGCAGGGTTGTGCTTTTCCCTGATTAGTCTCACAGCCAGCCTGGAAAACCTTGGAAAATTAGACAGAAACCTTGAGCTCTCTTCAGGGCTTCATCTCAGAGACAGAACTCTTCACCTTGTGGCTTTAGGGAGAGCGAGGTGAGAAATGAAGCACTTGATGCCGGTTGTAAGGCACTCGCAGCTCTTTTTATGCTTTTGGGTTTCAGATGTTACAAACAAAACCTGACAGGAACTTATATATTTTTCGTACAAATGTGACAAAATTATGGTTGAAAAACAAAACAAGTCTTCAGGGGCTGGTGTTGTTTTCACAGAGTTTATTTATCTCAAGGTTTTTGTTTTTTTTTCTCTCTGTTTTATTTCTGTGATTTTAAAATGTCAGCACTGTAGTGTACATACAAAGTTTTGTAAACAGGAAAAAACTTGTAGTGTGGTTTCTACTTTAAATATGAGCCTAGCTAATAAAAGGTTCAATGTATGGAAAATTGTTGTTTGCTGGTCTGATGGTTAAAAACTTTCACGTCTAAAAAAATGTTCCTATATATTCTCAAAATCTTGTGTCTCATCAAACATTTTATGCCGTGAGAAGTTTGAGGGAAAGGTTTAATAAGGTCTAAAGATACTCTGTGGAGTTTTTGACCACCAGTAGTGCCATGGAGCAATGTTTTTACGAGTTGGTCCGAGTTCGTACCAACAAATATAGCAATGAACCAACAGAGGCAGTAAACAATCATGACTGTAAAAAGAGTGATTTTTGCACTTCAAGAATATGCGCAATGTGTTTTGTTGAGAAATGCTGGTTGGAAACATAATTTTTGTTTGTTTACTGGAAAAATCCACAGGGAAGCTTTAAACCTACAATAATAATAATAATGATTTTGGCCACTTGACCTTCCCACCTATTAAGTTGATAGAGTGAACTGTTTCTGCTGAAAACCGCGGCCTGCTGCGGACGAAAACGACGCTCCGAGAGACGCTTTGAAATGTTGCGGACCCGAGGGGAACTGCACAGTCAGGTGATAATTCTCTGTGGGACGAGCAACCCCTTTCACATACAAGTAGTCATGTGAGCTGTTGTTAATATAGAATATTGATTATAGCTGCTTCAGGGTGTAAGAAGAAGTATGTTTATAAGTGTGGTTGGTTAAAGGCCAGAGAAACTATACGTCCACCTCTGTGTAACATATACCTGCCTTTGTTTTCTCTCCCTGTACTGATGTTATGTAAGCCTCCCCCTCACTGCAGGTCTGCAGCAATGAGCTCAGCAGTTTTACCAGGCGAGATCTGAGCAGACAACCCGTACACACCACAGTGCAGTAGCCCCATAATTCAGAGCTTGCGTGTCAGGTCAAATACAACTCAAAAACAGCCCTTTTCCCTCTCTTTACATCCTTTCGTGCACTCTCACCCGCTGCAGGAATGCCAGAGGAGCTCCGCTGACCTTTTACAGTGTGGGAGTGGGAGTGAGGCAGGAAGTTGGAGCGGAGACAAAGAAACGGTTTTGGAGGGAATACTCGGAAAAAACCTCACTGAACCACGTGAGCGTGGCACAGACTGTACAGTCTGTGAGCATACACTACTCACTCCTGCCATGGTACTGAATATCTACAAACAACACTCATCATTAGTTAAGTTGTGAAATGATGAAATGAATGAAACAAAGGGCAGTGGTGGAAGAAGTATTCAGATCCTTCACTTAAGTACCAATACAATAATGTAATAACATGTCCCGCATTAAATATCCCACTAAAGTATGAAGTATTACAGCAAAATGTACTTAAAGTAGCAAAAGAAAAAAAAAAAAGTCCCCTCTGACTGATATTAAAATACATTACTAGTTTATTAATACTGATGCATCAATGCGTACTTTAAGTGGCATTTACTAGTTTGGAACTAGTTTTACTATCTAATATACAGTAAGGTAATTTAGTCAAGTGGTTCCCAAAATAGGGTCCGGGCCCCCTCAAAGGGTCACAAGATAAATCTGAGGGGTCGGCTAGAAGTAAAAAGTCTGGTAAACAAGTTTGTATTCATTTTTTTTTCTTTACTTTTCTCTTTTTCTGCAGCACAACTAAGTCATCCACCTTTTTTCAGTCGCACATACAGTATAACCCCCTCCGTCTCTCTGATGATGGCTAATGTTAAAGGTGTGGTGTCTGACTCAAGCAGTTTCCACTTTGGAAACTGGCTTCAGACTACGTGGTGTTCAAGCCTTCTGGAAGCGCGTCCAGTATTGCGCTTTCGGAAATAATTTCTAACCATGCTTTCAGTTGGTTTGGTGGATATTTTTCTTGCCGCTGTGGACGACAGCGTCAGGACCGCTGAAAGATTGCAAACAGGAAACGCTGATCTCATACAGGGAAATATCTGGACATCAAGATTCTTCGTAAAAATACGTCAATATTTGAGGGCTAACGTAGACAGAAGAGACAAAGACTTCAGTCTGCTCTGTCTGTGTGTCCCTAAAAGGGCAGACCAGACAAACACACACACACTGCTGTTGGCTCTCTGGTTGCCTCACAGTTTGTTTCAGGTCATGTCCCAGCAGGATTTTCCCCCCCAACCGCAACACTTGTTTTGCAGTCTGCAACTAATGTGATCCTTCTGAGCAGTGAAACTCCTGAATTTGTATCAAAATCACTAGAACTACTATTTTAGTGTCATTATGACTTAAAACAAATACACACACTTTACTGTACAGATGAAAAATGTTTATTTTTATAACACATGCATTAATTATCAATACTTTTGATCTCAGAACGCCCATTCCTTTTCATTTCTTCATAGTGCAAAATAATGCAAAGAACGTATTTGAAATACTGACAAACAATCAAATGGCACAAAACAAATAAGTCCGAGTCAGCTGTACCATAAAGTTGGAAGATGAAACAGTGATCAAGTTGACACAACACTAGAAACTGCTCGTAGAAAGTTTTTCTACTGAGCCCTGTGTTGCAGTTTACGCCCTAATAATTAAATGTAATTTAGATTTTTCCTATTTATCTGAATCTTAATCACTTTGGTCACGAAGTATGATACATGTCAAGACTTGTTTTTTCCCCAGCAACCTTGTACCTAATAACAGCTTACTGATTTTCACGGGGCACATGATGATTTACATGGTACAAAAGAGACCTTGTACAGAGCCGAGGAGGTAGCCCATGAGAAAGAGAACATCACAAGTTGTTACGAGGTGCTTTTATGTAGATAAGTCATTGACTCCTTATGCAACCAAACCAAGCTGTAGTCACGAACACCTCTGAAGTCGATTTATAACTTGTGAAATATTTGGCCAGCTACTCTCCGCAGCTCAGGAATGAAAAGGAAAACGTGTTTTTTGGGGTGAACACAGCCGCATGTACGAAGATTTACACTCCGCGATTTTGGTACCGAGAGTGATAGTTCATGTTACGCCGCTCCAATAAAAGGATGTCAAACCTCGCCAGAAACCATTCAGTTCCTCATGGTGTGACGTTTACAGGAGCAGCTGTGATAATAAAAAAAATAATAATACTACAAAACAATGCTGAACATCTTGAGTTCAAAACAAAAGCAAACATTAGGGGATGTTAATGTTTCTTCCAGTGTAGGTTTCACAGTAGTCTTATATATATATATATACACAGTTGATCCCCTTTCTGTCTTTGTAAAGAAAATACAGCCATTTTTAAGCTACTTTGAAGATTTTAAATGAATTGATTGTGGTAGATTCAAGAGCAGCTCTTAAGCTGCACAGACATAATTGGATTCCTCCTGAGCCTCAGTCCTCTCTGGAAACATATTCAAGCCAAAGCAAAAGCTCAAATTTCACAAAGTCACGGTCATACAAAGACAAAATCTATTCTCAACATTTTTTTCAACAGCTTTTTTGTCGGCGTTTTGATTCGTGTTGAGGTTTAATCCCCCCTTAGGCTTCCCTCCTCTCAGGGAAGATATTCAGCCCCAGCTCCACCAGCGCCCCCAGTAACATGGTCCACAGTGGTATGCACACAAACGTCAGCTTGACGTCCGCCAGCTTCTCCAGCTTGGCGCACAGCGTCAGGCAGAAGCCCAGCTTGAGCAGCATGGCCGTCAGGTACCAGGTGCGCAGACGCAGGTCCGGGGAGCCGTTGCGCGGGTCGTAACCGGGCTTGCAGCGGCCCGCCATCTTGATGGCGAGCATGAGGATGAGGATGCCATCAAAGACCCAGACGGGGAGGAAGATGAGGAACCAGTTCCACTGCACCTGGAGGGAGGAGAGGGAGAGGATCATGCACAAGTTGCACAAGCGAGGCTTTTATCCAGGATTTCTATCCGTGTGGGAGAAAATAATGATGAACTGCTAAAATATAAGGCCAACAAATACTTCTGGACTGATGAGATTCTCAGTACACAGGAGCTGAGAGAGAGAGAGAGGAGAAAAAACCTTCACCTTCCCGTCCAGTTTGAGTACCAGCATGATGAGGAAGACCAGGGTGAAGACCCAGGTCAACAAAACCCTCTGAGCCAGAGACATCTCACCGACCGGAGACCGACGGAGCAGAGCAGGAGACAGACGAACTGACGCTGGACGGAAGAAAGAGGTCAGAACCAACCAGAACCATTATTGTGATGAATGTTGTGGTCTGTGCAGTATTTGAGCGAGAAAAAAAACAACATATAAAAACAAGCAGCAGCGTTGGAACAGCTGCTGGTGTGTATTTAAAACGCGGCACTGTTGACCGCATCAGTTTTATATTAAACGTATTTTTATAATTTATTTAATTGATCGTTAGTTAGCTCATGTTGCACTGACAGCTAGCTAGCACTGAGCTAACCGGTTGTTGTTTCGATTCAAGACAAAGTCCGACTTACTTCAGTGTGTTTTCACACCGGCCGCCGGCATTTTCGTGTCCCCCGTACGACAAACACCGACACTCATAACGCTCCTTATGATAATTCACATGATTACCGACGGACGCGTCCGTTACCGACAACAGACGGTGAGGATTTTTGGAGTCCGTTATCTGCGCTCGTCCCGCCCACCCTGGAAGCCTATTGGCCCCCCGCTTGTGCCACGTCACGCTCGCCTTCACGTCCATCACGCCGGGGCTGCGGCCGTAAAGTCGTCGCAAAAGCGCAAACTCGTTTTAAGTTGAACGCTGTAGTGAGTTTTAACGTCCACTAGAGGTAGCAAAAGTTCTTTCTAATCGCCCCAGTGGTTATATTTATTTGCGATTTAACGCGCCGCCACATAAAAGGGCGACATAGCGCTGTCTTTTTTTTAAGTTAATTTTCGGTTAAACTGTTTAATGTGGATCACACGCGAGCCCCTTTTCCTCGTTACCAACCGTTGGCGACGTTTATTGGCTCAAAAAGCTACGGCGCGTTCACACGGTGGTTTACGGGGCGGGCGGGCGGGGGGGGTTGAATTTTCACACCGAGAGGCAGAAAGAGAAAAAAACGCTTCTGCTCCCAGCGTCGGCGGACACACACACACACACACACACACACACACACACACTCAGCATCTCCTCCACACACCGGGCACGGCTGGCTGGACCAGCGCCGCGTCAACCGAGCCCCCCCCCCAGCAGCAGGAAAGGAGAAAACAAAACAAAGAGAGGAGCACAGCACAGGTCGGGTCTGCGCGGAGGACTCGGAGCGGCCGTCGCTGTCGGGGAGGAGGTAAGGCGGCGGTCAGGGCTCCAGGGTCGGGCTCAGCTGGGGCTTCTTTGTGCCTGCCGGTAGCTTAGCCGGCCGTGTAGCACGATAGGAGCTAGGAGGAGGAGGTGCAGGAGGAGGAGGAGGAGGTGGACTGAACCGTGAAGACGGTCTGGGAACACGGCGGAGGCTAGCTGCAGGATTAGCTGCCTCTCAGCCGAGTGGCGGCGCTTTGCGTGCAGGTCGCGTCCCTGTTGTCACGTTAAATATACGAGTTTTGCCGCCGTGTACCGTTTACGTTACTGACACTGATGTAGTGTAGACCACTGTGCTTCAGCCAGTCCTACCGATGTATCTGTTTCTGTTTATGTTTTTTTTTATTTTAAACGTTTTAATCCTTCCCCTTAAACTGTACTGGGGCTGCACCTAACACTTATTTCCATCACAGGGTTTCCCACAGTGTTTTCTAGCCACCTGGCCCAAAATCAGAAACACAATTAATACAGCTTTTAAAACATGAATCCTCAGGTAAAAGAGGCAGATGTGCTGTTTCACACAGCCAATGCCATCTATTTACTGGTTGTGTCTTTTGTTTAGCCTGTCATCTACCAACTAACTTCACCAGGAGACAAGACCTGGGCCTAGTTTCTTCTTCTAGGTAATCATCTATGTATAAACTTTGGAGAACACTGCATATGTGGAGGATGTCTTTGACTTATCTTGGTCCTCCCACAGACCTGGCAGGCTTTTCACCTCCGCTAAACAATTTTCCTTGCGAAAGCCTACTGATTAATCTGATTCTCGAGTATTCGTTTTATCTGGGAACTGCCTATCAAAATTCAGCAGAACCAAAGGCAGACGTCTTTTTATAAATTCCTTGTGTTGTGCAACCACGCTCCCAAAATCCAGAGAATCATATAAGACCAAGAAAACTCATTCTGTTGTATCCTGTTCGGTAACCTGTGTTGGTTTTATCTCTTATCTTGTGTTCCTGGGAGTAGCAGTGAGGGTAAACTGTTGCAGGCTTCAGCAGGCGCTCAGGCTCGCGGCTTGGCAGGCCGTCTGATTATCCAGCCAGCCTGTCTGTTCCAGTGTCTGACTAACGCTGTCATCACTCGCACAGATTTTCCACTGCTATCATAATTTGACCCCTAAATTAACCTTCCGCACCGCTCTGGCAGAGTCCTGTACGGATCCATAAGATACTACAGCCAGGGCAGTCAATAAACCCTTTAAAGCGTAACATCTTTATGTCAGGTATCAGAAGAATTGAGGTGCCTTTGAGCAAGGCACTTGTAGTTCAGCAGCAAACAGCCGGAAGCTGTGGTTGCAAGAGCCCTCAGCAAAAGTTTGCAAACAGGTATTGTTATTGTTACTTGTTGACAGATGAGAAATGAGCGAGGAAATCACTGTTGCTGCGTCTTGCGTGTTGACAATACCGGCGTTGTGTTACACCCAGCTGGCGTCTTACAGACCTCGGACTCCTGATATTACTTCTAATACACACACCACATCCGCACCTTTGGGTCGTTGATTGATCGTCAGTTAGGCCAGTAGTACTTGTCAGTCAAGGTAGCGTTCACAAACCGGAGGTCATTCAGTGCTCTCTGTGTGTGTGTGTGTGTGTGTGTGTGTGTGTGTGTTTCTGCATATACATGCATTTGCACAAAGTGAATTGTAGTGGTCGACTGCCTGATTGAGTGTCTCAGTGTGTGTAATTGTAGCATCCACAGACCCAAACTGCTGCCTGTTGTCTGACCAGCGTGTTCCTTTGTATTTCTTTGTATCATTTGTTTGTTTTCTCTCTCTCTCTCTCTCTCTCTCGCTCTCTCTCTGTCTTTTTGAGGGGCTCTCAGACAATGCTGTGTGCATTATGCTGCTTGAATCTGCCTGCAGAGCTGGTTACATCATGAGCTGCAATATAGTTACATCACACACTAGACTGCCATGTCATCTTATGTTACAGCTGCAGAATGGCAGCAGGACGGGTGATATAGGTCATAGAAATATAGCCATTGCAGTATTTAGAGCAAGCAGGAGGGTCACAGAAAATCTCAAGTGGCTTTGCAGTCGATAGGAAAGTGCCACGTTACGAGCTCGGCTGTACCGCCGTAGAATGACAGGTTGTGTTAATGATAACGTGGAAAGTGTTATCTTAGGATGAGCCATTGCTGCGCAGGTTAAGCATATTAAATCAAGTGTTGCAGACAGGATGGGAAATCCCGGCCTTCTGTTAAATGTATAAATGGAAACGGATTCTTTCCCTTCAAATTGTTTCAACACGTTTTTTACACAGATTTGCCCCAAAAAGCCCCAAATTATCAAAGCAGATATAGGGCATAATACTATTCCACTGCACTTTCCTCTATGCAATCTTCAACCAGACATTCCTCACCGTTTTGAGGTACTGTGAACTACCAACATGATACTTATTTGGTATTTTGCTTCCGTCTGAGAGAAACCTCTCTTTGTGTAGCTGTAGCAGCCTCATTGAACCTGTGGTTGTCTTTTGATGAGTAGCATCCTTTTGACTGGGTTAATAGCAGTAGGTTTGCAGTTTGTTTGATAGGTTTGTCTGACAACTTGATTTGATGTAGACTGTAAAGAACAGGACAGCCGCTCAGCTAATCATTCAGATATAGAAGTGTCATTTACTCCTGTATCTCTCACTAAAGGCTGATTTTAATGCCTGAGGAAGATCTATTTATATTTGTTAATTGTATAAAATCCTCCAAGAGTAACCGTAGATCTGACTGACGGTCATGTTGAGCAGTCTTGCCCTAAGGAATAACTTCAGGAGAGATGCACAGTGACTTAGAGGTTACCTGCCTTGTTACTCTGTCATTATCAGGAAGGATAATTGATGTTGACAAAGACGACATGTTGGGGATGATAATGAAAAAGGAAGGTGTTGGTAGTGACGATGGTGGCCGGTCTCCTGACTTTCCAGAAGAGCTACATTGTTAGAGAAACTTGACTGTTGGGATCCTTTGCTGCCTGAAGTTTCTGAGAATTCATACTGTCTAAAGCCGACGCGCGTGTGCGTGCGGGCGCATGTCTGCGTGTGTGTGTGTGTTTGAAGCCCACAGATACATGCTACTTTTAAGCCTCTCTATGCAGCCTCATCACCAGCCAAAGCCCAAATTACACAGTGCTCAGAATATATATACACACACACACACACACACACACACACTGCTGTTGCTGCTTTGAATGTCAAATGCAATCATCCCAGAGTCTTGACCGTCTCTCTCTTCATTTTGTTTTCCAAATGTTTCCAAATTCCAAAACACCAGTCCTCTAGTCTGTGTGTTTACTACTTTTGCCCCCCAACTCCACATACTCTGTTTTTGTTTGAGCTGCGCATGCTTCAACAACCCCTTTTCTGTTGCTGTGAGGGTGTCAGCCAGCTACACAACACACACACACGGAGACAGCAACAGTAGTTCATGAATACTGTTGCTGTTATTATGTGTCTGAGAGAGAAAGACAGATGGAAAAAGAAGAGAATGCGAAAAGGCCATACTTCCCGTCTGAGGAACAGCAAGAGCAGGGCTTGTCTTTTTTTAGAGGTCTGTGTGTGTGTGTGTGTGTGTGTGTGTGTGTGTGTGTGTGTGTGTGTGTGTATCTTTGTGAGTTTTAGACCATGGGTGTGAGGACATTTTTGGAAAGGGAGGACTTTCTGAGACAGCTTCAATGAGCTGATTGAGGTTTAAGACTTGGTTTTAGGGTTCAAGTTAGAATTAAGTTTAGGTTGTGGTTAAGGTAAGGGTCGGGTTCAGGCATTTAGTTTTGATTGTTACGGTCAGGGTAAGGGGCTGGGGAATGCATTATGTCAATGAGGGTCCTCACAAGTATAGCAGTACAAACGTTTGTGTGTGTGTGTACGACTCAGTTATTTCAGTTTGTCTGTGGTTACTGGTTTCCTATCCAACGAGTGCCCACATATGCACACACACAGTTTCTTCCATGTTCCTATTACATGTTAGCAGTTTGTACAGTATTGTATTCAATTTCACAAAACTGCCAAATGTTTCACATAAATATAAGATGATTTGATTATGGAAGAGACTTGTGACTAAGCCATCACAGCGGCTCACTAGAAAGCTCTTTAACTGAGACATTTTTGCATGTTTTGTAACTGTTTTTTTTTCTGTCAAGCTGTAATTTGTATGTGAAATATGTATTTCTTGTAAATCAGATGTCCGCGCAGGCTGAAGAAGCACAACAGATCAGACTACACTGAGTAGTAAATCCTGTTATAAAACAGTGACTCCAACAGAAACGACCAGCTGCAGTATAGCCTACTGTTGCAGCTGTTGGACATGACTCTGTTTGAACTGCAGCCAATGATTGAACATGTTTGTTCCACCTGCAGGCAGCCAGGTATGCAGACATTTATGATCTGTCCAGCGCAAATGTATAAGGAAAGATGACATACTCAGGTTTGGTGTTGTCTTGTGAAAAACAACTAGAGTGTTGAGCCTATTATGAAGCAGAAGTCAAAGTGTGTATGGTTATATTACATTACCATTAACTATAGAAACAGGCACGTTTAGCGGCCTCCGTGTTTGTTATGTGATTGGGATGAGATTGAAGACAAAGTCCATTTCATGTTTTATTGTTTATTACATGATGATTTAAGGTCTACTGATTATAAAACAGTTGAGTTTTGAGTGTTTTAATAAGGGATTTATTTGATTTCTAGCAAATCTTTCTAAATTGTCTGTTTGAGGAGTTCCTTGTTCTGATTTCACTCAGGACAAAAGATTTGTTATAAACTAATAATATCGGGTTAGTGTTTTACTTTTTATGGCAAAAACTGTAGTCTGGACTGAGACTGTGCTGTGAAAATCAATTGCTGCAGAATAGACATTTTGATTTAGTTTTTTCTTTATTATCTTTAATTATTCGTAAAGCATGGGACAGGAAACAAAGTTCTTTGAAATGTAATATTATATGTTAATAACTTATGTTCTTTTCTGACATGTTCCACCATTGTAAGTCCATGGGGGCTGCGCACAGTAAATAACTAATGAACTAACTTAACCGTAGCGCATGGGTATATGTGTGTGTTGCTATATGATCAAGCCCTGTATAGGTCAAGTGTAGTGTCGTTTGGTGTTACTTGAGATTGTCAGGGATTCACCCTACGTGACGGAAAACATGATCCGCATCTCCCACCACCCCTCTGCTTCACACACTCACTCTCAGAATCCCCCTGACACCTTCGACCCTTCATCGTCGATTGAGCAGCGTCGTGTTTCCTGTAGGCATGCAAACACACACACACACGCATGCACTTACTTAGACCCACACACGTGCCCCCTCGGCCCAGCTCAGAGATGTAACCTGCACCCATCATGAAATATAGAGCACCCAGAGAGCGAGAGAGCAGCTAGTGTTACACATCACGAGTTACCAGACTCATGAAGGAGGTCTCTTCCAGTGCTCGTGTTTTCATTAGACATCCCAGAGAAACCATTACACTGATAGAAAACCAGCAGCCATAAGAAAGTGTTTTCTACTGAAATATTCTCTATTCGGACATCTTTTTTATTCCTCTCTGTTCCTGTTCTACTCTGTAGTTTGTCCATTTTCAAAAACCAGCCTTGCACGCAACTCTGCTGGAGATCAGTGCTGGAGGAGTTGTCAGCAGTATTGCTTCATGCTCATTTTCCATCTGAACTCGTCTGACTGCCACTTTCTGCTTCTCCCGGCCAAAATTAGCAGCTTGGTTTTCACGTGCCACGGATAAACAAGCAAATAATCTGTTTGCCACAAGTGAATTTGTTTAAAAAGCCTTCTCTTTCTCTGGTTTTGATGTGGCTCTCTTATAGCCCCCAGTGAGGATTTTCTGGCAGCCCTGAAGGTCGCCCCCCTGTGAACTGTGAGTGGAGGCCTTCAGCAGACATTTTCACAGCTATATAAGCTTTCCTGGCTTCCATATAGAAAGCAAATTAAGCCCGTCACATGAACCATCCCTAAATTTAAAACGTAACGTGACTCATTTTCATAGTTTATCCGGCTTGTAAAACTTCTGATGTTATGCAGCTGATGGAGGGATGAAGGATCGTATTCAGGTACACATCACAAGGTTTAGGGTACACTGAACTGACTGACCTTAATGTCTTTCTGCTGAACTTAAGATATAATTGGGAAAAGCAAGCCCTTGTGTTACGTCGATGCTTGAGACACAAAGTCATCTGAAGGATTGTGGTTTGATAGCATTTTATCAAATCAAATCAGAACCCAGTAGCAAATCCTCATGCTTATCTAAATCCTGCCCGAATCCTTATAACATTATAACTTAAAATTAATTAAAGCTAAACTTAATATTTTGATAACAGCATTTCCCCTGGAAAAAGGTTTAGCGCAGGTGTTAGGCATCCTCATAGGATTGGGGTCGGTTCATGGTTGTGTGTCGATCTTTCCATTATAACATCCTGATCTGATTGATCACATTGTACATTCACAGTAATTAATCAGTCAACTGCTGAGCTGATTTAAACAGATCCTTCTGACGTTATTGGAGGCGCTCTTTATTTCAGGCGGGATGGACTGCCTCCACTTTAAAATGCTGAGGGGAAACCCTGTATAGGACACGTAATGTTTAAGAATCAAAACTTAAGCCCAGATTTGACCAGTTAGATTACATATTTGCCATTTAACTCAGTGACTACCTGAATATTTTGTAAATTTTCTTTTTCTAATAAAGAGAAGAGATTTGTTGGAGTCAGAGCTTCACAAATTAGGTACTTTAGCATCTTGGAACTGAGTGTAACCAGTTATTAGAAACCAACCCTAGTCGTTAATGTTAAACACTAAGAATGGAAAGAGAAAGAGGGTGTGTGTGTGTTTGTCTCAGAGAGCAAAAGAGAGTAGCTATAAAAGTCTTACGGTGGCAGGTTGCATAACCAATTCCATGAAATGTTATGAGAACAATTATTAAATTTCTTCTCATCACACTTTCCATTAGACAAACCTACAAACACACACATACTCACCACACCCTCACTTCCAAGACCAATTTAGCCATTGAGATTTTGAGTTTGCGTGCCTGGTTCCTGGAAAGTACCAATAAAAAAGTAAACAATACAGGGTTGAAGAGGGTTTTTGGGTTTTATTTTTTTAATTCTTGCTGACTACATGTATACAGATTCACGGTAAAATGTCAAACTACACAGTTTTTTTAAATTATTTTTTTACTTCGCATTTTCAGAGAGAAAGATTAAGATACAACATATTTTTGCCCCTTGTACATATGACATAAAGATTTGTCCTGGGTGTTCTGAGTAGACCATAGAAACACATAGACACATAGGAATGTACTGTAGGCCTTCTGGTTGGGCAAGATGATTATCTATCTAGCTATCTATTTATCTATCTGTATATATATATATATATCGTGTTGGCTCCTTTTAAACATCTCTGAATCTATTAGGTTGTTGTAGGCATGGTTGCCAATTAATTTATTTAATTTTTTTCATTCATTTATTTAAATATTAGCAGTGTGAGGGAGCTCAGCTGCACAAGGTGAAAACGAATACACAGAACGGTTTCTAAATATTCCATCTGTTTTTACATCATTCAAAAACATTTCAGGTCTCACTGGGAAAAAAAAACTTTACATAGTTAAACAATGGTTTCATTTAAGTAGCTCTGTTTTTATTTTTATTAAACCCCTCAGGAAGGATGCATGAAGCCACATGGAGATCACATGCACGTACACACACACACACACACACACACACCCACACGTACACACACACACACACACACACACACACACACGTACAGCATTTAAAACTCAGCCTTCTCCTGCCACTGTTGCTCATTCACATTAACATTTATATGGTATCTGCAGGAGACATATGGCTAATTACCGTCAGTCATTTCCTGCACACACACAACAAGACACACATGCTCTCTCCCACTCTCTCACACTCACACACACACACACACACACACACACACACACACAGTCACAAAAAGAGCCCTCATATCAACTGTGGCCTATATAATACAAACTGTCTTACTTGACCTCTGTCTTTCTCTCTCTTTTTCTGTAAATGGGTCAGTTCAGACAAACCACTGGTCAGACAGACTTGGCAAGCTTGAGGGCTGCAGACCCTGTGTGTGTGTGTGTGTGTGGGGTGTTGAAGTTGGTAAATTCTTTGAGAGCTTTGTAATGGGGTGAGTTTGGTTACAGCAAACCTGTGTCAACAAGAAGTTTCATTCACAGAGTTTGATGAACTGGAGAAAGAGATGAATAAAAACAATTAAGGAAACAGCACATTACAACCTTTTTAAATATTAGAAATGTAAACTCAAATCTAGGAGGTTCACAAAAAAACACTGCAAACTCTCTTTTCTTTTCCAGGTCTATGAATCCTGTGACCAGAATATACATATAATGTGTGTGTCTGTTATGTAGGCTCTGTTCCCTAAATACCCTTTAGCAAACCACAGTGTATTTTGGGAACACTGCGAGTGTGTGGTTTTGGAAAAAGTATGTTAGGAAAGAACTCCCAGCCTATTCTTCTTGTTATGCTTTCCAGCATAAATAATAACCCAGCAATTTACAGCTAATCCTGTGTATGAAGCGGTATTAGGCAGTAGTATGTGTCTTTGTCTGTTTTAGTCTGATAATGTGTGTGAATCAGTTTTGGCGTCACACTGAGGTATAATGGAGGGATTTTGAGGCTTTGAACAGGGAGGATCTGCCTGTTTTTTTTCTTATCACCGCCCGTCAGAGAGCCTGAGAGAGAAAAAGACGGAAAACATTGCTGTTTGTGGTCCACTAATGATGGGGTGTCGTTCCAATGGGTTTGTCTGACTGGATAAAGTCTGTTTTTATTCTCTCTGGTCATGCTTACCATTGTTGTTTTGTGGTTGCGCAATCTGACAGTGTGTCATTTATTCACAGCAGGAGTTGTTAACAGTTGTTGCTCTGCAGTAATTGACATCAAGCCATTTTTATTGTGGACTCAACATGGATGTTGATCTGATCTCACAACATCCTACAGCCTATTACGTAAATCTCATGAGTAAAGTGTATAAACGAGAAAAGAAAATGAAATAAAATAGTTCTGGAAACATAAAGCAGAAAAATAAATAATTTAAGTAATTTATCACGTAAAATACCAAACTTTGTCTGGTTCCAGCTCCCCACATGTGAGGATTAGCTGCTTTTCTGTTTATGGTATCATAACTTGAAAATGTGTTTTTGGGCTGTTAATCAGATAAACGAGCAACATATCATGCTCTGAAAAGGGCTTCATGCCAAACTATGAGCAATTTTGTCCGTCAATTATAGTTGTATATAAAATTCACCAAAATGATCAAGACATGAGGTTCGTTTGCTTTTCTAACCACTGGACTGCCACCTGTTTCCAGAATATTGCTGTCCTTTTTTAAGGCAAAACACACAACTGAAATTCAGTGCAGGAGAAGTGCAAGTAATGAATAAATCACCATATTCCAGTGTCTTTAAAAACTGAGATCTGAAATATAATGAAAATAATTGTAAGTTGCAGCACTTATTTTTGCTGTATACATTTTTGCATGCTGCTTTCCTCCTCTGGTGTGTAAGAGAGCCGACACAAGTCACTTTGTCATGAAAAGAAAGTGATGATGAAAGTCGTGAAATTAGTATTTTAAATCCTTATTCTTCTCATTGCACATCCGAATAATTTGAGTCTCTGTTAGAGCAGCAAAACAAGTGTGTGAATGTTAGTTTAGGACGGATGTGTTACTCGTGTGAATACTTTCTCACCCTAAAGATGATGTTTATTTTTTTACATACATCCTCTTTTTTTTCTGCTTTCTTTCTTGGTCTGTCCTTTATTTATTTCTTTCACCTCCTTCACCACCACTTAAGTTTTAACATGAAGGCCATTATTGACACTGTAAACACATTAACTTGTGTAGCCACTGCACATAAAAAGGACAAACCAGCATAGTCCTTGTTGTCTTTCAAGCTTAAGCTCAGATATGCTTTTTTTACATGTGGGTAATGGTAAAAAGCAAGTGTATGATAATGTCTCAGGAATAGTGTGGTTCGGCAGTGAAAGATGGAGGGAGGAGTGATGATCGTAATCGCAGACAGCAGCAAGCAAGAGACTTTCTTCCTGTTGCTAAAAGTGTCTCCGGCCTTCTGGGGCAAAAGTGTGCAAACATACACACGCGCAGACATCGCAGCAATGCATAAACACCCACTCCTCTGCAAACTTATGAGCAGCATGCATGCAGCATTTATAGGAACCTGGGTTCTTTGCAGTTTTTTGCATTAGTCAGCTGGTGGTTTGCCGATTTTGTGTCTGTGTGTTCAGTTAACACGACAAGCAGACTTCTATGCTTCACGTAGGAAGCATTCACACTCGGCTCACGTATTTACTCTCCTTCCTCTTTTTTAACTTCACATTCGCCTTGAACTCACTTCGCCGTGGTTTTGAACCTGAGGACTTTGACACGTGCACTCGCACTAATACTTCTCTGTTTTGAGGTGGAGACTTTATCAACACAAAGTATGATTTCACACACATTTCTTTCAAGGTCAACTGTCAGACTGAATATGGCCACAAAACTGAGTCATCAAATGTCTCAAACATAGCCGCACTTCTAACTCATACTCATCGTAGCATTTTCGTATCTACCCCTTACTATTTATTTATATACTTCTATAGATATAAAGTTGAGTCTATTCCAATCTAACTACAAAAAAAGACACGTAACTACATTGGAAAGGATGACACAGAACTCACTGGAAATGCAACCAGCACAGACAAGCCTTGACATCTTCAAATCTGCTACTTCAAATTAAAGGTTCAAACTTCAGTGGTAAGCTTTCACTCAAAAAGGTACAGCTATGTTTCATTGGCTTGAGTAATATTTCTTCGTAACCAATGAAGCCAAAAAAGCTCCTGCCGCCCCTGAGTCAGCCTGGCCTGCAGCCGCTGCCCTCCATTGCTCTCCATCCATCTGCTCCTCCATCCCGCCCACTCACACAGCAGGACAACGCTGCACTTATGTAACAGAGAAATGAGAACGAGATACAAAGAGACTAAAAGACAGACGAGGAAGGAAGAGAGGCAGAGATGGAGAGAGAAGAGTGGCTAACCTCAAAGCCTCCATGTTTTCCACTTTACAGCTTCTTATTAACCGCATCTTCTTCTTCTCATCTTTCTCTTTCACCTCAACGGACTTTTAGTGTTGTAATCTATACAAGCAGTCAAAGTAGTTACAGCACTTACATTAATACTGAATATGTTATTCTCAGTGTCAAATAACTGAAGCTCAGGTTTGTTTAATTAGTTCCAGTAAAACTCTTTCTGCTTTGGTCCCTTTTTAACCACAACAAACAAGCTCCCATCGCCTCCATCACCGGGAGATCCTGTTTCAAAGACAACTTACTGTAACAACACACTGACTGTAACACTGACACACTGTGGGCCTAATGTAAACTCTTGACGCAGTCACGGACGCACACTGTCTGTCATGTGAACTCCCCATCAGTTACCCATATACTGAGAATCAAATGATAGTAATACAACATGTGGTTTATTTTGGTGGTGGTCAGTCATGAATATCATCAAAAGTCATTTGCTGACAGTAAAATAAATGTGTTGAAACATTAGCCTTTTTGTCTCTGCTTTTAGAAAACGGTGTTTCAATATAACGTTCAGCAACAATATGACTTGTCAATTTGAACTGTGTGGTGTGTGTGTGTGTGTGTGTGTGTGTGTTGTGTGTGTTGTGTGTGTGTGTTTATGAGCTTGTCTTTCCAAGCCAATCACTCACACGCCCAAACCACTTTAAGGATCCAACAGCCGTTCCCAAATCTTTCCCAGAAATTGCATGTGTGTCCATGTTTATGCGTGTGTGTGTGTGTCAGCATGTGATTCAGTGCAAACAACCAACTCTTACCACCACTAATGAGAGTAATAATTGTTCCCAGGTCAGCTTTTTGAAAGACTGTGTTTGTTTGTTTATGTTGTACGATGGGTGTCAGGGGAGACGACATGTAAAAGTGACTGGTCTTATTACTAATGTCTGTGTGTGTGTGTAGAGAAGAGACATACATTGTGCGTTTGTGTCTGTGTTTAATGTAGGAAGAAAGGCAAAGTGAACATAATAACACATGTGTAGTTATGTGTGTGTGTATCTTCCCCTCCCCCTCTCCTTCATCAGTGTTCATGACACACCTTCCTACCAGGTATATAGACCTCAGTCCTCCTCCCTCTCTCCTCATTACTCTGTCACTCACTTCTCTCTCTCTCTCTCTTTCGCTTTGTGTTTTCAGTCTAAGATGCCCTAGGCGGGGAGAAGGGACATGTAAATGGCTTCCAAAGTAAAAGATGCTGTGGTGTGGTACCAGAAAAAGGTAAGATGCTGTACATTTCTTGCATTTGCGTGCTAGCCTGGTTTTTGCTTGTCACAAAATAAGAAAATATAGATAAAAAATTCTGTTGTGGTTGTATATTTTTTGTTTTTTTTCTGCGAGTATTCTCTAAAAAATTCATACTAAGAGAAATTTAAAAGGATAACATTAGATTGAATTATACTGCTACATTTACTTAAATATTTTGACACAGCATTGCATCTAGGTTTTGGGAATTAAAGTGTCCCTCTAAAGAGCCTTGCTTCACATTAGATGGTGCAGTTTGCAAAGTTGCGGTTGTGCAAAAATACAGGTAAAATATAATAATAAATTGCCACCCCAATTTGTACTGAGCGGGACACTTTACAGTTAGAAAATAATGTTTGTCTCCAGTAAACAATTTATGTTAACGCAAATGACCTCAAATATATCTTTGGCATTAAGCTGCTGCAATTTCTTCCTACCTAATATATCTGCAAAAAACTAATATCGATGGATTTATCAGTCTAGCTCTGAAACATTTGTTCATTTTCCTCATGATTAAAAAGATACAGAGTTCAGATATTTGAGCGTGCAGACTCTGATGCACAGTATTTTGGCAGTGGCCTCCTCAGTGCTGTCAGCAGCAGCAGCAGCAGCAGCAGCAGCAGCAGCAGCACTGAGGAGGCCACTGCAGTCGGGCCGTTCGGCACTGTGTGAAGCCACGCTGGTGTTGTGTGTCTTCTTGTTCCATGGTCTCAGATATCAGATCCTCTGCTGGACTCCAGCGCTGCTCCCCCTGCAGCTCTCAGCTTACACACCCGTCTGCCTCTCAGGCTCTCTGTCCTCACAAACCTGTCCTGTCTGTCATTATGACCCCCGCTCATCTGTCTACCTGTTATTTATTTATTTATTTTTTGTCTTTCATCTGTCTATCATATCATTACAACCTGCCGGTCTGTCTCTCTCTGATCTCCTGCTTGCACCTGGCAGATGTGGACTTCAGCATAAGCTTTCGCTGCAAACAGATCACACTGAAGATGACTCATATGAGGAGTTTCAAACTTTAATTAAAGGTCTAAACACTGCTGTCTGCATGAGGCAAACAGCTACTTTCAATTGAAGGTAGCAGGTAGATAGCAGGTTTTTCCAGGTTTGCTTCTTTATTTTGGTTCTTAAATGCATCTAAATGTTATTGCAGTTAACATTAAGAAGGTCTCAAGTCTTTAATTAGACCTTTTGAAATCTACAGATCTGTAAAATTAGTCTTCAAAACTGGATTAGAAACGGAAAATCAATGTCTTTTGTAAATAACTTAAGATAAGGTGGATAGCCCTCAGTCATCATTGCTGTGTGAGTCAGTGTGTGTCGTTGTGTGTGTGTGTGTGTGTGTGTGTGTCTGGGCAGAGACACACCAGTGACGACAACTGCTGAGTCATGAATGAATAAAGCCCTTTCTAAGGAGCAGATCACACCTGTCTGTCTTCAGGGCTTCTTTGTCTCTGCCGTCACTTTCAGACAAGTGTTTTTTTCCTCTGACTACCTGAACGTGAAGGAGATGAAACACAGATGTTGGAGATTGTTTGTTTGTGGATTTTCAGCCAGATGTCATAACGAGGGCTTTCTTGTCTTAAGGAGAGGATGATTTTGATTGTCTCCATCGGCACTGTGATTTGTGGACAGACCAATAACGCTGCAGATCAACAAGCCTTGAAGGGCAAATATGGGTTCATTGCAGCTATTATATTCTGTCTAGGTCAGCACTGGCTTTGCTAAAAATACAAGAGAGAGCAACAGATAGTATCCTGCCAGATAAACAAACTCTACCCTGAGGGAGTATTTGGGTGCGTGTATTTTTAATTGTGGTGGAATAAAACAGATGTTTGTTTTGTTCACGAACATTTTAAAATCATCACATTTGGACATGCATGTCTTTCATTGGACAGTAACGATATTTTCTCACTTACATCTGGTCGTATCCAGCTATGCACTAAGTTTTGGTTTTACTGGTTTGAGTTCTGCTTCAAGCCCGTCACAATGCAGGTGAATGTACTTTCCTTTTGTGGTGCTTACAGTATATGACATTTAAAAGAAATGGACGGCATTGTCCTTTCCAGAAACTATGCCCCATGAACTTGCCCTTTAAATAAGCCATTGTATAAGTTGAAATACATACCATCCAAGTTTCTGTTGATGTAAATGTGTGAAACTACAAAAAAAGTGGAGAATGCATCAAACAAATGGGACAGCTCTGGTTTTATTTGCATTGTCAGAAAAGGTAAAGAGCTATAATAAGACATCAAGTGTATAGGAAGTCATGTGAACTGGAAGACACATGGCTTCAAGTTTCAGAGAAAGCTCCAAACTTAGAAACCGGTCTCTGAAGCTCTGCAGCTCCTCAGACAGTGGCCCGCATGACGCACAGTGTATTTCTGACTGTGCTATGTCTGGACACAGGCCACAAATAGATTCAGTGTTATGTTTGAGTGGAAGCTGCCTTTTTTTTCTCACCACTGTGCCATGCCAAGCCCAATGAAGACACATGTATCTGTTACAGTACCAGAAAGACTTCCTTGTTTTTTTGTTTTTGTTTTTGTTTTCTGTCTAACACATTGTACTCACTATGGCCAAGTAGGAAGGCAGTTGCCAGTTTCCTGTCGTACGTCGGTGATATATTTGAGCTTAAAAAGTTGCACTGTAATGAATCGGCTTATAGCGTGTTTGTGTGGTGGCTTTAAGGCCTATTTTAAGGCATAAGGGCCACAGTTCTTATCCTCGGTATGTGGGTGAAATCTGTGGATGTTAATGACTTTACAAGATCAGTAAGTCCTGTGAATATTCTCTGTGAAGAGGATCTGACTATATTTAGAGAAGAAAAGACGAAACATAAATTATCAAGTTCTGTAGCTTCACATGTTATTTATATATTATATATCGATGTTTATAGTTATTTTGCTTTCCAGAAAATGATTTATTTGCTCTAGTCTTCCAGTTATTAATAGTAATATTAGAGCTGAAACAGTTAGTTGATTAACAGATTAGTCTGAAACTGTTTTGATAACTGATTAATCGTGTCAGTCACTTTTCAAGCAAAAATTCCACAAATTTGCTTTAAACATTTGAATATGTCTCCCTGAGCTTGGAAATTAGGATTGTGAAAAATTGTGGTATTTCAAAATCTAAACGATCAATCGATTAATTGATAATGAAAATAAGACGATGATCAGTAAACCCATGACTGTTAACAAACTAACCTGCACAAAACTTCACTTAAATTTGTCGTGATGTTCAGCAGGCGGAATGAAAAATCTCCACTCGATGGTAAATGTCGTGAATGCGTTTCTGGCTGCTAAAGGGAGATTTTCCCATCCGTCACACACACACTCACACACCTGTCTGAGCTGAAAATAGACCTTACACACACTCTTCAGCAGTGCACTCTTCAGCAACTGTGTGTGTGTGCGTGTGTGTGTGCGTGTGTGTGTGTGCGTGTGCGTGTGTGTGCGTGTGCGTGTGTGTGCGTGTGTGTGCGTGTGTGTGCGTGTGTGTGTGTGTGTGTGTGTTGCCATGGTCACACCTGAAAACACAGCAGAGGGTTAATCTGCACGCCACAACCAGCTGTCTGAGCCCATTTCCTTTTTTAAATCAGTCATTTAATCGTTTTTGTGTTCATTTGTAACTGGATAGTTTTTTTTGTAAATTGTTGATTAATTCACCTGACAGCAATTTTGATAACCAAGTTTAAAATCATCTTTTATATCACTGTAAGTGGAATATCTTTGGCTTCTGGACTGTTGGTTGGACAAAATGATTGATTTAATTTTTTTTAAAGAAAGAAATCGATGGATAATGAGAATAATCATTAGTTACAGGCAGCCTTAATTTCGATTAACCAATGAATTTTAAACCATTTAATGATTTTGACATGTAATAATTGATTTGTTCATTCATTCATTCATTCATTCAGTCCATCAGACTCGAATGTAAATTTTCCACTTGTTGCACATAACCACTAAACTGAAAGTATTCTTGTGCACACGCTAGCAGCACCGTGCGGTTCCACTGGTGGTTAATCAGTGTGCCAAAGCAGACCACACCTAGGCATTCATATGTAAACAGGTGATTCCCACAAATGTGTGGGACATTTCCATCATTCACAGTGGCGAGTACTGGAAGGAACTAGGAAAAGGTAGATAGAATTCAGCAGAATACTCAGCATTTGTTTGATCTGATCCGACTTGATTTGTACAACTTGTCCACACCCGTAGAGTGCTGAAGGGGAGGACTTATCAGCTTTTTATAGCCAAGTAGTTTCACATAATTTTTAGGCCCTAATACAAATTTAATTTTCTAAATATTTGAAAACCCATTTTTAGATCTGTAGTGAGCCACAGTTGGAATCACAGCCAAACTTTGAAAAGACTGAAAAAAATAACCAACAGATTTACTTTACTGAAAATGTTTGTGTAACCGTACAATTATCCCTCATTTTAATCATAACCATAATCTATAAATTGTTTAGTATATAAGACGGTGGACCATTTACAGAAATGCCCATTACAAGTTCCTAGGGCTTTAAGATATTATCAAAGAGATTCAATTTATATTACAAAACCGAGAATAGCAGCAAATCTTCATTTTGTGAAGCTCAAACCAGCAAATAGTTTTTGCTTAATAAAAAGTTTGATTATCAAAAATGATGAGTTGACTTATAATAGTATAACGGTATAACAGTAAACAAAAACAATGCGCTAAAAGACGCTGAAACGCTCCGTAGAGCTGAGAGGAACTGCAGAGCTGGGTGGTCATTTTCTGTTGGTTCATCACTACGACTACACCTTACATTACAGATCATTCAATCCATTGTTATTATAAAAAATATTTATTAGAGCAACAATCAAGACTGGGCATAGGTGTGTGTGTGTGTGTGTGTGTGTGTGTGTGTGTGTGTGTGTTTGAAAAGGCAACATGCTCCTCTTGTAAATGATAATCAGATTCGTGGTAACCCAGCTAGTGTATAAAAACAGAGAGCAGAGGAATGGCAATAATTAACACTTAGGAACAATGTGGATTATTCACAGCTGACGTGTGTGTTAATGTGTTAAACCTTGTGAATGTCTGAACACGCACTTAAACACAAACACACATCCTCCATTGCAGAGGCAGTTGTTATATAACTCATTGCTTCTGCAGGAAGAGAATCTCTCTCTCTCTCTCGCTCTCTCTCTCTCTCTCTCTCTCTCTCTCTCTCTCTCTCTCTCACTAAATCGTCTCTCCATCCGTCGCCATGGTGACCCCAGCACTGCCGCAGCGCCACACTTGGCCTCGTCATCTTCCCTTCTGGTGCACTCTCGGCGCTTGATTTGCTTGTCAAATCGACAAAGTCTGTGATTCTTCTCAGTTAAATGCAACATGAATCTACTCTGATTTCACTAAGACTGACATTTTACCCCTGGCAGATATTTTATTTCTTTATTTCTTACTACGGCAGTATATAACAGAGTAACTGTAATTTAAGTGTTTTGTTGCCTAAGATCTAATTTATTTTGCAAAGAGGTGATCAGGTATACACATAGTGATAAGAGTTTTTCCAGCGCTGTTAATTCGACTTTGTCGGATCTCCGTTACCTCATTAGTCGATGATGTACCAGGGGATTTGTGTGAAGTTTACTCCTCTCTCTATAGCTGCCCGTCCTTCCTATCTATACTCTCTCTTTGTCTTTATCTTTCTGCTGCGTAGTCTGGTCATGTTTGCCCTCTGGCTGTCCTCCGCATGTACTTCAACATCTTCTCGTGTGTGTGCTCGTGCGTGTATTTTTAATAGGTTGAGTGATGTGGAAAATTAGCTGTCAGCCTAAATGTCACACAGTATATCAGTCAGATGTCGGATTTAATGCTCTCCAGTGCTTAGAATAGGCCATTTGTTCTCAAGAGTTTGAGCTGCATTTGTCAATAAGTCACAGCCCAATCATAATGTCAAGTTTTAAGAATTGCCATTTATTCTTCTAAATGCACAGAGCAATTGATAGTGCCAAAAATTCCTGCAAAATTAAAGAAGTCACAGAGACAATAGAAAGTACAGATAATTCCTGTTTCAGAAATAGCACTTATAATAAGACAGAGATCTTTAGTTGGATAATTTTTAACTTGTGAGTGGAAAGTGAGTCCAGTTTTGGTCTGTTTTGTACATACTATGATGCCATCTGAGTGTTTTTAAAAAACTTAAATATTCCTGTGTATAGATGATCAAAATTTGATTTTGCTAACTTGTCTCCAAGGCGTGGAAAAGGACGCACGATGGACTTGAATTGTTAGCCTACAAGTTGGCCAGGCTGTTCGACCAAAATTAGTAACACAACAGCTGACAAACGGTTTCATTACAAGGTCCATTTGGAGCTTTTCTTGAGCTTTCAGTCATATCACATGGTCTCCCTTTGCCCAGTTGTCATGGGATTGTAGATGTTAAAATATCCATGTTTCTTCTCGTCAATGTTGGTTTATAAACTGAGTTTGAAAGTGGTGAGATTGTTTTGTTCAAGCACAGTTTCCAAGGTCAAGAATGAGCTTTCAATTTACAATTAATTTATTAAAAGAGCAGAAGAGGTTTGCTTTGATTTGACCTGGAAAGCAATGATCGTCTGTATGATAGTGTGACCTGCGGGCAGCGGTGTCACGACAGCCACATGATGCAGTAGAAATCGGTATTTCAAAATGAAAGCAAAGCATTGAAAGTACGATACACTTCAAAAGTTAGAAGTTGTGCAGTACGAGCCAACTTGAGGTCAGGATCGATCATGGGCATGTAATGTGGGGCGAACTCAGTGTGACGCACTGCCTGACCTACATCTCATGCTGGTACCTGGTGGTTAACACGGGGGTATCACGTCATCAGGGCTGTTTAAAGTAAAAGGACAAATACTGATGCTGTCATAATGATAAACATGATATAAGTGATATTGCCGAGCAAAAACATGATTTGAAAGAAAGAGATCTCTAAAGTTACGCTCTAACTGATATTATAGACACTTTCTCTCTGCCATCAGTTCTTACGATCGTCTCTCGTTTTCTCTCTTCATGTTCTTTCCTTGTCTTTGACCTCTCTCTTCCTCTCTTTCTATCCATATTTAATGAAGTCTCATTAAAGATGCAGGGTTTCCACTGGTGAGCTTGCGGAGTGACCCAGACTTGATGCCTTGGAGACACACACTCCCATGGATACACTGATCTGCTAAAGTCAGATCATCTGCGGATCCTCTTAAGTCTTTGAACTCACGCACGCTGCTTGAAAAGCAACCAAAATGTGTGACTTAAGCCTCCAAGCGTCCTTATTTCCCCTTCGAGTATTATCTGCTAATTTAGACTGTAAGGATTAAAAAGGAAGAGAAATAGGAAACGGGCAACTCTGGCGGAGTGACGTTAGTACAGTTTGACCTTGGAGTGTGTTTGTTTTGTTTGTACGTGTGTTCCCAGGTCAGATGTCTGGACACGGAACAAATCTATCTTGTAACAGTACTCTGTGTCACTGTCTGTTTTTCTTCTGTACACATAAGCGTGTATTAACCAGTCCACTGGCCACACACACACTCTCTCTCACACACACACACACACACACACACACACACACACACACACACACACAGTGTTTAAAATATGGCCTTTATAATGAAAGGTATGGGGAAAGTAATGCTTAACACACAGTAAACCCACCCTTTGTCATGTATGAATTTAAGTGTTAAGATATCCTAGTCTGTTCGGTTACTTTATTTTATCTGTTCACTGTGTGTGTGTGTGTGTGTGTGTGTGTGTTAAATACTAAAAATAATTATGGTGAAATGTGTATAAAATGATACACAAGACATCTAAAATCCATTTGAGGAAATGGTGACACCATACAAACATGGAGTCTTAGGTTGAATATTTAACTTAGTGTAAACATCATATGTGGCAGCAATGACGACTTATAACAAGTGTACTCAGAATTTGTCATTAAGTGTGGCATAAGGTGATTTTGACAACCTTAAAGCTACTTAAGGGTCGTATTAAAGTGGAAAACTGTGGTTAAGTGATCAATTACAGCTTAAAATGTAAGGCTAACAAAATAAGGCTTTAGGCTTTTAAAATCCTTATTTACTGTGACAAGATTCATGCATTTAGTGCATTTAACGGCGCATTTCTCCAGGTCGCGGTTGTAAAAACTTGTTTTATGAGATCATGACAGCGCCAATTGTGAAGCAAGAGCTTAAAACCCTGCACTCCCACACAAAACAAAACCCTAACCATAATGATTTGTTTCAGCCAAGGAAATAAGGGGTGTTGCACTTGATTTCAATGAGAGAAAGCAATGAAATAAAATTTTTAGAAAATGTAAAAGATCTTTCCATGGAAAAACATTGTTTTGTTCACTATAGTCGGTGTTATGATCGTTATTGAGGGGAAGTGAAGCTTTTCAACTTCCTGTGAACAAGAAGATGACATGCTAGAAACTAAAACCATGTACCTGCTTTGTGTTTACTGTAGCTCTCCGTATTTCATCATTACTCTGTTTCTTTCCAGATTGGCGCCTATGACCAACAGATATGGGAGAAATCGGTGGAGCAGCGAGAAATAAAGGTATGTTTGCTTCATTGTTTGTTTGCTCCACACCTCCATATATCTGTTATTTCACTGTTGGCACTTTTTCCTGTTTGTGTTTTTTTTTTTCTGTGCTCTGCCTATTCTTAATGTCTCTCCTTATCCTCTATTACTTTGGGTTCCCTTTGTCAAGTCATTCTCTTTGACTTTCACTGCTCCGTCTCCCACTCGTTCTTTCTTTTGTTTTGTTTTCGCTGTCTCTCACCATGCTGCCAGTTCTTTTCCAGTGTTTTCTTTTAACTCTTTCCTCTCTGCCCTCCTGGCTGGGTGTCACCTGCCCATCTGTCCTCTCTCCATCTCCATCCCTTCTTCTCCATCCGTCTTTCCCTCCTCCTCCTCTACAGTTTATTTCTCTGGTGAGTATACAGCGGGGAGGACGTCCCTCTTGTTGTCCCACTGTGCACGTCTGCTCACCCACGCTGTAGACTGCTAGACTGTGATTGGTTGGTTTGATCGCTCAGTTCAGTTGCCATGTCAAATCCCGGTGTGTTTATTAACCCCACGCTGCGTTCGCACTGTAGAAACACTGTTTTGTGAATGGAAAACGACAAACGAGGGGGGGGGGGACCAGGCAACTGTGGCCTGAACATACAGCTGGATTAGCGGAGTCATGTGATCCTTGGTGGGACCAGGCAGTGTGTGCCCAAAACTTTAAAGTGTTTTCACAACACAAAGCCTGTCAGGGTCATAGCCGTATTTCTGGGACCAGGTCAGTGCTGCGTGTTCCTCACTTTTCATTAGTGCTGAACAGCCTATAACTACACTGCAAAATAAGGCGTTTATTAATTATCTACATAATTAGACGATGCAACAGTAACAACAAAACAAAAATGGTATGCATAAGTATAGGAAAATTGATGTAATTGAGAGTTAAGATTGATAGAAATGAAAAGATAAAGAAAGAATGAAATATAAATAAAGATGGACAGTGATAATTGCTCTGACTTCAGAGCATTTTGCAGTGATCTAGTGCAGTATGATATTCCAAAATGTTGTATGTAAACAGTTTAAACCACGAACAAGGAAGTAGTAGGAAGTGGAGACACTGCAGAGAGTTATTGTCATAGAAAAACACGTGCCTTCTTTGGGGCACTTTGACATGAGTCAGTTTTAGGGGGTTGTTCTCTTTCATAGCCACTGGTTTTCTAATTTAGCATCGCACTTGTGTAACATAGTCTCACTCATGATGGGCAAAAAACAGCCGGATATATAATCTTTGTTTATTTCACGTGTTCCTCCTCGTCAAAACTACTGCTACGTTACCCACAATGCAACTCAACCGCAGACAGTTCGGTCAGAGATTCAGATGTGTAATCCAATGTAGTCTCAAGCCGCTAGATTTAGGCACAGATGAAAAATTGGCTGCAGAGGTCCGGTAAGCTCACTGCTTTCTGTCTCCACACCGCCCCAACCAACACTGACTCAAGTGACATCACATGAGGCAATCTATCAGCTGCATCTGGAGCTACGAAAGGCTTTTTGCAACTTTTTTCAAGACCAGTAAACACACTTTTATTTTTGAAATCTGTGCAGTTCCACTTAACAGCAAAGAATTGGGGGTTAGTTGTTTGGCTCTTTACTATGCAGTGTTACGTAGGATACATTATAGTTGCTTCATGATATCACTTTGTGTGTTCAAATTAGAGGCTAATGGGACAATATAGTTTGTGTGCGTGCTTGTGTTGGTGCATGCCTTGAAGCGACTGGTAATGAGAGCCTCTTCACCTGTCTGACCTCTCACCATTGACCCTTTTAAAGGAGACAACTTCATCCCTCCCTCCTCAGATTTTCTGAGAGATTTTTTTGTATCCAATGTTCCCAAAGTGGGGTACAAGGACCTGATAAGTCTTCTTAAAGAGTTTGTTTTTTAAATAACTAATTAACTTTATTTATTTTAAGTTAACGATAGTCACCGAGGATGAAAGTTGTGTGTACATCTACGTTTCATTGGACGTGATAAATGGTTTCTACTTTCTGTCCCACCTCTACTTCTACATCCCTCCTACCCCCTTACTGTACCTCTTGTCCTGTAAACAGAGAGGTGAGAGTCACTCTCTCTAATGAGCTCAAAGTCCACACACACAAATAAACACAGCACTGCGACCTTGGCTCTTTGTCTGTCAAGTACCTGGTTTGGTTTGTATCTGCGGCAGATGGCACAGAGTTTATCTTAATCTGATATAGATAAAAGATGTGTCACCTCCTCACCCTGTAAAGTGTTAATTATACTGTTTATAGCCTCATTAAAACATTTAGATTAGCAGTTGTTCTCATAAATGTAGAGGAATTCTGCGGTCTGTAAAATGTGCTATAAAAGGTCCCATTTTTAGCTGTCAGGTTTGGCAGCGACCACTTCTCTTAATATAGACTATTTTGGTTTCTGTGCTTTGTTAGAGCAGTAGTATGTGATCATTTTAAGTGTTCCCTTTGTTTCCCTTCTGTATGAAGACAAGAAATTATATTACAACATTTTTATTACATACTGACTTGCATTATGAATTCTTCTGTTTTCTAAGTATACTAAGAAACCCAAACAAAAGAATGATTTTCTAGCTGCCACGTCTTCTGTTTTTATAGAGATTGAATGATATAATTTACAGTAGTAGAGCATATTTGAAATGAACTGAACTCGCTGTTTGACACAGTTGTGTGTGTGAGTTTATGAAAACACTTTATAAAGCTCTGCAAATGAAAACCAGTCGCCACCTGCTGGTGCAAACGGAACTACAACATATTATGCTGGGTTTTTCATTCAAATTCCATTGTTAAAATACATTCAAATATGTATCATTTTAGGTGTGCAACAGAAAAATGTGCATTATTGTAAAGCAACATAAGAGGCAGCCTTTAATAAGGAATGTAGTGAGTCGCTTTTTTAAACACTTAATTTAAGAATTTGCACTAATCGTTTCAATAATCAAGATTCACTGAGATAACAATCATAACTTGTAACTGCAGTTTATAAAGGTAAGAGACTATGAAGAGCACAGAGATAAGACAGCTGCGACCAAGCGATACGTTTGTGAAGGACTTTACTGCTGCGGTAAATCTACTGCCAAAGGGAAGCTATTGATCGGCTTCTTTTAGCCCTGCATGGACACACACACACACACACACACACAAACTACTGTGCGCCTCTTCTTTCTCACAT
The DNA here is from genome assembly GCA_031216445.1 of Lateolabrax maculatus. Classification (NCBI taxonomy): domain Eukaryota; kingdom Metazoa; phylum Chordata; class Actinopteri; order Acropomatiformes; family Lateolabracidae; genus Lateolabrax; species Lateolabrax maculatus. The sequence continues at coordinate 11,018,055 of CM062211.1, forward strand.
TTTCCTTGTCTGTCTGTCTCACTCTCTCTCTCACACAACACACACACACACACACACACACACACACACACACACACACAGGGTGTATTAGCTCGTTGGTTGTGCTATTGAAAGATAAGGGCCTCCATCAAGCCTCTGTATCAGACCATTCACTGATAACACAGAACTTGATTGGCTTGTATGTAAATATTAGCAGGAGCCAGATTCTAGCAGACAGCTTTGTGTTTTATTTCGTAGTACTGTTAAATATGACTCACAACCAAAAAAGTATTTAAAAGATTTGAAAGCACTTGTTAAGATTGTACTGATAATGAAAACCTTCGAGTAGGGCTGGGTATTGTTTGAAATGTCAATACAGAAGAGCCTTTATTTTTCTATACTTAATATATAAATGTTTTCTACAGAATCACGTTTTTTCATTCAACTAAAGACAAGACTGAGCTAAGAAATTTGAATAAAAAATGTAATCTAAAATATTTTCATTCAAATTTGGAAATACCTGATCAAAAGATAAGATAACAGACTCTGGGACACTGATGGTAACAACACAGGAAAGATAAATGAATTTGTTATACAACAGCACTTACAGGAAATCTAAATCGTTTCAAAAATGTTATAGAAATTGCAAAAATAATACAAGGTGGTACAGCTTAACATGACAATAATCAACCAAGTGCTTTGTGTAAAGTGTATTTTTGAATTTTAAACATCTTCTTAGCGCCTGTACATACAGCAGAGACGCACTGTGGTCATGTCTCTGTTTACCAGTAGTCATTGATATTAAACCATTAAAACCAAGCTATTGTCAGGCTGCTCACCATAGTAACCCAGACACTGTCACTCACACAGAAAGGCTGCCATGCTCCACGTGCATGTGAATTTCAGAATTTACAGTCACTCAGTACATTCAGCTGACAGAGCTGTAATACACACACACACACACACACACACACACACACACACACAGATGAAGTTTTTGCATTATAGGAGGAAGTGACTGCCTGGCACAGGAAGTCATTGTGCCACAGGGCAGCATTATTCCCAGGATCATAAATTGCGTAAATGTCTAACTTTGAAGTTGTAACAGTAGCCTCACTGGGAGGGATGGCGGCCATAACGCACTTCATTTAAATGACGCAGCAGGTTTAAAGGACTGGACAGTCTTCAGAGATTTTTGCTAATGAATGCAAAGCAGCAAAACAGACTCGACATTTAGACCAACTTAATGCATCAAAGGGCCGTCAACTTTAGTAGATGTGAGTAGATGCTCTTGCAGTGAGATAGAGAATAGAACTAGTAGCTGTGTGAGCCCGAGTGCCTCCTCAAACACTGAATGTGTGTGTGTTTACGAAGGCATAAAGTGCACGAGAAGCCTCCAGTAGTTGAGCTGCTGTGGACTTGTGTGTGGATGTGTTTATATATTTATGCCTCTCTCTGATTCTTTGTGTGGCATTGACTCTGTGTCTCTCTGTCTCCCCCTGCAGGGCTTGAGGAACAAACCAAAGAAGACAGGACATGTCAAACCAGACCTTATAGACGTGGACTTGGTTAGAGGTGAGAAAAGTGTGTGTGTGTGTGTGTGTGTGTGTGTGTGTGTGTGTGTGTGTGTGTGTGTGTGTGCAAACTTCCTCTCCATCGAGCTAATTAGATTAGATACCACACAGGCCTTCTGCTAAAGATGAAACCACATAGACACACGTCGACTGCTTGACATAAAACGCACACACACGAACCCGAGATGCCAGCGTCGCCGTGCCAACCTCCTGTCACTGTTAATCCCTGCTCTTTCTGTCTTTATCCGTTATCTGCTTTCTCATCCCTTCGTATCTGTCTCATATCCATCGCATTTTCAATTATTCATCCAATCAGTCATATCATATCCTCCTTGTTATTCCATCACACAGGAAGACGGATAGATAATCAAGAGAGAAACGGAGGGAGAGATTAGATAAACATAATGTGGATGGAAGGAAGAAGAGAATGATTTGCTGGGATGAAAGGGAGGAAGATGTCAGAGAAGGAAGAAGCAAAAGATTAAAAGATAAACACAGTGCTCTAATGTGACTCCAGGATGTATTAAGTGATGAGCTTTTCTTGTCACGCAGAGTCTTTTGGCTTAATTAGTTCTCCTCCTTAAACTAAGTGTGCGAGTGTGTGTTTACTCTCATCCTCCCCAGGTTCGGCGTTTGCTAAGGCCAAACCAGAGAGTCCATGGACGTCACTGACCAGGAAAGGCATCGTCAGAGTCGTCTTCTTCCCGTTCTTTTATCGATGGTGGATCCAGGTCACCTCCAGAGCCATTTTCCTCTTACTGCTGGCTCTCTATCTGCTGCAAGGTAGGGGTGTGTGGGTGTGTGAAATATCAAATCTCTCCCGAACTGTGCACCAAAATTAGTTTATTAAATATGAAAAATAGCTCATACAGTCTATCCTGGTATTTAGGCTGAATAAATCCTCAATATATGTTTAAATACAAGTTGTTCAACAGATGCTACTGATCTGCTTTTTTTTCTTAAAATACACATGCGGTCCACAATATCTTGTGAGCATGAAGTACTCTCCGGGTTACGCCTACAAAGCTGCACAAACACTTTCAAGACCGCTGAACAGTGTTTTCCACCACCTACATCACAGTGTCCTTTTCAGCCCTGATAAAAACAGACTGTTATTTTTCATCTCTATCTCCAACCCTCCACCCTTCCTGCTCACTTCCCCCACATACCGCATAAAAACACACACAGTCTATCTTTGATTCAATACTACAGTAAAGGTAACTCAGAGCCTCATGAGGTTTATGTCAACCCAAACAAAAAGACTTTTGACTTTCTTTGTCAAAGAAGGATCGGAATAAAATGCTCATCACATGTACTGTAGGTGCAAGACTATTGGAAATCCATGAAATCAATGAAAAGAGTACAGTTTGCACACTGACTCTCAATGGGCAATGTTTAAAGCCAAAAGAGAGGTGATTTTGACCTCATGCAGCTGCAGAGTTTAATTCTCAGTGTAGGTTTAAAGCGTAACCAATTCGCTCTCTCTCTCCTGCAGTGGCAGCAGCCCTCCTGTATGTGTCCATCCCTCTGCCTCATGGGATACCGGCCACCGAGGTGTTTGGAGCCATCTGGCTCATGTTGCTGCTGGGCACTGTCCACTGTCAGATCGTCTCCACCAGGACCCCGAAACCTGCCTCCAGCGGCGGGGGGAAGAGACGCAGGTAAGGATGGCGAAAAGAATAGAGGGAATACTTTGTATGAGAATATGTGAATTGAAGAAAAAGAGAGAAACCGTTAAATCTGTCCTGGGAAAAAAAGGGGAGATGATGCGGAGCAGAAAGGGAAAGAAGGGAAGGAGAGATGAAGCAAAGGACAGAAAAAGAGAAGCAGGAATAGTTTTATCATACAGGAGATGAAAGGATGTGAAAACATGAAAATATCAGAGGACACTGCACCCAGAAAGTCCCTCTGGAAAAAAGTGTGACACTGGAACTGATAAAGACTGTGAAAATGGAGGTAACAAAAGCGAGATAGAGGAAGAGGGGAGGAAGAAAGTTGTGGAAACAAATGAGTGATTTTTTTCTTTTGTTGCTGGATTGCATTTGTCCTCACTGTTTGCTTTCTGCTCAGTTCTCAGTCAGCTTCTTTCACTAAAAACCAACTGATTAGAAGCATATTTATCATGGAGATATTTTCCACAAGTTTCAACGCCCAGCACACAGCTTTGTGACTTCATTTAGGATTATTTAAATCTGTCTAAATGTATGTTATTTTTTTGTTTGTTCTTTATTTTATAAAGGATCTTTGTATTGCATCTAGATTACATGTTTACCACAATTTTCATTCCTACAAAGTGGATTTTTTTTAAAAGATATGAACCAGCAAGTGAGACAAGTCATTTGTTTGATAAGGAGTTCCTAAATGGGCGTTTATCGTATTGTTCAGGAAATGTCTTCATGATAAATCTAATGTCACTGGTTAAAGACAAATGGGATTCACTGTGTGTGAAAGTAGCTTGCTTTACTCTGTGTGTTTTGTAGTTTTTAGATTTGCAGTGTTGGTTCAAAGCTTGTCGGTGTGTGGCTGCTGTTTCTGGGTCAAAATTGTGTAAAAACAATTTTCAGACTCTCTGGAAGAAAATTGTACCATGCCACAGTTTTGGAAAGGGTTTGGGGAGGTTTCTGAGTTTGGGGAAGCCAGTTAATGTTGTTTGCTCCTTCATTGAATCAACTTGGGTTCACTTCACTTCACTTTCACTTCAAGGACGATTAAGGACAAACCATGAAAAGGGTACAAGTTGATTCTGTTCCTCTGTACATTTATCTGTATCTGTCTCTTTCTTATTTCATCTCATAGACAAAATGAGAAATCAGTCTCTAGGGCAGCACATGCATATATAATCTGCTGGCCGCATTAACCAGCAGATCCCAAATGTCACGGGGCACTTTTCATGTATCAGTAGTCCATTTAATGTTTTTTAAAGGGAAAATCTGCAGTGATATTTGGTTACATGCCTTAAGGTCACAAACCAAATTTAGCCATCAGCCATTTCAATCTCATGATTCAAAACCAGCAATTATTGTAGTTTATTTTTTAACGAGGGATAGATGAAAGCCTTTATAAACATCCTGTTTATCCTTCCTTTTAATTTTGAAAACCAAAAGACTAAAGTCCTGTCCTGTCCTCTCCTCTATGTCCTTTATTTATAACCAAATCTTTAAAAAAAATGTACTTTTATGTTATATCCTGCAAAAGTAAACATTGAACTAAAGGATGTATTGATTGAAATGTGATGACATCTTAAAATCTGGGAATTTTTTTCCTTTGGGCTTTTGTCTCTTATTTACCTGATGGGGTTTAAAAAGCCCTTAATAAAAACGTGACCATAATTAAGTGTCATTATTGTTATTCCCAATTTAATGTCCCTGATATGAATACAGGACAATAATAGTCCATGAAAATATCAGATTATGTCCTTAGATTTCATTTTCTCTTAATATGAGAAAACTCATGTTTTGAACTTATGAAAAGATCTACTTTTGCAGAATAACAACCTAAAAGAGGATTTTTGTAGTATTTGCCTTTAACTGTATCAGCCTCTGTGTCCAGCGGGTGCCTGAGTTTTGGGTACCAGTGCTGCTCTTTGAAACGTGGCACTGTCTCGCTTCTGTAAAAGTTAAGTTTTTCACTGGTAGCACCTTGTTAAAAATGTACTATTACAATAATAAAAAAAAAAAAAATGCAGCCAGGTTCCCGATGGACACACTGCTGTAGTTTCAAGTCTTCTTAGTGTCCAGGTCCACTCTAAGTCTCTCTCCACCCTCTATTCTTTCCAAACTGAAGGAAGTTGAGGAAGGCATCTCAGATGGAGGTGCATAGGGAAGGCGACGGGTCTAGCACTACCGATAACACACAGGAGGGGGCGCCACATTCCCACTCAGCCAGCACCACATACAGCCTGGGCGCTCTCTTCCAAGATTTCTGGCATGATATCTGTAAAGCTGGGTGTGTATTTTTGTTTCCCATCTTCCTAAAAACAAGATGATTTACAAAGACGCAGCTGGGGTTCAGTTCACAAAATGATCTAAAGTTATAGTTTTAGCCAATTTTAGTTGGAATAAATTACCTTTGCATGGTAAAACCAGTAAATTCCAGATTTGAAACTATATCAAATGATTCTATTAGTTATGTGTCCAACCAGTAAATAAACATACATGGATTTTAAACTGAATCCCAGCCTCGCCTCAGACCTATCCTAGGCTTCCTCAGCTGCAACATCCTCTCTTATCATATTAATTATATTAATCATATTAATTATGATCTAATCTAATTATGGTCTAATCTAATCTAACTGAATTAAAATAGTTTCTTTGGCACCACTGTTTTCAGTGAAGAACGGAGGGATTTTGCAGCTGATTTTGATCACGGGACTTGCTGACCAAGCTATGTTCAAAAGAAGCATGGGGCGTCGTTTTGGGCTGGGAAAAAAAATTACCAATAAATCAATTATCTGAACGTATCTCAAGCTAAATTTTTGCCCTCTTTTTAAAACAATTTAATTAGAATTTTATAAAAACTGTCTAAGACCTCTCCCCAAGCTTCTACTTTGACCAGCTTTCAGCAGACTGCAACAGTGTGGAACGTTTCTGAACACTAAATTACTCTTGATTTGGTTACCTCTGATGACCGGCCACACTCATTACAAGACACTTCCACCGCTGTCAGTTAATTTTTCCCAGTGACTCATTCATTAATCCTCTGATTTTACTCATTTGTTTACCTTTTTAACTTTATTTAGAATCCCTACTTGTGAGAAAATCAGACTGCAACACTAGTTTTAAGATACTATAGTTACAAATTTGATGCTCAGTGCTTTTATCTCTAATGCATTCATTCATTGACTTATTCAGTGTTTTATGCAACACTTTCTCTGCAGTATTGGCGTTCATGTAGTATGAATGTTCCACAGTGTTGTGTTGAATGCATCTCACTGCATGTCTGCTTCTGAGACTGAACTTCATTACTGGTAAACTCGCCCCGCTGTGTTTTTATCTAAATATCTGTCCGTCTCGATCTGTCCATCTATACATGTCTATCTTTTTCTACCGATCTCTCCTCCTCTACCCGTCTTCCCTCCCATCCTCTTTCAGATCGAAGAAGTCCAAGCTGTCCATCGACAAGTCGACAGAGACGGACAACGGCTACGTGTCGCTGGACGGCCGGGTGACCAATCGCAGCAGCGAGGAGGGGCTCCAGCTCCACGAGCCGCGGTGCGATTTGCTAAACAGGGCTGACGAGGCGTGCTGGAACTCTCACGTGCAGCCCGCGCACACTCACCCACCCCGCAGCACGGGACTGATGCTGGCAAGCGGCAATAAGGTGATGCATCAAACCACAAACAGAAGTACTGTTAATTAACCCACAAAATGTCCGTCTGTCCAGGATTTGCCTGACGTGTGTGTTTTGTTTTTAGGACCCAGCCTCAGATGAGGCGTCTAGTGAGGAGGACCCCGAAGCATCGTACAGCACCCTCCGCAGGGGAGTTGAAAGAATGAACAGTGACTGTACGCTCAGAAACCGCAAGAACACACACCACTACAAGAAACACTACGCTGTGGAGGTGAACACACACACACACACACACACACACACACTTTCAAAGCAGTTTAATCAATTCATGTCCGAAAAAAAAAAACAGGACGTAAATGTCATTTTATATTTTTCACAAATGATCAATCCTCCCTTCTGTCTGTCAGGATGTCCCCAAATCGGGCACCAGCTGCAGCTCCAGATGTTCTAGTTTGAGGACTCAGGACTCGGAGAGCACTCGACACGAGTCCGAGACAGAGGACCTGATGTGGGAAGACTTCCTGCACTGTGCCGAGTGCAGATCATCCTGCACCTCAGAGACAGGTCAGGAGGAAGGATTAGATCCAAACGTATACAGATAAATCTGAGTTTTGGTATTGAAACTAATGCTGGGATGTCTTTCCTTTACAGAGGGAGAAGGAGGAGGGACACCAGTCTGTCCTCCTGCTAAAAAGGAATACAGAGACGACCCTTTCCATCAGGTCTGTGAACCCTTATAAAGAAAATGTTTTGATGAACAGCAGTTCTAAATATTTATAGGAATCTAAATAAAAACTGGGCCAAATTTAACTGAAAAGTTGAGGATTTGAAACATCTAGGTTACATATTACTGTTATTTCAACAGCATTTAATAACTATATTCTACTGGTAGCTATGACCTGCCTGAAATAATGGTTATATAACCTAGACATCTAAAAACATTTGGTTGCAGTAAATCTACATGTCAGTAGTAACGCGTTGTTTTCCTCAGGGTCACGTTCCCTGGCTGCACAGCTCCAACCCCGGTCTGGAGAGAGTGAGCGCCATAGTGTGGGAGGGAAACGATTGTAAGAAGGCCGACATGTCCGTCCTGGAGATCAGCGGCATGATCATGAACAGAGTGAGTTACTAAAGGAAACTTTCCATGTTTTATCCAACAACAAGTGAAAGAGAAGGGGGTGAAGGATTAAAACACTGATGATGTAACCACACTACATTTGTCCTGCCTCTCTACACAGGTGAATCTCTACACTCCTGGGATTGGTTACCAGGTCTTTGGGAACCTGGTTGCAGTGACTCTCGGCCTCACACCTTTTGCGTACAGGTACCTGCTTTTAATCTCTACAAAAGGGTAAAATAACGTTGAAAGAAAAATGTGTTTCACTCACGTCGGTCTTCGTCCGTCTGCTGCAGGCTGGCTCAGTACCGTGACTTGGATCAGCTGACGGCGCTCTCAGCCAATGAGCTGCTGTCTGTGGCGCTGGGAGGCGAGTGTGGATCAGATGTCTTGGTCATCACCATGGTCACGCTCAGCTTCCTGGTGCGCGTTTGCCTTATATGGCTCTTCTTCTTCCTGCTCAGCGTGGCAGAGAGGACCTACAAACAGGTGAGACAGTGAAACACTGAATTACTGCTTTTAATGGAGTTGCCACAAGAGAGTTTTGTTACTTAAGCATGCAGCTCTGTTGGATACTTTACTGTCATGGGGGGGATTTATCTGTTAATGTTCATATGTGTGTTACAGAGGCTGCTGTTTGCCAAGCTGTTTGGTCACCTGACTTCAGCCCGCAGAGCCAGGAAGTCTGAAGTCCCCCATTTTAGACTGAAGAAAGTTCAGAACATCAAGATGTGGCTGTCGCTACGCTCCTACCTCAAGGTACCTCACTGATGATTTACACACCCACTCACCTGTGATGTCAGCTCACTTTTGACTTAATTTGGGAGCTGGACACATTTCACAGCTGTATTTCATCTGTTAACACAAAACTTGCAGAGACGGGGTCCTCAGCGTTCAGTGGATGTGATCGTGTCGTCTGCCTTCCTGCTCACTCTGTCTGTCGTCTTCATCTGCTGTGCCCAGGTAACTTCAAGTCCAATCATCCAAACATTATGAGCTTTGAGTACGTCCACATTAAACCGATTAGCTGAGGAACCTAGCGACTCGTACCGAAATAATCGTTCTTACAGACTGAATAATGTGCTTGCCTCTTTTGCTCCAGTTGCTCCACGTCCATGAAACGTTCCTGGAGTGCCACTATAACTGGGAGCTGGTGATCTGGTGCTCCAGTCTGTCCCTGTTCCTGCTCAGGTTCGTCACCCTGGGCTCCGAGACCAGCAAGAAGTACAGCAACACCTCCATACTGCTCACTGAACAGGTACACACATACACACACACACACACACACACACACACACGACCACACAGCAGACATGTCTTCAAACACTGACCGTGATCCGGTGTGTGTTTGACAGATCAACCTGTATCTGAAGATGGAGAAGAAGCCAAACAAGAAGGAGGAGCTGACGCTGGTCAACAACGTTTTAAAACTGGCTACCAAACTACTTAAGGTACAACTCTAATGTTTGTGTTTGTTGTATTACCTGCACCAACAGTCTTTTTAAGAACCTTTAAATATGCTTTATAATCTAAACTCCCCTCCTTCCCTCTCTCCAGGAGTTGGACACTCCTTTCAGGTTGTATGGTTTGACTATGAACCCTCTGCTCTACAACATCACCCAGGTGGTCATCCTGTCCGCCGTGTCGGGAGTGATATCTGACCTCTTAGGATTTAACCTGAAGGTAAGTGTGTGTGTGTGTGTGTGTGTGTGTGTGTGTGTGTGTGTGTGTGTGTGACAGTGAGGTTAATGGGTTTTATTTGGCTGTTCTACATATCTTCATTAGGTTCAAAGGTTAATTTTTGCCAAGTCAGACCAGAAAGTGCCACAGCAAGCTTCCTGCACTTGTTGTTGGAAATAAGTTACTGGTCAACACCACTGTTCTGTCAAAAAAATCTCCATAGTTGAACTCTACATGCGTATTTACTTCTCCTCCTGAACAAATCCACTAAAATCTCTGCCACTTTCTGCTGTGACTTAAAGAGACAGTTCACCCCAAAATCAAAAATACATATTTTTCCTCTTACATTTGGTGCTATTTATCCATCCATGAATGTTTCGGTGTGAGTTGCAGAGTTTTGGAGATATCGGCAGTAGAGATGTCTGCCTTCTCTCTAATATATCGGAGATAAATTGCACTCGTTGTGTTTAAAGCACAAAAAAATTTTATTTGAAAATCCACAGATGTTATTGTACACCCGCTAACCTTATTAAGCCTGGAAAGCAGTAAAGTACAGTCAAGTACCTTAAGTATAAGAAGCTCAAAACTGTCTTGAAGTATTTTAAAGTAGTTTATACTTTTACAACCCTACATTTGACAAGTTGCTTTATGTCACATAAGACATTTTTACATTATGGTATTTTGGAATATTTCTACAACTGGACACTTTCTTTATTGCTGCAGATTAAACTTTAACACTAGGTGTGTTTAAAAGTTAATAAACCAAGCAGAAGGTTTGTGTATTAATCCTGTTTGTCTTTCTTCCTGTTCACAGCTGTGGAAGATTAAATCGTGACAGTGAATGGAGAAACGGCGTCGACCTTCACTCTCACTGACTGATCGATTTAACGGTCGACTGAACGTTGGTCTCAACATATCGGAGTGCTTTGACCGTCAACGTTCCCACTTTGTGCAATTCACAAGCTATTTATTTACCCACTCAGTGTTTTTACTTAGGGTTTATTTGAATTGTAGTTTGTTTCATTTTTGTGCTCTGACACAAAACAATGCTATGTTTTATCTGTCTACAACAAGTGTTAGTATTATAAGTTATTACGTTTAACGTGATGGTTTAGGTTCTCAGCTGCATTTGCGACAGTTCAGTTTTCATTCACAAATCTGAAGGCAAAGTATTGAGCTGGCGATGGGGCAAAAATCTTTTTATTGAAATTTGTGTTTTATTTGCTTCAACTGAAAGTTATTATTTATATGTTGAGTGGGTTTCACAACAAAACTTCAAATTCTGTTACGTTTTAAAATTACATACGTTAGTCCAGTGGTTTTCTTCCCGGCAACAAAGAATATATGTATAGAGGGTACAGTAAATGCTTTAAACCAGAGAGTATGTTGTGATCAAACTACAGTTACAAGGAAAATTTAATATTTCAAATCTGGCTGGTTTGGTGCAAAAATCCATTAAAATGTAAAGATATTTTTGGTGTAATTCCTGTTTTTTTAGGTCCTCCGCATCTCATTTTCTTAAAATTAATCTACATTTAACCTCTGTATATCTGTTAATGGATGTTAACAGTACCGTTGACTTACCTGAGAAAATAGTTTGCGGGTTTTGTTCTCACCGGGCAGAGGGGAAATGCCAGACGACATCAGCACTGCAGAAAAACAATCATCCAGTTAATGGAAACGACAGGAGGTGCAGGTGACATTTACAGTTCAGTCTCATTAGAGTTTAGGTTTTCACTCCAGCCAGCATGAAATAAAGAGATTTCTTTTTACTCAGTTATAATTTCTTGACCCAGATCAGTGGGTTCAACAGTATTTCCAGCAATACATGTGTGAGTAGTAACATGTTCTCTCTGGTGCAGGACGTTTTCATACAACATCCATCTTCAGTGTGTTTGAGGAGGAAGACCAAAGTGCTTATTTACTGTTTGTTTTTGTTTGTCTCTGATGGAAAAAGAATGTATTTGCAGCATTATGCTTTAAGATCTATTTGTTTCCCTTTGGAAATACTTAAAGCTGTATTTTTGTTTTGCTCTTTCATCGTTCATTTGTAAAAGTTGTTTCTCACGTTTTATTGTGTTTTTAAGGAACAAAGAAGTTTGAAATGTATGTATGAAAATGAATCTAGGTAAAGGACTCTATGTTGTGATTCTGTTTTCAAAGAGTCTGAATATTTAGATTTAGATTTTTTTTTTGTGAACTGGTCTGTCTACATTTTTATAAGAAAAATAAGAATAAATGGATGTTGACTCACTGATTCTTTTGTTTGTGTTTAGTAGCAAACTCAATATACAGACAGGCGACAAATTATAGGAAAAACAATAAATAAGTGGAAGAATATGACAAATGGAAATACGTCCATACTACATGATAAAAATCAATCATCCTATCATGCTTAGCAACATGTAGAAATCCTGAAAGGACCCAGCCTTTAAAACTAAATTATTTTCTCACTTACCTCTTTGTGGTATCTAAAGTATCCATGCAGATAGTTTTGGTCTTTTTTTGTCCACGTCTGAGATTTCTGTCACCACCTGAGGACAAATGAAGTAAATCACTCAGATTCAGTTCTATGTCAGATTTCTCTGAAGTTTGTCTTGAAACACCAACACACTTTTCTTTATCTTCTATTTAACCAGAATGGTCCCACTGAGAAACAATATCTCTTCTGCCAGGGAGTCCTGGTCGACCAGGCAGCAGAAAAATTAAATTAAATTAAATTAATAAAAAAGGTTTCATATTGGAGGACAAATATCACAAAAATATATATATATATATATATATATATATATATATATATATATATATATATATATATATATATAGGCTGTTGTTAAAAGCAATAACGTTCTGACGGCAAAAGCTGATGTTCACCAAATAACACACGAGAAGGGTCTGATTTAATGCTACCAGAACTATGTGCATGACTAGATATCTCTCCAGGTAAATGAGAAACCTGTCTTCTTTTTTTTTTTCTCTGTAAACCATGTTAGTTTAATTATGACAGTTTGCATCATATTAGATCCTGTTGTTTTTGTACCTCTGCTTGCCAGATGCAGGAAAAACTGCATAATTTGTGAGCCGCTACAGACATGAAAGACAATCAATACATGCTGGTTTCTACAGGCAGATTATTTGTACAGCCATAAAAGATGAGTCACAGTATTACTCACACCTTTACACTTAACTGAAAACTGTTGATTTACTGCATAAACAGACAGAAGGCCGAGTTCATGCTGCCACCCAGTGGTTTTAATGTGCTAATAAATTATTACCTTCTTAAAACTTGATTTTGAAATCATGTTTTTAATCCAATGAGATTATCTGTACAGACTGTGCAAAATTCAGTTAAGTAAAAAAATAAAATAATGTTTGGTTTAAATTCAAAGTATTTTCTTTTCATGCCACTTTATACTTCTAAATATTTCCCTTTTGACAGCTTTAGTTAGTTTACAGATTAAGATTTTTTTTTAAAGATCTTATAAAATATGATATTTTCCAACAGCATAAAGTAATCTACAGCTGAAACGATTATTGATTTAAAAAAAATTTAAATTATTGGCAACTATTTTGATAATTCAAAAGTAATTTTTAATGCAAAAACATTTCATGGTTCCACAAATGTGAGGATTTGGTGCTTTTATTTTAAATACATTTACCTACTTTGAGGTTTGTCCTTTTTTTTTTTCTTTTGAAGAAATAATAAAGAAAAGCAGGACAGGTAACCCGGAAGTAATAGTACACATCTATCAAAATAAAAGCCGAGTGAATAGAAGGGACATTATTCTATAACATTATGCAAGCACAGGATAATGTTAGAATAAACATAAAGAAGTAAACTTAAGTAACTTAAGTAACACTGTGACTGCAGAGCTTTGTGGGTATCTGGCTGGACCAGCAGCGGGTGTGTGGTCTTACCATGGCGGGGGGGGGGGGGGGGGGGGCTTCGCTCTCCGGTTCGCCGCTCAGGTTTAGGACTAAAACATTTTCTTCGAAGTAGGTGAAAAACAAAAACAAAACTCCAACGAGAGGAGTTAAGAGCCGCCGATCATCAGACCACACTGACACCATCCCGCCTCCTGAGAGCCACAGCTGTTTCCTGTTCTCCTGATGCGCCCGCCCCCAATCATCCAGCCCGGCCAATGAATGAAAGGCATGTGACGTCAGTCGGAGCGGGAGCCAATAAAAACGGTGAGATCTCTGCGCGTCACTGGCGTTGCTCAATCACAGCAAATAGCATCAAAACAAACACGTGATGCAAATCAATACCTAAACTGATCACTGCACAAACACCTGATCATTTAGAGTTTAGTGCTTGTTCTATTCTTTAAATACATATGTTTCATTAATATTTATATAAAATAGAAGAAGCACTAAAAAGTGCTTGGTATTGATTTAGAGTCACTGACTCACATTACATGGAAGCTATGGAAAAAAATTAATAATTTTTCAATTAAAATATTTATGAAAAATAAACAAATTACACATTAACAATCAAAATAAGTGTGCGACATGAAACCAATTTGGTAGATTTTTTAAAATTATAACTCACTAATATTGTCATTATGAAGGTACTGAAGGATTTGTTTTTAAGAACTGATGGCGAGCTAGACCACCATTTAGTTTGAAATTTTAAAATCCTAAATTTTCTGTAGCTTCAAAATACGCATTTAATTAACACATCAGTTTGAACTTTATACATTAAAAGGCAACCGAGATTCTGACGCCTGTTTGTATAAATGGAAATAATGGAATTTACGAGATATTCTCCGTCAGAAGATGCTGCTTTTTTTTGGTTGTTCTTTTGGCAGATTGACAGTTATTTAACTCACAATAAGACGAATAATATACAGGCGACCATCTTATTATTTTATGTATTTTTATGTTATCTTTCAGTGTTGTGCACATATTAACCACCAATAAGACAAAGTGACCAATTCAGAAAACCTTTTTTATTAGAACAATACAGCAGATATAAAGGTCTATTGCAATCAAACACTCCCGACGGTGTGCTTCAACAGACAATATGCGCTTCCCCAAGAGAAATAAATTAATATAAACTAGATGAAAAAAAATCAGAAAGAAAAGAAAAGAAAAGAAAAACTGAGAAATTGTGTGTAACTCAACTTCATGTTCAGAAAAAGCAGCCATCACATGGAAACTCGCAAACCTAAATTTCAAACAATCATTGACGTAGTTTATGATAAGCTCAGAATATAAGTTTCCATTGTACAGGTGCAAGATTTTGGTACTGCCAGAAAACATAGTTTTAAGTTCACCTTGTTTTAATCTCCAAGTCTCTTAGGTAGTAAACTTTATAGATCTTAGAGGAGACTTGTTTCTTGTTATTTGTTGGGTGAGAGAGACGTAGCATTCTCACCTCCCATGATCTCTGGCTGAATGAGAGAAAACAATGATAAATAATACCAAAGAAAAAAGAAATTAAAGCTTGCAATAATAATAATAATAATAACAACAAAAACGGCTGTGGATAAATTGAAATACAATCCAATCAAAAAGAAAAACATGTTTTTCAGACAGAGTATCCTTGATCCGTGTGGAGCGTCACAGAGGAGGAAGACTACAACGAACTGCATCTGTACTGTAATAATACTGCAGTTATTCCAAGATGATACATATACGACTCTGGGGCCTCATTTATAAAAATATCTTAAAGTTATCCTTGACGTGTTTTAACAAATGATTTAAGGGCATGTCGTAGAAAAGAATAAACTTATATTGGTGACATGGACATTTGTTTTATCTTCATATATTAAAAAAATGGCTACAAATCGAGAAAACTCTTTTATTTGTCATAGTTTTGACTTTAGATTTGGTTTGAAGCACAGATGTTCACGTGAGAACGGTCTGATTTGAGATCAGTGCTCTGATTCAAACATGAGGTTCAACAATAAAGTGAAAAAAAAAAGGAAAAGTCAGAAAAGTGACTCAGCGTTGTCGCAAATACCAGCGAGTTTTGAAGTCACTGTTAGTTCGATAAGATTCAGATGTTGTGCCTTATGCTTCCTCCTCGCCTCCACCCCTCATCCTTGCATATACAGACTGCATGAAGTAGTTTGAAGTGCTTCCCTCCAACCGCATTACTGTTTTATTCTCTCCATTGCACGTCACTGCTGGAGCAAGTGTCGGTAGAACACCTCTCCATCCTCATCTTTAATTGATTTATCATCTAACATTTATTTATTCTTGCCATCATAATATAACATTTTTTTTGTTGTTATTTTTTCACATATATTTCATACAAATCTATAACCCAAAATGTAGAAATCTTATTTACATGGAAAAGTTTTTTTTTTTTTTTTTTTACTTTTAAAAGTAACTATTAACCCCCTGCCCGCCCAAGTTCCCAACATCTCACCCTGCTACCTTCACAATCATGGAAGAAATCCATTTTCCACTCAATTATTTTTTTTCTGAAGTGTGAAACAGCATTCAGCAAAAAACACCCCAAAATGTTTTTTTTTTTTTTAAAGCCACAATTATGCTTTCTTTTCAAATCAAACCATTAAACTCTTAAATGTAAGAACTCAACACAGAAGAAAATGTAGGATTGTTGAAGGGAGGTTTTGAATGCCTCCCCTCCCCCCCAAAACAAACAGATATACTTTCTGGAAAAAGCAGAGTTTCAAAAACTGGTTTATAAAACACACCATCTTGGAAGTGGTTTTATATTCGAAGCAACAGATCCAGAGGAGGAGGGGATGGACAGACAGACAGAGGGACAGAAAGAGAACAAAAACCCTTGTCGTCAGTTTTAATAGCGCCCCCTGGGAGGCCGTCCTGCGTATTACACACAGAGACACACACCAGACAAGCCACTTCGGTCTTTAGTCTGGGGGGAGAGCCTGTGTGTGCTTGTCTTAGGTTTCATGTGCGTGTGTGTGTGTGTGTAATTCTGTGCACATTTTTAGAACCAGTGCCTCCCCGTAAAATGTGTGTGAGTGAATGAGCTGAGAGAGCCGGCGTCTGTGTGCGTTAGAGAGTGCCGTCCTCTGCGCAGCCCCCTCCGGCCGTGTAGCGAAACTCCTGCAGGTTGGAGACGCCGTGGAAGTGAACGAAAGCCCCCGCCACCACCAAGATGTGGAACAACTGGTGGGAGTGGAACTATGAAAGACGGACGGAGAGAAAAAAGGAGTAAATTAAATGTGAGACAGAAACATAAAAACTTAAAAGGGAGACAAAATGTGAAGAAGAAAGTGCATCGCCTGATGTTTTGCCCTCAGTGCGTGCGGGTGTTTGTCGGTCATTTACCCAGATGTCGCACTTTCCGGGGAAGAACCTCTCGGGGATGCGAGCGGCGTACAGACAGGCTCCGGTGATGTAAAGTGTCGCCATGAGCAGCAGCCAGCCCATCTGACCCATGGTGGTCGCTTTGATCAGACCCTCGCTGATGACAAAGTGCAGGGTGGGGACCACGCCGCTCAGACCCAGACCCACAAACACTCCTGAAACACAGACACGCAGGGAGAGAGGCTGTGAATGCTTTGGCCACTTGGGGGCGAGATGAAAACCCGAAACAATATGCCGCAAAGGGACCCCATTCACATTACGCGCAGCCATTTAATCCATTGCTCACATTAAATATGGATTAGAGCAGCTTTAAAGAACAAAATAAAGAAAAGAATTGACATTGAACGCGTCTCTATCTCACTCTACCTGCTCTGACTCCTCTGTACTGCGGCGTGGCAAAGAAGTCACACTGGGAGACGGTGATGGCGGACAATCCTAGTACGCACACCACTATCAGGTAGATGAAGCAGGGCTGAGGGGAGCAGTAGAACGAGTAGTACAACCAGGGGACGAACGAGCCCATGATCAGGAAGGCGATCCCGCTGTAGTCCAACCTGGACACACGGAAACACACAGTGGACGATTATAGAGTGTCATAAGCTCTATCACATGAGGAATGAGCTTTCGGGATTTTTTTTTTTTTTCTACGGTTTACAGCATGTGCGTCTTACTTGGAGAAGACTCTGGAGACGCCCTCAGAGTGGCAGTAGACTGTGTGGAAGAGCCAGGAGAAGGAGAGGCAGAGGATGGCTCCCAGGAAAAACATCCCGATCACCACCTTCTCCTGGACTGGAGCCACGAACGACATGTTGGGCCTGAACATGTACATCAGACCCAGACAGAGGAAAAATAAACAGCCTGCAGGGAGAGAAAATGAGGGATGGAAGAGTGAGAATTAAATATTAATCAAGATAAATAACTACAGACAGTATCTGTGGTGCAGTATCTCTGTTTAACCACTAGATGGGAGCAGAAACTCAGACAGTTGTTTGCAGGTCAGAAGGCACCGAACTGGCTCTTAAGCAGTTATAGAGGACAAAAAATTATGTTTTGGCTTAAACAAAGTGTAGAAACAATAAACAGCTTTAAACCAAAGTTTGGCAAAGCACAAATCCAAATAATTCTAAAGGCACTCACCAAAAGTAATGCCCTGGAATTTGACGGATTTGAGGACTTTTTCCAAAGTTAATAAGCCTTGTTTTGCTGCTTGCCGGTGTGAAATTTTACATGCAATTTTGTTATTTAACCCGTGTGGTTTAATGGAGATTAACTAAAGGATAAAACAAGAACAAGTGAAGAAAAAGATCGGGACAGACAGCAGCAAAAAACAAAGTACTACTAACTTCTTTAATTACTTCTTTCTTTCAATAGTCTGGTTTTTGTCCTAATAAATACCCCGGGGTTATAAGAGCGTCAGTGAGTGTGTGTGTGCTACCTAGCAGATGTGTCCAGATGTTTCCCGTCTCTGTGTGGATTCTGAAGATGCTCTTGAAGCAGGCGCGAAACGAAGGCATGGGTGGCCTGTGGCCGTGAAGCAGGAAGTCGTTGTCCTTCAGCCAATCGGGCAGCACGTCGTGAGGTATGACGCGCCACCGGCCCTCCCACACCTGATTGGTTAATAACGGGACAGATAGAAACATCATATTCAAGTTTACAGAAGCAAACCAGAAGGCTGCGTGTGAACGGAAGATTAAGTTGACTCCTAATCAGATTTCCTTTATGAGAAGCAGCTGGTTGTTTACTGAATATCCTTAAATAGAATGTGTGTGTAAGAGAGGAGTACAGTATGTAATAACGAGTGTGTGTAGTGTCAGTATCAAATTAACAGAATTGGGGTCAAGAGATGTAAATAAATAAACTGAAGCCTGATATAAAACACCCCTGATGGAGAGAACACAGAGAAATAATCCTTTGACAGTTTCTCTGCAGTGATTAATTTCCCTCATTTACAACCTGCTGGTTGCAATTTCAAGTGTGTGTGTGTGTGTGTGTGTGTGTGTGTGTGTGTGTGTGTGTGAATATTAGTCCAAGCTGGTGTACTCAGCTCATACGAGTCCAAGTTCCAGCAGTGTCATCTTACAAGCAGACACTCTTAATGTCCGCCTACTTGTTCATTTTCATTTCAAAATAAAAATGACACATATTTGATTAGGAAAACCCTTCAAGGACATAAACTGGCTTCTCAGAATTTGTTGTGAAATCCATCAAACCATAACAGTTTCTGGCAAAGTAAATGGAAGAAGAAGAAACCAATAATGTGCTGGTTTTTATTAACTTCTCACTCTCAAACTCCACTGTAAAAAAAAACACTTTTATCTCCTGTAAAGTGGTGGATTTCTGCAAGCAACTGCAAAGTATTTTGGACATTTTCCAGTTTGGCTCGTGAGATATGTTCTGTATAAAAAGATAAAGTAGAACGTTAAAAAAATAAAAACGATAAACCCGGAGCATGTGAAGTTTGTTCATGATCCAAAATGTATGTTTGCATTGTGTTTTTATGGTTTTATTGGTATATTTTACTATGCGGTTTCATTGAGTGTTGTTGTTAAACCGCTTCAGTAAAACAAACATCGCTCTTGGGGAGATTAACAAATTTAGTGGACGTTTGAATTAAAGGGGTTGCGCTCCAAAATGTCTGTATAGATAAATTAAGGGGCAGAATGCAGTCATTACTTCTTATTTTAACACAAACTAATACACATGCACCTGTGTGTGTGTGTGTGTATACAGTGTGTTCATTACCTTGTGTACAAACTCCTCCATCCTCTCCATGGCATGATGAGCCTGCAGCAGCGGAGTCATTCCCATGAAACCTTCATCACTGCTCCTCTCATCCTCCTCCTTTTTCTCCTTCTTCTCTTCGTTTCCTCTTCTCTCTTCATCGCACTCTGGGAGACTCTGAAAAGAATAGAAACATTCACAAAGGTGAATAATTACTGATTACAACACTGAGTGGTATGAATTTTGGTTTCTTGTCCAACTGTATGCAACCAAATCAGGTTATTAGACTCATAACAAGCAACAATGAAAACACAGAATATTTTAAGACAAAAAGAGCTAATTTTTGATTGAGCAGATGTAGACACAGTCTTTCCAGTGTGAATTCAATCTAACACAATAGCTGTCACAGCTAGGAGGCCAGGGACAGAATTAATATAGCTAGTGCTTTGTGATAAATACACAGCCATTCATCATAAGTGACACACAAACAGTCTCAGACAGAGGTGACACACACTGACACACTAAGAAATGCGATAAAGAGGACAAAATGCACGTAAACACCAGTTATATATTTCTTTAACACACAATCTTTACCACACATATGCCACGTTTTGCTGAAAGGGAGTGATTAGAGAAGATGAGGGGGGGCAAAAACAGACAAGACAAAAGTGAGACAACTGGAATAAAGCAAGAAGACGAAGTTAAGTTAAGAAAAACAACAGAACTACAGAAAGAGAGACAGAAAAGTCCTGCTGTATATATAATGCATGACTAACCCATTTCTAAAGACCCACCAGCAAAATGCACTCCAACTGCATGGTCCCTGCTTGTGTGTGTGTGTGTGTGTGTGTGTGTGTGTGCGTGTTGACCGCAATGTCTCCTATGTAGATGCTTACATGTGTCATGCAGGCCAAGTCTGCACACAATCAACACTTTGATGTTCCAGAAGTCTGACTCTGTCAGTCTTACATCTGCCCGTGTGCATGTCTGCTTACGAGTGTGCAGACCGCACTTAATCATGCATGAGGATGTATCTTATCTGCTGCTGTGTGTAGTAAGAAAGACGGAAACACATGCACCCACACACAGATCAAATCACACCCAGAGGTAACTGTTAAATAACATTCTTATAAATCCACAACTTCAACGCCAAAAAAAAGGTGACAACTGACATCGATTGTGTGTGTGTGTGTGTGTGTGTGTGTGTGTGTGTGTAAGCGTCAGTGATTGAGTATACTATGTGAGCAGAGGGTATCTGGGTGACTGCCAAGTAGTCACGTGTGCTCTGCGGTCTTTGTGTGTGTGTGTGTGTGTGTGTGTGTGTGTGTGTGTGTGTGTGTGTGTGTCAAACATATAATAGCCCCTCATGTGTGGCCATGCGTGCGTGTAATACAGGCGTAAGCTTAAATCCAGATGCTGCCGGTCTCACTGTGGCTTGTCAGGTTATTCTTGAAGGGTGTGAATGCCTGTGTGTGTGTGTGTGTGTGTGTGTGTGTGTGTGTGTGTGTGTGTGTGTGTGTGTGTGTGTGTGTGTGTGTGTGTGCACGGGGACAACAGGGTGTCCTCTAAGTGTACTCAATATGCCATCACTGAATTGAAGCCAGCAGACACACACACACACACACACACCTACACAGATGATACTCTGCTAAATGACGCACGGTGATACACTCAGATACACGTGCCATTTCACATAATAGATACAGGGTAACTGGATGGCAGTAAAATACAGTAAATACTTTCAGGACAGACTGAAATAGGAGACAGTGTGTCATTCACGCGCCGCTTTAGTTAATACATACAGTACTAAAAAAGGCAGCAACAAAGATAGGGAGAGAGAGGCGGAGATGAATGGGAAGCATTTAGCCTACAACCAGTGCATTGAAGTGATTTATATTCTAGAAACCACCTTTTTACTGAACAACTACAACTGTTAGGCTGCTGTACAGTCGTTTTTGTCAAGTCAGGTTTGTGAGAAAGACAAAGAAAGATTTTAGTCCGGTAAACGAAAGCAGGAAGTACATGCAGAATTTACCCTGGCAGTGGTAAATGCTAAAAAAAAATCCCCTAACCTGCATGTGTGTCATTTAAACAGAAAAGCTTGTCATGATATGTAGAGATCATAAAATAATCATGATTTGATCATGAGAAAACAGCTTCTCTCAGCTCATGAAAGGTTGGCGTTTTGGGGAACCATGGTTTTCACAGGTCAGCGTGTAGCATGTAGTTAATAAAAACTGTGAAAACAGCTTGTAAATCTGAGATTTCCTGCCTTGGTCTCAAGAATATGTGTGCTTCATATGCTTGCATGTCTTAACAAGCATTTGACTGCCTTTGTGCCATGTAAAACAGTGTTGAGCTGTAAAGACGAAGCTGTGGGTGTATGCAGATATTTGGAGGACAAAAATACTGAAATGACCAGCTGACAGCTTGAGAGACCGAGATGAAACTGCTTTTCTCCTGTGACACATCTGTTCAGCTGCACTAAACTTAGTCCAGACCGTGAAAGCTGCAGAGTTGAGGTTTAGCAGCAGGTGATGCAGAGGGTTTGACTGCCAAGTGCTCAGCTGAAGTTGCTGTAATCAGATCTAATAACAACTTGACTGTAGGAGTGAACTACATTACTCTTCTTGGAAACGCGGGCTATCCCTAACACACCAATGTGCTTACATTAGGCACTCCAACATGCACACACTACTGGGACGAACGCAGTAAGTCTGCCACACGTGACTCCACTTCAGCCAGCACAGTCTCAAACATGGCAGGGGTTGTGGAGTCAGATTTCGCCCTGTGTGAAAGCGTGTGCTTAAAGATACGATGAAGTGTCCCTCCCCGGCCCTGAGAGATCACTATATAACAGCTCATCATGTATGACTAAAGCAGTCTGGGGGTCAGCGCAGCCAGGCTGGCTGCACGTCTGACACAGAGCCACAGTCACGTGTGTTGCACAATCATCATCTCAGTTGTTGTACTTCAGCAGAACACTGTTCCTATTTTTCTAGGAAGAGATTTCCTGGGAAAACGCCTGAGGGAATCTCTGCGACTCCGGAAATTTATTTAAAACAGATTTGATAACATGTAAAAGCTAAACATTTGGCTTTTGGAGGAATCTTTACAAAATTACTTGGAAAAAAAGGTGACTACCCACACATGGTCCATATCTGCTTTAGGCTTGTAAACTCATATGGCTGTCATGACTTCAATACCCCCCCCCCACATCCAAATCTAGCTTTATATTGACTGCTGCACAACTAGGTCTGCAACCAATGATTTGTTTCATTATTGAATATTCTGCTGATTATTTTCACAATTGATCGTTTGGTCAATTAAATGTCAGAAAATTAAAAATGCCCATCACAGTTCCTCAAAGCTCGAGCTGACTTATTTAAAATTGCTCATTTTGTCCAACCAACCGTCCAAAACTCAAAGATATTCAGTTTACTCATAAAAGATTAAAAAAAAACACTAAATTTGGGATTTTTGTCTAAAAACAACATAAATGATTAATTGATTATCAGATTATATTGTTATAATGAATTAACTGACCAACTGTTTCGACTCTACTGACAACTCCACATAAACAGTGTTTTTGTTTGTGTACGTGTTAGTGTATGTGTGTATGGCCTTAGTAGAGTGTGTGTCTGACTAAGAGGGTAAATAGCCTTATCAGTCCATTGCAGGCACAGCATAAGTTTTGACGGCACGATCAGATGACTCGGTTATTTTAATGAATCTTTTTAAGATTAAGAGGAAGAGTCAAAGTGTTGGTGTCACTGTTGACACGAAGGCCTGTTAATCTGATTGTGGCAATTACTCAGATTGATCAAGTACCCAGGAAAGAGTGTGTTTGGAGGACAAAGTCAGGAATAACAACAACAGCAAAGAGACTTTCAAAATTTTCGCACAAGCACGAGCTAAGCAGCTAGTCTTGGATGATACACAGACATGGGAACAAGAGAGGGCCGAGGAAATCCCTCAAGGCACCGGTCTGCACAAGATTAAATGAGGCAGTTTTTCTTAAAAGCCCCTAAAGACCAAACTCGCCCTCTGTCTCACAAACACAAAAAAAAAAACATACATCCAGCTCCCCTCAGACTCATTAACTATTCTGTATGTAGACCTGGTTAATGACTTTCACCTGACTAACGACTGTTCACATGCACACACACACCTGAACCACTGTATGTGTGTTTGTGTGGAATCCTCTGGTCTAATTAGTACTGCCGAGCTCCACAGTCAGTTAGTAGAAGATAAGTTTGAGAAGGAAGTGAGAAGGGAGGAGAGACATTTGAGGAAAAAATCTCTGTCTTCCTGCAAAACATGGAACTTTAGCCTGAATATAAACAAGGTTACGTGCAGGCAGTTTGGTAGAGGGTGGGATTCAGGAAACTGCTGCCAGCCAACAAGAATACAGCTGAAACTCTGCGGACCATTGACAGCAGAGTCTGAACTTATAAAGGACCAAAGAGGGAAGAGCATACCCTTGTACACTGTAACCCTTGCACAGCACAAAAGGACAGATTCGACATGTGACTCACACATGCACAACCCTCTCTTGGGTCAATAACAATCTGGAAAGGACGCCAAGACCCTCAAACATAGACAGTATGTTGCAAACACGTGCACATGCCAGACTCTGTGCTCAGGCTGCCACAAGATAAATTGTTTTCTCTCTGTTCGTGCCCGAGACCGCAAGGAGATTTTTATTAAACTGTTCACAGTTGGAGGGCTTAAATCAAGGATCCGCACTGTTTAAAGCCCCTTCAAATTTCATTTCTGTTTTTTTTCTTGCTTCCTTATATTAGGAGAGATACTGTATCACGTACAGTATGGTGTCGATCATCTCATCTAACTCAAACAAGAAAGCGAATAAATGTCATTTTCAACATGTCAAACTATTTCTTTAAGATGTGGTTCGTGTAAATGTAGCTGCACATCAATATCTGGGAAATACTTTGGCACAAAGAGAGCATGTGCTGAGAACTCAAAGACCCAAAATCTCAAGCATTGTTCACTGGTATTTGTTCAGTGTTTATTGGGATTTCCCTTGTTTTATTGTTGGTGTTTGAAGTGGGTGTGTTTAATAAAATTCCACAGCTTGTGTTTTTATCTGACAATGTACAATATGTGTTACGTTTGTTTCAGAGTTTGAGGTGCATGTTCACAGAGTAAATATGTACCAACCTACTGTTGTCTCTGTGTTGTGTAAATAACACAGCAGTCTATTCATTTTCTGGTCAGACTCCTTAAAGGACGGGATAACATTATCAGACTTTATTGGGTTCTGCGGCTATCTTTAGTTCTCAGCAGGAACTTTTCTCCACTCTCCTGAAAATCTCATTTCCATTAGTTGCATTAGCACAAACTTCATTTGAAACTGACTCGCCTAACAGCTAATGCTGTCTAAAAAGTCTTAATTACCTAAACTGAATTAAACAACCTGTAAAATACACTCAATTGAACTTTAATGATACAGAAAGTTTGATACTTGGATTACCAATGCAGGTACAAACTGAAAACTACAGTGTTTTAGGGTGTTGTGGTCTGTGCAACAAATTTGCACATCAAATATTTCAAGTATTTGGCGGAGACTGTTGGCAGGTGGACAGCCATTGTTTCAAAATTCTTTTTCTGTGACTGTGGGGGTGTTGATCAGGAAGAAATGCAAATACCAGAATATCATGGGGGCAAGGTCAAAAAGGTTTGAAAACAGGAAACTTGAAAAACTTAATAGTTGTGTTTTCTAAAAAAAAAATAATAATAATTTTTTGAAAAAATAAATCATTCCTGTAGCTTTTACAGTGAAAACAATTAAAAAAAACACAGAGAAGCAGCCTAACCACTCTGATGGCAAACAGGAAGTGTGATACCAACCCCAAAGCTGCACGGCACACTCACAAACACATCTCAAGACACACACTAACCCCTATCAAAAATTATGAAAAATTCAAAGAGCAGCCTGTGGGGTGTTAAGACAGCCTGCCCTCGCTGGTTGGGGCAAGGGGGCCCCCGAGCATCCTCTCAGGTATCAGTGTTGTGTTACAGCAGGTAAAAAGGGCACACACAAACACACAGAAGCAGACACAATACGCACACACGAACGCTATTGTGTTTCAGCTCAACGGCGCTATGCTGATTGCCTTTCACACTGAACACCAGACGGGCAGCTTTGTCTGCATCCACACCGTCAAAAGGGAACACAAGTGTCTGCCACATTTGTTTGATCAGTTCGATAGGTTGACTCCATGGGACGGTAATCACACAGATTTTTGGTAATGTGTTTGCTTCCCTTCCAGGAAGACGTCTGTATATAGACATAACAGGCCTATTTTTAAGGGCTGCGAATCTTGCACACATTCAATATCCACATCTCTTTAGACTTGGAGTGCAACTCAAACTGAACATCGGACGAAGCTGAGCCAACCCTATCATAATGCACTGTTAATTACTATAGCATAGAATGAGTCATCGTCAAGTCTGAAAAAGCCTTGGAGGTGGTGAGGGTGTCGATAATAAGTGGAAGTGGCGGAGGTTAAAAAGCTTGAGAAACAGACTCATGACAGGATCAAACAGTGCAAAATGAAGTCCCAAGAACCTGCTGTTAAAACCTGAGAAACTGATTGCATAATGATGTACTCTGCTTCCTGCCCCTGAGCAAGGCACTATGCACCACACTGCTCTGGATATGGCAGAAGAATATATTAAAAGTTTGTGTTTATTTTTAACTTTTATTTACACCCTGTTGGTAGACTGAGCTCGTCTTGTCCCCTGTTAATGACACATCTTGTGCTCTTTTTACTGTATGTACTTACGTAAACTAATTTTCATGCCTATTTTTAGGGCTGTCATGAGTACATTGCTCTGCACTGTGTCACTTTATGCCTCGGGCAGTCTATGTTTTATATACTTGTTTGTATTTATGTTTCCATGTTTAATGCTCAATGCTCTAAGTATAGTTCATCCATCAAGAAAATTAAAGTAGAACTGAACACCACTGTGCATTGCTTTTAAAAGGCACACAGGAGCAAAGTCTGACATGTCCCAAAACCTTAAACCAACTTCATATCTAAATCTTGACTTTGAAAGGCTCCTTTTCAAAGTGAGGTAGAATGATTTTCTAATGTTTAATTAACTAGTGTTTAATCTACTTTTGTAGGTCTTCAAAGGGGCAACTAAAACCTGTTGTATACACATACAAAGCAACAACGACTGTGGTCCAGTGATTAAGCCACAATACTAATTAAGGTTTCTAATGAATAAATGTGTGCATGTTTGGTGTGTGACTCACATCTACAATGCTTTGTGTGTACACGTGTATCACAGGCTGCTTTCCAATGATACCGATGTAAAAAGTTTAAAGCAATTTCCATTCACGTCATACACAAAAACTCCAGTATATAGCTCATTATTATGCATATGTTATTATGCAGAAAGACTTTGCAGAATATTATGCTTCCCTGCTAACAAGACCTGTTTTATTATTAATGTAAGGGTGATTGTTTTGGTGGGATAGTTTTACTGTGTGACCAGTCGACCCATACATGGCAGCCACATGGCTCTGAACCAACCAGACGACAGCATGACAGCGTGTGTGTGTGTGTGTGTGTGTGTGTGTGTGTGTGGGTGTGTGTGTTGGATACTCACCCTATTGTGTGAGGGGCACTCTGAGGTGCTGAGGTGACTGAGGTGACCTGAGCTGGGTGTGTCTCCTTTCTCCCGAGGACTCATGGGATCTGTAGGCGTGCTGTCTGTCGTGTGTTCAACAAGGTTTGAAGTTCTGTGTCGCAGCACGAAGGCCGGGCCCTCGGCCCCGCTCGTCTCTCCTCCGTCCAGCTTGGAACGCTGGACCGGCCTCCACAAAGAGAAAACTTAATGGATGAAGTTGACTGAATCTGGATGAGACCAAACCTGAGAAGAACAAGAATAGGTTGAAACACTGAAAAGGACAAAACTTGGAGCAGGTGTAAGCGGAACAAGATGACAATATAAGATGGTGACCAACCTGGACTCCACTGAGGAGGCTGAAGTCTTTGGACTGGACTAGTATCTTCACTCAGGACTTGATGGGACAAAGCTGGAAAGAGGCTGAAAGAGAGGAGGAAATGGTAGAAAGGAGAGAAAGGTAGCGATAGAGGAAGAAAGAGAAGAAAAAGATGGGAGAAGAAAAAAGAAAAGTTAGTCTCCATGGCTGTTTATCCTCAAATGTAAAATGACAGTAATAAAATCCAATCAAAACAAAACAAATACAAAACAAAACAAAGAACTCAAACATCATAACTGCTAAAACACCATATTTTTACAACATTAAAGTAATAAAAAAATTCCGTGTAGCAGTTTCCCAAACAATACAAAATACAAACCAATAATATAACCAATAAAAAATATGATGCCCTAATCTAGTCGTTAAAAGGTCACAAGTTAAATCCCCTTAAAAGAAGAAACTATTCTGCAGCTGTATCACTGTCCTCACTGCAGTTCATTCATCCAAAGCTGCATTACAGATAAAAATGATGTTGGTTGCTGCTTTATCCCTGTCACTTAAAAAAAAAGTTACTGGATCTACTAACACCGGCAGCCAATTAGGAGCTGCCAACTTGCTGTCATGGTGAGTTGCTTAGCGACGAGAGGTGTCAAGGACAGAAACAAGAGATTCACACACAGGAAGTAGACGTGTTCCCTCTTAAGAACTTACAATCCCTTTTCCCTTCATCTTTCTCTAACCACTTCACTGTTTCTGTTTCTCTACGTGGTTTTTATGCATCACATCATTTAAAATTAATTTAAAACTCCAGTTTAAAAACAGTGTTGAAGAGCAAGGTGAGAAATTTACACCAACATCAAATCAAGTGAAAATCCAACTTAATTTGGAGGTCGTACAACTGTCACATAAATTCTGGTATAGCAAAAAAAAAAAGTCTTATCCAGCACCAGTTAGATGAAATGCTACTTGCTGACAGTGTAGATATACATAGATTGAATGGTTGCAACACTACTACTACACAGCTATAAACTCAGACATAAATCTTTTTAACATTTGGAAAAAATCTCATGATGGGAACAGAAATAAAAGCGTGCAGGTGTTATTGCTAAAAGTGTGAGGACCTGAACCATAACATGGTTACAGTAAAAAGACGCCTTCTAAAATAGTCCGTGGTTTGTAATATTTACTTTTCTATCCTTGTGCAGACGTTTGGCCTTCATAAAAGATAAATATGCTCATGTACCTATAAACACAGACCCATTCATATCTGCATGTTTTTACAGAGGCTTGTTCCCAAACACTCACACAACCGAAGCGTTAATGTTCCGTAAATGATGAGAACTGCAGCTGCACATTTATATCAGCATGTCTTTCACTGCTGAGATCAGTTTTCTCTCGGTGTGCGCCTCACCCTCTCAAAACACACAGCCACAGCGCTCCAGAGGGGCCGAGTCAATGTGATCATGCCCCTGAGCACTGGACCACTTCATTTAAACCAGGTCCCTGGGCTACCACAAACTTACATTAAGGGATTACACACTCAAGGGGAGAAAAACAACACAAAGGCATGCACATACACACCTGAGTATGTACTTGTAAACACACACACACAGACTGGTAAACACATAATTTGTGATAGTAAGCATCTAGGGAGCAAAAGAGCTGCAATGGATCTAAAGTAAAGGACAAGGTAACACACTCATACAATATATCGTACTACAAATAAGTGTGGACATAAACTCAGCAGGACAATGTATATAAATAACATACCCACATTACTGTATAAGGAGAGCCAAACTAACATAATCCTTACAACTAACTACAACTATTCTATAGTAACTAATACGTCCAACAATTATTGCCAGTGTATTCTAACATTAAGGACATTGGTTATTGACTTGCTTTAGTCACCTTACCTTATATTTCTTTCCATGATGTACAATTGTTTACTCATTAGTGAACGCAATACATTATCTATTAGAGGTAGAATAAAAAGGCTACTCAAAAGTAAAAGCGAAAACTTGTTCACTCATTCTTGTTGGCAAAGCTTCTGTTCACCTGCAGTTAACACTAATTACACACACTAAAACAGAGGGAAAAGCTTTTTACAGAGAAAAGGTGTTTGTTGAACGGGATCGCATATAAATGTGGTTATTTCAGTGAATAATGATAGTCATTCTAGAGAAACAAGAAACATCACACCACAGCTGGTGGTGATGAAAGAACATTTCTCATGCTAATAAAAAGGAGAACCGAGACAAGAAAGAAAAGAACAGAGAAAATCATTAAAAGATCCATAGGCAAAATACAGAGTTTCATCACCGAATGACATCGACCAACAGACAGGGACGCTATCCTATGCTGCGAAGATGAGACAGAAGAATATTTGACCCAAACTGAGATGACTGGCCTGTGGGCAGTTCCCTAATCGACATCAAACACTTCTATGCTCAGAGGTTGTCCAATCAATCCCTCAACTATTCCTCCCTTCTTTTTCTCCCCAATCGACTATTTCAGAAAATTACATTGACGCTCTTTATGAGTAACTGCACCCTCATTTTCTGTCATGCTGAAAACTGTGCTTTCATGCCGGGTTCCTTATTAACCAGGGAATGAGAGGAATAAACTACTTCTGATGGGGTCTGTAGTCGATTCCCAAGATAAAAAGTCTTGTGGCCTAATTGCCACACAGGAACAAACAGCTCTCCTGACAATTGAAACAGAGAAGTTTTGTTCTGTGTGGGTCTGATAAGAGTCTGGAAGCAGTGGAATTAAAAAAAAAAGAAAAAACATTAAAGAGACTTGTGTGGACAACCACACGTAACTTTCTTACTCTTTACACACACATAACGAGAGTACGGTCAGTCTCCTACGGCACACCAGCATTTGGCGACTACCTTATCGTGTGTTTTTTGAGTTATAGCTATTTTTAACTTTGAGAACGTTCAAACTGTATCTAAGGAAACCAGAAACAACATCAGACAACACCCTGATGAAGGCAAGATAGCCAAAAAACATTCGGTGAGGTAATTAAAGCAAAGTTAACTGGAGGAGGGTTCAACGTGGTTTGATTTATCCATCTTTCCAACAGTCGCTGCTTGATTGTAAGTGTTCTTTTACAGTCAAAAACATAAAAAATAGAAGCACGCACTCACACATACACACACTCAATAGCACTGCCTTCAAGAAACAACAGTAACATAAACAGACTGTACAGAACAGACTGACCTGAGATTGATATAAAAACACTATGATGGATAAAATACAGAGAAAAGAGATTAAAAAAAACGGATTCACACACACAAACCAAATGGTGCTTCCCAGGATCTGAGCCAACTTGAAATGTTGAAGTTTCAGTTCTGAGAGAACAGCTGACACATTATGTCTGTTGATAACAGGATGTGAAATGACTCATCGAGATGTTTTGTGCGGGGTAACTGTATGATCCCAATTTTCTTGGCTCTTAAAAGCCTTGTGAATGTCGCACACACCCTTATTTTTTCCTCTATTAAAGTCCCTGTATGTGGTTCAATTATCCTCCGCACTCAAACTCCAGGAAACAAACCAATCAGGCGGACCAGTTTACCATCTGCTCTGTTATTCAGCTGCTCAGACAATACCATCACACTGCCCCAGAGGGACACTCTAACCCCAGGAAGAGACGGAGGGACAGGACACGGAGGATAAAAACAGTACAGCAGCGTGAAGTAACCAGGCTCGTGACCTGCTGGGTAAACTTGGGTCAACAGAGGGATTAACCAATACTCCCTCCTCACTCAGGACCTCTACTGCTGTGCCCTTGGGCAACAGTTCCCCTTGCACAGTTGTTTGACTGCCATTAAGGACTAGACGGATAACAACTTTTTACAGCTAAACGCAGATTAGATTGTCATTATCATTGTTTCAGATAGCAGAGCTTCAAAGGTTGCTCAGTGTATTGCATGCTTATATCTTCTGCATCCTTAGATCACCAGTAGGTCACTTAGGTCCTCTGACCCGGGCTCACTGGTTGTCCCTTGTGTTTTTAGACTGAAAACAAAAGGTAACCTTCCCCTTCAAGTGGTGGCTCCGACACAATGCTCTCCCTATAGATATATGACCTGCGTTCTCTGTTGATGCCTTTAAAAAGCAGCAAAAGGCTCATTTATTCAAACTGACCTTTGTCTCGGCTCATTTTTTAAAATCTGTTGTTACTTCTGTTTTATGCTATACTAAATAAACTTTACTTACTTTATTGGCTAATGAAATTGCTCAATAATCACAGCTTTAGTCTTTAAAACAGACCAAGCAACCAAGGTTGTGTGCTGTCAGCAATATAGAAATAGTCTTCCAGTGCCCTTGCTGAGTTCCTCTTTTCATTTTTTATATTTTATTTTCTTGACATTATGAACCAGCTCTGAAGCTACAACAACAATGCCATCAATAAACATTATCATACTTTAACTATAGATGCTATTGATCTTTTAATATTGATGGTATTGATTTGACCCAGAGGTTAATACCAGCAATATTGTGAGTGTGTGTATCCACTACAGCTTGTCCTGTCCACTATGTCTTGCAGGCTGTGTTGGCACGTTATATTGATGTCAATGATGTGACCCTTTATCTCTGTAACGTCTCAGGGTTGGGTGATGTAGATGTGTTTGTGAGGGTTAAGAGTTAAAAAAACAAGGTCAAAGGAACTGGCACATTTGTGACTGTGTTAATGCCGCTAACCTAGAAAGACTCTTTAGCTCTGGCTTTGTATTTTACAGTGTGTTTATCTTTATTTTTTTATCATACAGCACATCTTATCTGCACTGCATGTCACTGCATGTTCTTTGTCTGATATACTGAATCTTAAGCTATCCAACTTTTATATAGTTTTAAAAACACAATAGGTGGAAGGTTGTTTGGGTTGCTACATTACAGGCTCTACCGGCTTTTCTTACAAAACCGGCAGATGTTCTGCATGTGGAGGCTGCTGTTATCCAGAAGGACATTAATTGAGGGTATCAAACCTGTGACTTTATATTCGAAGAACAATCTCCACAGCCACTGTGCCGTCCAAGTCACTGTTACATCTTCAGATTCTTCTGTTATGTGTGTCGTGATGTTTATCAATGAACTGCACTGAAATGAAAAGACACCTAAGGGACAGATTTGTTTTTCTTGCAAAAAATAGATTTTCAAATGGCTCAAACCTAGGTGTTTTTTTAGAAATAATAATGAAACACCAGTTTTGGCAGCCTTAATGTGCATTACTCCACTCAGGCATGAGCATGTGCCCAGCATTCACTCACCATCTTTCTCTTTGTCTCGCTCTCTCTTACTTTCTCTCTCTCACAAACACACACACACAAGCAGGAGACAGCTGACTTCACTCCAATGTAGTCATTGTCACTCGAGAGCCATGAAGAGGCGGCTCCACAAATCAATCCTGACAGCTGACAGACGAACCCAACAGGAACTCAGGTGAAAAAAACAGACCGAGGAAAGCAAGAAAATAACAATGACTGAAAACCGAAAAGAAATGTCAATGGGAATTGATTTGTTCTCTAGTTTTCCTCCTCAAGGGAAAGAGTGAATGGTGAATCTGGGCAGCAGTAAAAAGTGGAAGAGGAATGAAAAGAAGCAGAAGTACCCACTTATAGTTCTTTAACTGTGCACTTGGGACCCACATCAAGTTAAGGGGCCCATCTGTCATTGCTGTGACTGCACTATAATATCACACGTATATCACTTTCTGTATAAATAATGTGTAATAGAGGAGGGGGCTTCGGTAGGTGACCTAAATAGTGGTTAATGCTGCCTGAATATGAGGCAAAAACTGTGTTTTATGAGGTTTCTGAAGTTCACTGCAGACGAAGGCAGTGGAGAGAAGTGGGTGAAAGCATTACTTCTGCTAACTACAGGATAAAAAAAAGGTGATATGAAGGAAAAAAGATGTTAAGGAGGGACAGAAGATATGACTCACTAAATCTGCTTTGGAGCATCGTCTGGTTGTGTGACATGCAACAACACCTGGGTGCTGCATGAGTGTGAGGTTGTTTGTGTAATGACACAGTAACTTGTAGGTCATAGACTATTTGAAGGAAAGCAGTGTTTTCCTTTGCAAATGCAGCACAAAGTTCAAACAGTACAGTACAAGCACTGTGTAACTGGGCAATATACTGAAAGAATTAAACGCCATTTTCACACATGAAGACATGCTGAACAATGTTTCATAACCTGGTTAGAAAGACAAATATGTAGACAGTGAAGTAAGGAATGAGAGGTTTCAAAAACATCTATTATTCTCTAAAGGATGTTAACACCCATGTTTCAGCATTTGTGATTTATTTTCAAGCAGATAAACAGTGCTTCAAAGTGGACACTTTCATACACTTTCACCTATATCTCTTTAGTTATGTACCTATTTACTAGCAGCTTTTAGATGATAGAGGGACTCTTGCTATATTTAAGACAGGTGTGCTTGAAAGCCCGACAAGTTTAAACAATAATTTTAAGTCAAATACACACTGTTGGCTACAACAGGAATCTCATTAGAGAGATCTAGCACATAAAGTCAAACCTTTTCCTCTCACATTTTCTATTTGTAGGATATTTAGTGCACGTTACAATGACCACCCTGCTTGAATTTTAACTAAAAATGCTAAAAAACAGGCTTTTGGCACACAGTATAGGACATTTATCCACAACGGCAATGTCTAACTCTATCAGCTCCTAGTTTTTGTGTTGTGAATGCTAGTGTCTGTCAGGGAAGCTTCCTCTTTCCCTACAATGTGTGCTCACTGTGTGAGTCACTTAGTCAGAAATGGCCAGTGGCCTTTCACCTGCTATGTCATTATTCTCTCACACACTCACAGAGAGAGAGAGTCACAAAACAAAGACTGTGTCACATTGGGAAGCAGTGCAAACATTTCTTTAACCTTTTTCTTTCACATCATTTGTACAATATGTGGTAACATTTTCAATCAGAATGAGCGTAGCAATGACGCAACCTAAGATAAACCATAACAGCAACATTATAGCTGCTTTAAAGTAGGTTAATGTGTCTTAAATTAGTCTTTTTCTTTTTACCACCTTTCAACTTCTAAAATTTTTTAATGATGGCTTATATTAGAAGTTGTATAGTTAGTTTATCAAACTGAATGCATGTTTACCGAGTGTTGGTCAAAGAATAAGGCAATGCCATCTAAATCTGAAATCCAACTTGGTCATGACTTTGAGTATTACGTCACACTTGGTTTTTCTGGTTAGACAGGCGTTCGCAACAGTCAACAGTTAAAACAGGTTACACAGGCCTGTCAGTTTAAAATCTGTCAAAACACGCCTTTTCTTTACGAATCAAGTTCAGCAGTGTGAATGTTAGGCGTATACACAGCAAAAGTTTTAAAACAAAAATGTATTAGTGCAATTAGTCGGTCCAAAAGCCACAAATACATTATATAAAAAGGTAACCACTTCCTGTGACAACACATTTCGCACATTGCTCTTTATGCAGCATGGTGAAGCTGACTAGCTCCTGACCTGCTGTCATATCCATCTCTCCTTTCACTATTTGCTAATATTAGTACAAGTCACACGTAAAGATCTCTATCTTTAAAAGTCAGGGTGAGTGGCAGTTGTGACGGGTGTTTTTTGAAGACTCTTTTCTTGTTAAACTGTCAATATCTTAAGATCCTGATTATGCTTACTCGGGTAGAAAGACAAATATTATTGACGTCGTGTCCCAGTGGTTTTGTCTCTACAAAGCGAGTAAACCTGTAAATTATCAGCCTGAATAGAATTAAAATTATGAGTTTAATTTAGAACTGAAAATAGGTCATTTTGTACCTCAATCAATGAGAACAACCACACATTTTGTTTACTAAGGTGGCTTAACTTTTGCAGGGTTGGACATCACATTTTCTTTCCAAAAAATTAGATTAGTCAATCTGGAGTCAAACTCTTCATTTGGTGCAGATCACTTCACTGTGCTTTATGCTGTGTGTGTTCCTGCGACAGAGGGCTGGCGAATAGGCCTCCCTTTGTATTTAGGAAAGCTTTACAATGATCTAAACCTGCTGTTGGAGACCACATGACTGCGTTTTCCCTGTTCACTGGGACTACGTGGACGTACTGAAACCTGCACTTAAACATAACCACACACATACACACCCACCCTACCATGATATTACTGAAGACACACCTTTGATTCTGTCTCCAGGGCACCTGAAAGTGTTGCTTTTACCTTCCCATGGGCTGGGTTTACTTCATGAGAAAATTATTGATATTCAGACTATACAGATGCAGAAGCCAGTTTAACATGTTTATCTACATCAAAACCAGTTGCCTTTTTTAACCCACATCGACCAACTGACAGTAATAATAGTAATATAATAATAATAATAATAATAATAATAATAATATCAATAAAATAATCGTAGTTAATCTACAAATTGTAATATTAGGATTTTAACACTATAACACATCATATGTAGGTTGTCAGTGTAAGTGTGTGTCCTCTGGTGACCACTCAGGCCTGGTACAGCAGTGAGTTACTGATGCGGCTGCCAGCAGTCTTATGATGGAGAGATAAACAAAGAGAAGCAGTGTAAAGCAAAGCATGCACACACACACACACACACGCAGCCTTGTTCTCTTATTCAGTGTATACACAAACACTCACAGTTACTACCAAGTATACACATACATGTTTGACAGACATCGTGGAAATATTTTACCATAAAATGATTCCATTAATATGCCATATGTATGTAACTAAAACTTAATGAGCCACAAAGTCCTGTTCCTGAGTCATTCCTACATTTTATCACAAGACAAGAGTAAAATACAATGACACATTACACACACTCACATATGTTAAGTGACATTCAGGTGTCCTTCGCCAGAGGATATGGGCCAAGTCATCATAGTCAACGGTTGGGATTGATATGATGAAACAAAGTCAGGCAAACACACACTTGCTTTGTCAAACTCTCCCTAACTCTAACCAAACAGCCACACAAAAGGTTTAACAGGCCACCTATACCTCACCACTTGTTAACCCATTTTTAAGTGGTGGCTCACCCAAAATAGCAGGGTTTTATTAAAAGTAAATAGCATTCATTGAAAATGGCAGGAGCCAAAACATGTCAACCAACAAATAAAAAAGATGACCTGATTTTGTGCTCCCACAATCGCAGCTTTTCTAAACAGACACAATGCCACAGATCATCATCTGCAAAAGGAAAATCCACTAAAACATCCATGCAGCATGTCTGCACTGCCTGCTAATTCTACCAAGTTATCAACTCTCAGCTCTTCACAGTTTGTGAGTGGTGAAGGCTGAAAAATCGTCTGATATATAGTTGCTGAGCTTGTCATTGTCTCTCTTAAGTAAATCTTAACCTCATGTAATTAAATCAAAGAATCCATGAACATATCAAATGATCCTGGATATTGTGTAAATGTTCCTGGACCCCCACTATACAAAACAAAAACTGATTCAATGCTGTCCAAATTACCACCCAAAGATGCTCAACCACACTGCCCTTTTTCTTTAAAGGGTGCTGCACCACCAAACATCTAAAGTTAGAGCAGACACAGACCACAACAAGGTCAGTTCACCGTTGGCTCTGATGGTGAACACAGCGCAGCTGAATGCAGGGGTTCTCAAGCACTGGGTGGTTATCTAAAAGTGGGTCACATGAGAATACAAATAGATCCCCTAAATATCCTGATGAAAAGGGAACATAAAGCTACTTAATATATTAACATATCAGTGCCTTCTGAAAAGATGAATAATACAATATAGAATAAAAATAAAATATTTTACCAACTCTATGATTCAGCTTTGGGGTTGAGGTCAAATTTCCCAAATGTAGTCAGTTTGTAGTTCAGTTTTTTACAAAGGAGGGAAATTGTGTTGGTGCCTTAAATAAAGACAGATTGACTCAGATTGTATCTTGTATTGATTAAAAGTATTTTTGAGTGCCATCGCTCCTGTGTTTTCTGAGCAAAAATTTTTCTTGTTGGGATGTGGAAAAGAGGCAGGGCATCCTGTGCGACCTTATGCTTTGGATGAACTTGACAATAGAAATGATGTATGCCAATCCCATCACAAATGTACTAACACCTACATATTGACAAACCAACATGCATGTACAAAAGCTGCTGGAGCTACACAGAAGCAAACATGTTCTCTCTGCTAATGCTGTTCACGCTCAGTGTTTGGGGTATTAGATGTTGTGCCTATGGACAAAGTAATTAACTAGTGACAGGCTTATTTAACTGGGTGTATTGCGAATGTTGTTATGTGTTTACATGTTCACTTAGGCAACAACATAAGCGATTTAAGAGAAAAGGCGTGTTTTGTTCTTTTTGTTTTGGACACCGCACGCACAGCCAGCCTTGTTTTGAGAGCTGAGAGGAAAAGAAAGTAAGCACAGACAGAGATAAAAGAAATATATAAGAAAGACAGAGGCAACTACTACGTCTCATGATCAATCAATTCAGACAGTTCTTTACCTTTCAAGAAGCTATGTTTAGCTGCTCTCCTGCCTGGCACACTGTCAAAGACTGACTTCATTATACATTAAATTCTCTAGAGAGTTGTACTTCCAGTAAAAAATATGACGTATTGCTCAATAGCCATGTCTAGCAGGGAGAGACCTGGTGCAAGTTCTGAAATCATTCTTTATATAATTGCAAATCAATATCTTCCAACAAGAAATTACTGCTAATGTCCTCCTGGTTAGATGAATCAAGATAAATGAACTCCATGTGGTAAACTTACCACAGTACTGTGGTACTGTGCTTTGTGCTCTACTTGTGCACCACATACAAATGTGCATGAATCTGCTTTGCATCACCATGTGGGCTTTGACAAGGAAGTATATTGACACGCATGAGTGCAACAGCAGAGATGAGTATGTGTA
Organism: Lateolabrax maculatus; assembly: GCA_031216445.1. Lineage (NCBI taxonomy): Eukaryota > Metazoa > Chordata > Actinopteri > Acropomatiformes > Lateolabracidae > Lateolabrax > Lateolabrax maculatus. The sequence goes on from CM062211.1 coordinate 11,056,611, forward strand.
ATTATATTTATAGATCACAGTTTTAAGTTTCATTCTACTGCAGTTAAAAGGCGTACAAAAATGACACTGTGAAGCCCCGAAGGGTCAAACTGCACGAGAAGGCACTGATCAAAAATGCAAAATGGGTTTCAACACAAATACCAGCTACGACGCTGCTCCATGAAATATCCATGGCCTAATCCCAAGCAAGGGGACAGGCGGGAGTGTTTTTGTACATATAAAGTTTGGGTTTAAGACGAATAGGCTATCATCTACCCAGCCCATAAAATATTTATGAGATGACCTCATGCTTCGTGGCAAACTGAACATTCAGAAGAACACTGAAATGGGATGGGCACACATGCAGTACTTCATGTGCATCATATTTATTTGGAAAATAAGTGAATATTGGCTGGTTGATCCTGAATATTTTAGCTTCTTCTCAGAGTAACTGTTCAACTAAACTGAATTAAAAAAAAATACTACGGCTTACTATGCGAAATATGTGTTTCACGTGCCCACAGAGTTACATAAAGCCTCTGAGGTTCAACACTGAAAATCAACTTATACTATCCTACATAGGAACATTATTTGTTTATGAAATAATCACTGCATTGTCCAAAGAGTAGGTTCTACAGAAAGCAGTATTGTTTTAATCTGGAAACGACTAACATAGCTAGATACCAAAACGTGTGTTTAGAAACAACATGAACCAAAACAGGACTGTCAGGTGATAAAATAAAAAAACCTTTACAGCAGCTACTTCAATCCTCTTGTCAATAAGATAATATAGGCTTTCTCAACCCCTCACATGCAAAAAAAAAAACAAAGGGGCAAATTGATCCACGCTAAACAATGCTCTGAAGTCAGACACAGTCAACACAACACTGGCGAGCAAGCGAGACAAAGAAACCCAAAACTCCAGTCAGACTACCTTCACGATGACATCCACAACCCGCATACTTCCAGCACAAGCCGCGCACAAAGGAGCGTTTTATTCCCTTTGACCTTAAGCTGTTGCCAAAAAAAAAAAAACCCTGTCACCTTACGTGTGACCCAAACGGTGTTGTCAAAAAAAAAAAAAAAAGGGGGGTCGAGCAAGAAGAAGACCGCAGCCCATCGACACACTACGAGGAAAAGGTTTGTTTACACCGAGCCTGGCTAGTCCCGCCGAGCCCAGGCTGCTACATCCTGAGGGAGCGACAACAACTCTTCAACAGAGGTCGAGTTTATCCTGACAGCCCCCAGCCTCGACACATCTGCCTTCAAACACACCAAACACTGCCTCCACGTGAGCCACGATGCCTCGCAGAGAGACGGAGAGAGGGAGAGAGCCACAGATTATCTGCTCCTCTGTTGTTTTGACAGCCAGAATTAGCTGGATAGCAAAGCTGCTAGCAGGCAGGTTGGGATTCAGAGAGGCGCGAGCGACGCCGTTGGAAAGTCTGAACCAACAACGCACAACAACAACAATAACGCCCGAAAATGGCGAGCGTCGGTGGCGTTACTCACCCGGGTCGTGTTGTTGTCCTGTGGTGGTGGGGGGGGGTCCGGTCCTCTGGGGGGGTGGTGTCGCACCGTTTGACGGGCTGTTGTGCTCTCCGTCCTGCGCCCCTCGGCTCTGAACGGTCTCCGTCTCTGGACCAGACTTGGACCCGGAGACGGCGGAGGACGCTGCTGTGACGTCGCTCGCATGAGCGGCCGGCGGCCAATGGGAGCGCTCGGCGGGACTCACGTGACCCGACGGACCAGGAACAGGAAGAGGGAACGCAGCCGTGGTGACGTTGTTGTAGTTTTTTTGAGCGCTTTTCAGCGGACCCTACTGTGGGGAAGTGTGTCAAATGAGTGGATTTGGCGGTGTTTTTGAGCTGAATCAAGTGTATGTGTTAGGTTATGAGCTATATTCTGGGCTGCGTCGCTTTGTGTTTCACATTAACGGTGTTTTAGCTGTGTATCCAGCGGTCTGTCAGTGAGAAACTTGTATGCCAAGCAGCTGCTATGTGGAAATTGAGCAACTTTCAACAATGTTTGGTCAGCCAAAGACCCACAAGCAGTAGAGAACATAATATTTGTTAATCCACAAAGAAAACAAACAGTACTTATACAGTGCAGTAGCCTACACACACATTTAGGCTGCAACTAACGATTTTTAAGTATTTTTGTGATTAAAAAGCAAAGCGATGTCTTCAAATTGCTTGTTTCGTCCGACAGTCCAAAACCCCAGTGTTATTAGTTTATAATGGTTTTTAAAAAACAGCAAACCCTGACATTTAAGAAGCTGATATCATCAAATATTTGTTTTTGATTATTTTTCTGTTGCTTAGGACTTAAATTATGGAATTGTTGATTGTTGGTAATGATTATTTGCAATACTTGCAGGCAGGTTTTAAATCCTCAACACATGTTTTGAGCAGTTATATAGTTTAAGAGAAATAGGCGCAGGTGGTGTGACAGTTCAACTCCACCTCTTATTTCAGATGGGAGTAAAATTACTTTAAAGAGAGAATCACACCACCTTTGAATCACCTACTCTCTGCCCTCGCTGCTCCCCTAATCTGGGGTGTAGGCTACACATAAATGGGTGTACCATGCCAGAACACACACACACACACACCCTGCTGCACTGCAATTACAGTTAACTCTGATTGCATGATTGTGCAAATGGATTTATTGTGATGCAAGGCTCTGGCAGCTGGGTGCTACACTCATCACAGTTCAATGCAGTTTCATCGGCCTGGTTGAACAGGTTCACACCAATAAACAAGTTCTGCAACTTTTCCAAGAGATCTCTGTTTGTTTTCAGGCAAGGAGAAGCCTCAGAAATTCCACCAGGAAGAGGTGACTCTAAAAATGCCAAAAACCTTGCTTACATTGCTTTGCTTATACATGTAGTTGTCTCTCTGGTGAGTCAGTATATGACGTAACAGTACTTAAACCTGCTGTGCTCCTTTCGTATCACATCTGACCTGATTGATAAGAATTGTTAATGATGAGTGTACAGTTCTATTGTACTCTATAGTTTATGGAGGGAAATCTGAAAACGAGTTTACTATCTACTATAAAATATAGTTATATTATAGTTATAAATATAGTTTAATTATATATATAAAGTTAGAAGGAAACTGGGTGTCACTGCCCTAATCACCCACCACATTAACAAAACAAAGAGGTTTATATTATTTCTTGGATACACGACAAAGATTTTTACATAACTCCTTATTTACTCAACACATGGTTTTATTGACTAAGCCGGAGGTTTTTTCGGCTGGCAGGCATAGAGTTCATCTCCATCTGCCTGTCTTTCTGTCCACCGTCACGGTTCAAATAATTGATTTTTATATATAACTGTGAGTCTGAGTCTGAGTTCTGTGTGTACGCAGGCACATAATGTGATGTGATTTTAACCTTGTCTGGAACTGGTTGTGTGGTTCAACAGGGTGTTTCTCTGAAGACACAAGGTAAATAGGACATTGTCTCGGTTATCTGTCTTTCTCCTGGGAAAAGTTGATGATACAGAATTAAAAATATTTTGGCAGATATCGGAATGTCGGATATCAGTCACTGTGATTTGTCTCTGAATTCAAAATGTCATCAAATTGCATCAACATTTATAAAATATATCTGTTTTATCTATATGCTTTAAATATGAAAGTGTCAAGTTTGAAACTTGTATTTTCTCTGTGTTAATGTGATTGCAAATTATATATATATATATATATATATATATATATATATATATATAGTTTTTCAGCAAGCCTTACTGAGTAGATGATTGGATATGCTATAAACATTGGGAATTGCTGATTATGAAAGGGAGACAGCCAGGCTGTTTGTTTGCATAACCCTGATTTCTCATTGCATCATGTTCACATTGCAAATCCAGCATTTAAATGTTTCTTCGTTGCTCTATCTGTGTGTATGTGGGGAAATGTGTGCAATCTCCTCCTTGGGTGATGTGGTCATTTAGATAATCTGTTGCTGCTGTACCCACTGGAGCAACAAAACAGACTTGGCAGTTTTATAACCAATTATTTTAGACTCGGCTGGACTTAATTAAAGAAATGTTAAAGTGTCAACCAGTATTGTGTGTACAATATGTGTGTTTATCTGCTCTTTCTGAACAAATAAGCAAAATGAATAAAGATTTTAAATCATGGAATATCTCTATTTCCACCTTTTTATACTATGCACACAATATCTGATGTCTTGTTCAAACACATAGAGGACTGAAAAGGAATGTCATCAGCATTTGCAAGTATTTAAAATTGCTTAAGAGTCCATATCTTATATACTTTGCATGTATACACAGTAAAAAATTAAAACATTTACATTGAAAATAACACTAAAACAATAGGTTTACAGGTCACTTAAGTCTTCTCTAGCTCATTATTAATTTATATAACCTCCTTCAGATTACAGGTAACTTTCCATTAGCGACTAGTGTTGTGTGTCTAAGAGACTGTGTGTGTTGCTGGGATACTGACATCCACTGGGCTTCCACAAGTCACAACAGGTAGACCATACCTGATCAGGTGTATATTTCCTTTTAGATAATATAAATCAACAGTGTCAGCTAAAGGTCTAAAACGATATATAAATACACTGTTTTACAAACTGTGTGAGTATTATCTAAATGTAAATGTAACTAGGAACTACGACGTCTTCACATACACTAAACAAATGAAGAAATAAAGCTTAAGCCCTTCATCTTTTTCCATGCACCCTCTGTAAAACAGTGTGAGAACTATAGAGCTGCAGTGATGACATCCAGGGCCAGACACGCCTGAGTGGAGCACACGTGATCCCACATATGGTCACTAACACCCTGATCTAACACACACACACACACACACACACACACACACACACACACACACACACAGACACACACACACACACAGACACACACACACACACACACACATATGCACAAACAGGGTGTGACAGAAGAGAAGACCACATGATGTGAACAGTTTCACGAGCACCAAATCTCATTCTCTCACTCACAGGTCATGGAAAGTTTTATCATCACTGCCGATAGCGTTCAATTAAGCAGAATTGTCACATAGAAAAGAGCACCTTTTAAATTGTTAATCATGTTGTCAATTATTATATCCATATCCATATACCCACCCATCATTTGATATATTGCTTAAAAACTAATGAAACCAAACAATCAAACCCTGTCTTCATCTGCTGCGTGTGATGGTTCAGAGATCATTTTCATGAAGCCTGGAGTGATTTGTTGCATACTATCTGCTGTCACTGTTAATTTTAATAAACTTTTCACAGTTGCTGCCCTGAATTCCTGAAAAGAAGTTTGATTTTAGCTCCATTAATGGATTTCATATGCAGGTGATGATGCTTAAAGTTTTCATTTAAATTTTGTTTGCTTAACAGCAACAGACTGCATAATGTTTGACAAGCTTTGGGTATCGACCCCTAAAATTTCATTTTTTGGAAAATAGGATGGCTGAAGTCCCATTTGATCTTGCAGCAATACTAATCGTTGAGGTTCCCTGTGTTTGTTTGTTGATATATGGCCTGTGTGTGCTCTTTCAGGTGTGTCAACTTTACACCCACTGCAGCAGAAACCAGTGATGCAGATAAATGCCACCATGCTGTCTGCAGCTTTGAGTGATGAATAAGGATTATTTGTTTGCCTGTTGGATCTCCTCACGTGCAAGAGAATGGGTTAATAAACTGAACAGGTTTAATAAGGATTAAAAAAAGTGGCACTGATGTGAGAAATAAACTTCTACTGAATCTACAGTAGCATCCCAAGAAGATTAGATATTCTGGTTTAGCGGGACTGAGCAGACCTTTGTGCTCCAGCCAAAGCTTGTAGAAAGCACATGGATGAATGAGCTTATAGATAAGTGGCTGAGCATTTGTGTTTGACTTAGTGTTTCATATCTGTGTGTTTGAAGAAAAGAAAACTGAAAAGGACAGAAAGATAGCAGTCGACACAGAATATGAATATAAATGCATATATACTGTATGTGTTTGTGTGTGGGTTGTGTCTGCTTTAATTCAGTCAATCCAGATCAGAGAGTTTGCCTATGGATGTTTTAACTACAGCAGCTGCTGGCTAATCTACACACACACACACACACACACACACACACACACTACGTGCAAGATCCTATTGTACAGTTTGCCTCTGGCATCATGTACAACTAGAGCTAGTAAAGTGATCAAAAGTAGCTTTGTCTCTGTGAGACAGCATTGTTAAATACACTACTGACATCCTTACAGATTTTTACACATTAAGAAAGACTTCTTGTGGAGAACACCACAACTCTGTATAACTAACGATCTTTAATTTGCAGACATTTGTCCATTTTAATGTTGTATTTATCCAAAATGCTCTCCTGCCATGGTGGTTTTCCCCCCTGCTGGACACGGGAGGAGCAGAAACCAGAGCTTCCAACTCCTCCTCTCCTGCTCTGACATGTAGAGAGAACAGGCTGTAGAGGAATTACCTCACTGTTCAATGTCAAAACAGTATGGACACGAGGAAAGGATGTTAAGTTAACTGTATGAGCCATTCTTGCAGCAGAGCAATTCATGCTACAAAACAGGCTTGGCTTCAAAATTAGACAGCTGGCAGTCAAACACTAAAAGCTCCTTCAGGTAGGAACCTGTTGGGGCTCATTAATCCCATCATTTAACACTGTACTGATGTTCCAGGCCAGTTTACATGCAGATGTGCAGAGAGACCCAGTGGCTACATGTTTCGTCCTACTCGGCTGCTTAGCTGCGTCTCCAGGAAGAGCCAAGAGTCAAAGCTGTAGAGAGGAAGATAAGGGAAATGTTTCGAATGAAGTCTAAGCTGGAGGACAGCTCCACATCACCAAACAGCTGAGGAGACAGACGTTAACCTCCAAGGTGATAGTGGTGGCTGAAACAAGATGAGAAAATCATAACCTTTCATGGTAATTAATGCAGATAGAATATGCATCAGATAGAAAGGGATCTTATCCCCCCAAAAAACATTTATGAGGTAATGTTGCTTTAAATGTATTGAGTTTGTCCCTGAAAATGTTGCAAAATGTACATAATTGACTTAAGGTAGAAGCTGCCTGTTTAAGTCAGCAAAACTCCCAGATGTCAGAGCCAACTTTCCTGCCCAACAGTACCACATCCACACTCCTCTCTCTGCATGAACTGTAAAAAAATATATATAAATGCATGAGAACAGGAATCTGAAACCTTGTCATAAAAGCAAGAAAAGGCCTTATAAAAGAGAGTTAACCTGACTTTTTGTTTGTTTGTTTGTTTCAGAGATGAATGCAATCACATTAGCAGCATCACAGCAGCAAATACACACATGCACATGTACACACACGTCACAATACTGTCAGACACAGACAAAAACCCTCAAGGTAGAATCAATGCTTTAGTACCAGTGTTCGTATGAATCAGCAGCGGTTTTGTCTGTGATGAGAAAACCATTAAACACACACACACACACACACACACACACACACACACACACACACACACAGAGTCCTGTACCAGGTGAGGTGGATTACAGACAGACAACACTGTAGGTCAGTCCTGCTGCTCTGGTCAGTGGTCTAATCCCATTAGCTGTGAGCAGCTAAAAGTAATGGGATTGTTAGGTAGGTCAGTGTACAGACCTGCTTAGCCATGACCATGTGCTTGACATTTAAGTGCTAGAATTTGTTAGATGTTGTTTATAAAAGCTGTTGGAGAAGAACTGAAGTCACATTGCATAAAAGTATAAAGTAACCACAGAGGGTCCAGTGTAACTGATGTAGTTTAAAACACAAACCCAGAGAGTTGAAAGCAGCCATGGAGCAGACGAGGAGTGAAGGAATGGATGGGATCAAAGGTCTCAGGGAGGAAAATAAAGACAAGAATAAACTGGAGTAATCATACGATCATGAATACAATAAAAAAATCATAACTCTTAATATATCAACTGTAAAAAATCACATTCAAGTGCAAGAAGACTGCGAATAACTCTATGAACATACATAATATTTTACTTTTCATACGAGAAAACAATACATACATACAAACACAATGTGATGTAGACTTAAACATGAAAATATTCTGATTATCTGCTCATATCAGTACTAATACAATACTGCTACGATCAACATGGATACATACTGTATGTTTTTACTTAGTGTCATTTGAATTGAAAATCTACACTTGTCTGCCAAAAAACTTAAAAATATGTAAATGATTAACACTAGATTCAGTGTTTGGGGATTATTCTTGTCTTGATTAAGTATACACTCAAGTATACACACACATACACTTAATTCAAATGTTCATTAAATTTATCTTGAACTAAGAATCTGTAAAGAGTTGAACATACTCCCATCTTTTGATTATTTGATTTTATTTGATCCTATTGCATATCAGTGAGCCTTAATCAATATGGAAAGTTTTTTGTTTAACCTGAAAACATTTAGAAGATTTTAGCAACCTAAAATATATCTTTATAAATATCAATAAACTTCATTGTAGTAATCAGTGGATAGTGTTGGTGAAATGTTTAATCAGAGGCCTTTTCACACTAACAAAGGACACAAAACTCAGTTTTCATGGCTATAATGAGAATTTTATTTCTACCAGTTTCATTGGAGCATTTTGGTGTGGCAGTGTTGTGTATTCCTTGCAACATTTTGAATTTTTTTGCCATGAGATGCCGAATTATGAAGCCATTTACCAAAGTCAGTTGAGTTGATTGTAAAAGTCAATTCTGCATCGTCGTCACTTCATCTAAAGATGTTTAGTACAAGATGTTCAATTCCTTAAAAAGTTCATACAAAAATACTCTACATTACAAATGACTTAAAACTTAAAAACTATATTCAGTGAAATAAAAGTGGCCAGACATTTAGCCAGTGCTCCAGTAATCAGTCAATTTCTTAAATTTGTGTAATTTAAGTAACTTTCACCTACTTTTATATTCATTGTGGATGTTTTATTCTATTTATGATTTGGGCATCGTTGTTTTGAATGGCACTACTATCATTCAGTTCCTTGTACTGCATTCTTGTACACTTCCCTGTTCAGCAACTGCAGCATCATTTTCCAAAACACCCTTTAAATGACAAAGACTTGTTTGTAGTTGTCATGTTGGGAACAGAGTGAAAGTGTCGGCCTGGGTCAGACTTTCCCAAAATAACTGCAGCAGACTCAAAAACAGAACAAAGCCTCATTGTCGAAGACTAGTTTATCAAAAGAATACAAATTAATACTCATGTATAAAACATAGAAAACAGAAAATTAAAAACCATAATAAAATATACCTTCTTTTCTGATCTACTACTTTTTTTTAAAGTAGCACATAATAAATTGCAGTCCTCTCTGTTTTTCCACACTCACACATTCATTTTTCCACAGCATGTTCAGTCCTCTTCTGTCCACTTTGTCTTCTTCATGTTTGTTATCAGCTGCGTCTATGGATTGGATTACATTGTACACTTATAATATTCTCAACCTAACCCATACAAGTTGCAAAAATCATGGAATAACAGTATTATAAAATGTTAAATTGGTGGCCAAACTGCAAAATCGACACCACAGGGCTTTTTGTTGACTTAACAAGTTGCATAACAACACGAGATGAAGAGGTCCACTCACAGTGAACGTGTCTCTTAGTGCGGGTTCATTAAGGCAGATACAGCACATTAATCTCACTAATGGAGCTTTTGCTCACTTCACTGTCAGGTGAAGGACATGGAGCTGCTTGTTTGAAGAGCAGCGGTGTCAAGATGGTTGAAACCGGCGTGCCTCATTAACCTGACACACACGCTCGCAGGTGCTGGAAATCTGCTCTAGGAGCAGCAGTTACACTGAGACAAATGGATAGAGCGTGTTCTGTAACTTCTGTCACTAGTCCTTTTTGACTTGAAGATTAAGTGTTTTTAATGCGCCTTATTGCATTTTTAAACAGAAAACTACAGCTGGAAATTCCTCTGCTTGAGTTTCCCAATCAGCTGTCTGGCTCCTGAATTTTCTTGCAAAATAATCAAAAGTTTGTTGTTTTTCAGTTCATTTAACTTTTTCTCTTTTTCTTTATTCCCTCTATTTACCCCCTTTCTGTTTGCACCCTCAATAAGTGATTCCTCTTCAACTGTTCTCATTTGTCTGTTTCAGCCTGGACTTCTGGTCTCTGTACGTATTGCAAATATGTTTGAGCAATGTCAGCACAAGTCATGTATGCGTGAATTACTCTTGCAGGGTTAAAGGTCAGAAGATCTTTGAAAGAGACACGGTGACACCGTTCAGCACTCATATGGCTTCAAACTCCAAAAGGACTGTAATGATTTGATTCCTGAACACATGAACAGAGTTTTATGGGTCCAAACTGTGCCTTATGCCTGTTTGAGTCTCTTTAAATAACAATCAGAGTTGTATGTTTATTTATTATTTAATTATATATTTATTTCATTTCTCATATCTTTATCACACTAGTCGTATGTGTCCCCCTTTTTAGGATCCAGTTGTTCCACTTTCTAGGTCCATTTATCCTTGATGTCTTTCTTTTTTCACCCATTTTGTTTGTCCGTCCTTCCTTCCTTCAGGGTTGTGGTCAGGATATTATGCAGGACAGCCGAAAGTGATAATGGACTGGCGAGGACAGGAATCTCCGTTGAAAAATTAAAATCAGAGTTGTCCTAAAAAGCATGCAAGAAATCACATTCCTCTTTGCTTCCTATCTTCCCTTCCATCTGTTCATTGTGATAAAACATGGCCACACCGGTGTGAAAGGCAGGAGATTTATAAATGGAGGAGAGAAAGAAACTGGTCAGAAAATGGAACTTGTGTGTCTAATCCTGAAGAAAACCCTGAAAATTGAACTCCCTGACGTCTATCCTTCCCCCTCCACCACCCGTCACGTCCTCCCTCTTTATCATCTCTCCCTCTCCTCCTTCTTCACTCCCTTTCACCCATCGATCATCCCGCCAGCGTGCTATTTGCACACAAACTGATCCACGAGGGTCGTGCAGCGCTTGCACTTGACGTAGCAGCACCAGTGGAACTTGCAGTGGCAGCGCTCGTGCTTGTAGGTCTTGAACTGGTCGTATCCTCGGCCGCAGCACATGAGCTCGCAGCCGTCCATGCCCTCCGAGGTTTTGTTGCAGAGGCGGCCCTGCGTGCCCAGCGAGCCCGTGGTCTCGTTGCGGAGGCAGTAGTCGGGGCTGGGGTCGATGTAGACCAGGTCGTCCGAGGTTGGGGTGTTGAAGCGCTTGTCTACCAGCTCCAGCTTGCCCTGGAAGTGGAGAGAGTCAGTTGGTGTGAGATTTAGGATTATTCTTCATGGTAATTCTGCTCAGTGTTTTGTTCATGACATTCCAGGGGAGACAGATCTAATATGAGTTCAATACCTTGCGTCCAATGCGCATGGCAGCCGCACTGTCGTATTTTTCCTTGAGGAACTCTCCAACACTTCTGAAGTCGGCCAGCTGGAGCCAACAGGTCTTCAGGCTGCAGGAACCTGAGACGCCATGACACTTACAGGACACATTTGCGAGGTTATAGACCGCCTGGTGGAGAGAGAGAAAAAGACAGAGATGTCAGATGGATGTTTCCTTATACCCAGTTTCAGTTGAAAAAGAGACGTTTTGGTGTTATTTAAAGTGTGTGGTTTAACTTGCTGAATGTTAAATGTGAAATAAAAAGTCCATTTTCTTATTTTTTTTGGTCTTTGAATCGAATTTGACTTTCTTGAAAATTAAATGTTATTGAAAAGTAAAAAGGTTGCAGAAAATAAAAACTAACTAAACTAAAAAAAATAACAATAAACAATAATAAAAATAAACTCTCATGAACTTGTCTTGCAGCCTGGTAGACCTCTGGTTTACGCAGTCTGAAACTTGTATATTGTGCTGTAGATCTACTATATTTGCTGCTGTGCTGCTACCATCTAGTGGTGAACATGTGTAGCCACTCCCTTCCATCAACTGCTCAGTGAAGTGATGCAGAATAAATGTGCTCAACAAACTGCTCCTGGAAAATCAAGTTCAATCCAGATGACAGATATATTCTAACACTTAAGTGTATATGGATTTAGTTTATATAGTTTAAGTAAAGGCTACTGCTGCAAAATTACATGTGAGAAACCGCATGTATATCCAAATGTGCCAGCTGTGCACTTATCCATGCACTGCTACAACTCCTGAGGGACTTTTCTCCAAAATTAGCTTTAAACAGCAATAAATCCAGAAATAGTCCTGTCTCCAGTTATCTGTCACCATTGTGCGCTGGTGAGAAACCCCCTCCTGTTAAAATGTGCGCTGAAGTAGATCACCAAAAGGGAAAAATGCAAAGCAAAGAAAAACAAAGAAAAGACTGCTGTCAATACTACTCCACCAAACTAAAACAAACAGCTGACTGAGAATAGAAGCGCTACTACTAACCAGAGGAAATGGGGCTCTATTGTAAATCCAGTTTCCCACACAGTTCCTACATAGAAAGCAGTCATTTTAAAGAATAGGTGTGAGAAAACTATGACATATTATTAGTTTAGCTATAAAGTCAGAAGCGTTCAGTGAAATTGTCCTTTAATAGAGAGATCACAGGGTACATCCACTGCCAAATTTCTCATTCAAATAATTTATGACGGGAGCACCGGCTTAATGTCTAAAAATATGAATATAAACATAATTCCCTGGTCTAGATCCTGCAAAATCTTGCCATAATTTCTTGACTAAATGCTCTATTTTAGCCGAAAACACAAAGAATTTGTATCTCCAAATAGTCTGGCTCTTAGCCCCATTATCTTCATGCATTTTCAGTCTGTCTCAACATTATGAAGCTTTATTTATTTCTCTATTTTAAAACATATGGGTCTGGTAAGAAAAAACAGCTGGAAATACAAGATTTATGGTCCTCGCAGCCGTGAACTTTAGGGGGAGCCCTTCACCCAAGCAGGTCAGTTCAGCAGCATTCCATAAACTAGTCACATAACACACCCCTCCTGGACACACACTCATGAATTACACCAAATACTACGTCACTAATCATGCATTGTGTTATATTCCCACACATTAACACACTCTTCTTGCTGAATCAGTTATTTCTGATTCCTTTTTTTCCCCACACAAATGAAACCCACCACTGTCTCCTCATGTTGCCTGATCTCAATTACCTTCTCACCTCTGTTAACCCCTGCATCCCAAACACCCCTGACCCCCACCTCCCACCTCCTGCTCCCCTCTCCTCTACTTTACTACCCAACAGGCATAGCACTCGGCACCCTCCAATCCTGTGATTCGACCCCCGTGACCCCCTCAGACAGAGAGCAAGGGACAATGACATTTTGTAAAGGTAGAAGACTTGTTTTGAGGGGTTATTGGTTGGGGGACATGGAAAAGAAAAAGGGCATCTTTCTGAAATTCTTAAACTGTTAATTGGGAATGCATTTCTTATTATATTTCTCTATTGTGCACAGTGAGAGAGGAGTTAGCTGGAGATTCAGGGTTAGTTTCCTACATACATCACCAGGACGAAATCCTTATATTTTATGACTCCTTGTTGTTTTACGAGCCTTCATGTTTACTCAGATCCCCCACTGTGGGGTTTATTAGAGGTTCAGAACCACAGTCATAAGAAAACTAGGATTGCAACTCTTTTTTATCTATGGCCCCAAACTGTGGACAGCATTCTGAAGGATATTAGGGAGGCGAAATCAGTGGGAGTTTTTGAGCAACAGCCTAAAAACGGATCTATTTCAGTTAACTTTTAACTAGTTTTTTCATCCTCTCTCTACATGTGGTCTTTTATTATAATACTCACTTATGCTTTCTGTACTTCTATTTTTATTTTACAATCTATAGAAACAGCTCATTATTATTATTATTATTATTATTATTATTATTATTATTATTATTATATTATTATAACGAGCTGCCAATAGCCTCATGCTGTCAAACCAAACCATGCATATACTGTATTTGTCTGTGTGTGTCCAGCATCATACTGAGCTATTTGGTGGGTCATGCCTGCTGGGCGCAGTGACACTGGACCTGATGAAAACACACACACACACACACACACACACACGGCCAGTCATCCGTGGTGGAGACACGGTCTCTGTGTCAGGCACAATAGGTTCTGCTCAGACAGGGTTAGGGGTTAGGAGCCGTGTGTGTGTGTGTGTGTGTGTGTGTGTGTGTGTGTGTGTGTGTGTGTGTGTGTGGAGTTTGCGCAAGAATGGGTCAGAAATAGAGAAAATAGCCCACCCCTTTGTGACAGGATAAGCAGTGAATGAGGAGTAAAGACAGCAAGATAGCAAGAAGGAGGAGACATTTTCCTGGCTGTTCTCTTGTTAAACAGTTCAAAAATATTGTAATTACATTAAATTTTATCTTTAGTTTTAAGGCGATTTTGCTGTCTATTTATCCAGATAGTGCTCTGCTGTTGGCCATCAGAGCAGCTTTAATGTGGCAACTGAGGGTGATAAACTTTGCATCTGTAGAGAAACTGACTTTCACAATGACTGTTTGGATTATAATACTAATTTTCAAGCCATCTGCCTAATATTGTCATACTGTTTCTCCATGTTGTAATTCTACTTTATTATTTCTCTCTACTCTGAACCACACATATTGCATGTCCCTCCTCTGTTGCTGTCCCTGAAGTTTCATCTTTTTCTTTCAAATTTTTATTATCTGTACTGTGGGTTTGATGCTGTGCAGACGGTAAACCCCTTGGAGGCAAATTAGTGACTTTGGGCTCTCTAGATAAAATTGACATGACTTTACAGTCTCTAAAACTTTCTCTGTCCTCATGAGGAGATGTGATAACACTTTGTCAGATGACTGCATTGCAGATAACGAAAAAAGATAATTTGTTGTGGAGTGCTGCTTAAAACTAACTTTGTTTTTGTAAAGAACTGCTTCTGCTTGTAAATCAAAGACCGTACACAATGACTTTTAAAAATGTATGTCACACACTGTATGACATTGCCTTCTAAATAATATGCATCTGCTCGTGCCAACAATTGATTGAATCTATTAAGATGTCATTTTAAATAGCTACACTATTACAACAAAAATACAAATTCAGTATGTTTTGTGCATTATTTTGTCACATTTCCGTGTAATTAATCATGACAAATTTGGTATCTTTGGAAACCTAGTGTCCTTGATCAGAATTTAAAACACATTTGTGTGTTTGCACAATGCTTGAGTGCCCAACATGCAAAGTTTAAAACAGCTTAGAGTAACACATTTTTATCCTTTTCTTTGGATCCAAATATACATAAAATGTCTCTCTTTTGTTATGACGGGTTTTATTACCCAAACCAAAACGACTGATTGACAATTCACAGATACATTTGAAAGTTTACTTCTGTTTTCAGGGCAGAGGTGGCACAAAAGTGGCTTGTTATTGTCTTTAGACCGGGAATGTACACCTAGTTGTTTTGGTCTCTATGTGACAAGCCCTGCCCCGTTTGATTTGTGTGGAACGGAGACAGTGGACCTAGGTGGCTGTGTGTGTGTGTGTGTGTGTGTGTGTGTGTGTAGGTCTTTGAGAGTCGGGGGAGTGTGACGGAGGTCCATCCCTCACCCTGCGGTCTCTGTCTCCAGACGCTTGTACACACAGACACACACAGACGACCATGTTATCCGCCTTCCACACAAATCAAATGAGGCTGAGCGCACACACACACACACACACACACACACACACACACAGCAAGCGGCACGCCCCTGTCACCTCCACAAAAGCCCTGCGGTTTGCCTTGTTCAACCAAGCGAGACAAATCCCGCTTAGGACAAACCGGCGTGTCCACGAAAGAAAGAAGAGAGAAAAAAAGAGAAGACGGGATAAAGAGGAAGAGAAAAACTGTCTTCCTCTCACTCGCTCTCCTCCTTTTCATCTCTCTCTTCTCCTCTCTTCCGTTTCGATGGACAGACAACAATGAAAACCAGGGATCAAACAGGGGAGAGGAGGAAAAGTCATTCAAAAGAGTGTGTATGCTACAGAAAGGCAGAGGAACTGTGTGTGTTTGTGTGTGTTAATACACGGCTGTAGCGGTAGATCTGTCTCTCTCATACACTCGCCTACAGCCCCAATGGGACCCTCAGCAGAAACACAACCTCTCCAGACTCTCACCTTTGACCCCTGATACACTCGCACAAAACCAGGCTCACTGTCTCTCACACAAATCAAATGGAGCAGAGACGTGGACACACGCACACACACACACACACACACACACACACACACAGCGTCTTTGTCTTGCAAACAGCTTAAACAAAGCTCCTCTGACTAAAGATAAACACATTCTCCTGATCCAATGTGTACCAGAACGGGCAAATGGACCTTTTATGAGGAAGGTGTGTATGTGTGTGTCAGTCTGTGTGTGTGTGTGCGCGCGTACGGCCCAGTCGAAGATGAAAGGTTTCCTAAAGTGCATTTCTTGTAATGCTCTCCCCACCTGAAAGCATTTCCAAACAACTGTAGTTCCTATATCACGTTTGGAACTTCCAATCATTGCTGTATGGCAACCAGAGAGGGCCAAAATCCTCAGAAACTCGAGCGCGCTAGTTTGACAAAACATACCAGAACTATAACTCCATAATTTATCAATCCATCCGTCAGTCTATTTCGTTTCTTTTCTTGTACTCTTGATCAATTACAGTTTTGCCTTTTAAAACTTATCATACAATTACACATGTGGTTGTGCATTGTGTGGCTGCATTTATATGTGTGTATGAGCTTCTCTGTGTGTGTGTGTGGGCGTGTTTAAGAGTGTGTGTGTGTGTGTGTGTTTGTGTGTGTGTTGCTTCACTGGAATGTGCATTGACCTGGCGTCCTAGCCAGACTCCAAGGGCGTTAGCAGTTTTTACCATTTGGACCCTCCCAATAAATAACTTACGCACACACACTCAAAAATACTGCCAGGTCAGGCAACCGGGGACCACCTTGACTCACACGCACATTCCTTACAGACATACAGATGTAGTAAGGATACACACACACACACACACACACACACACACACACACGTTTCATACTGAATCTTTGACAAAAACACACGTAAAAGTACATGTGTGTTTGGTCTCCCGTACCTGTCTCCCTGCTTCATTATTCTGCAGGTTCATCAGTGTTCGGGCGTGCTCAGTAGAACCACGTGGGTAATTCTTCTCTCGCTCCCTGGCGTCCACGAACTCCCGGGCAAATCGGTAGCCGTAGTGCACGTTGTCGCCGCAGCCGCCCCACAGCCAATCGCGCGGCAGGTCCCGGGGTCGAGCGGCACGGCTGCAGCCGCAGGTGGAGAGCTCCCCCTCGCGGCACGCCCGGCTGATGGCGTTGACCACGCCGGCCGCGCTGATGGAGTAAGTGAAGGCTGTTTCCCTGGAGCCTGATGGGAAAACAAAAAAGATCAATTTAAGCATTTACATTTTCATATTAGGTGACACTTAAAAACAGGATATCCTTTGATATTTAAAACCCTTAGATGCTCTTAGATTACACTTAACATACACACAGTAAGCTCTGTTTTGTCATGATGTTTTTTATTTAGGGATGTGGTTAATGTGTGTGTTCACTGACAGGAAACATGGGTAACTGCTCAGGTTAACCCACCCCCCCAACACACACACACACACACACACACACACACACACACACACACCAGGCCCCACAGCCCCACACCCACTTGACTTAACAATAGACAATAGCTGTGATTTTAGGCTCTAACTCTGTACCTGGTTAAACTCAAATACTTTAAATACCAGCTCAGTGATCCATGATACATGTGCAGCTTTTAATGAGCTAAACATATAAGTGTTCCCATGTATTTGCCTTTGGGTGTACCTGTGCCAGTTCTGGTTAGTCAAACCTAATGTAAAAAGAGACTTTATCCAGATTAAAGAAAAACATATTTTCTCATTCGTTTGTGAAAAACTTCATCATACAGGCCAGAAACTCTCGCGTTGATTCAGACTTATCATGTCAGGGTTGAACCATAAAGCTGGGTTATGAATTCTGACTAAATCTAATCCGTCTCAAATAAACAGTGGGAAAATACCTCTACTTTCATTTATTTCTTGACCAGACTGCTGTTCCTCTTTATAGCTGCCTTGATGAATTCAACAGACAACCACACCATCTAACACCATTTGACAATGTGGAATACACAACACGACCTGCATGTCTATTCTCCGCATTAATACACAAACCATTTAGAAGAAAAAAGGGCAAAGACGATGGCCTCACTGGTAGGAGGTTAAGTGCTCTGAGACTGAACATTTACATGTGAACGGCAAAGAGCCTCGCAGTATTTCTGGTTGAGGCTGAATTTACAAAGACCTCAGTGAGATTTTTTTACATTAGGATTATCACATAACATCAATCAAAGTGTTTTACTTTTTATTGGGCAACATTTCTCTTTAAATGTCCTTATTCTATACGGACTTTAGTGATCTTTACTCATAATCATATTTTTTTAATTTCACTATGATGTTTTGTAATGTCACTAAAGAAAACTGCTGATTATAAATACTGACTTTAAAGAGACTATACCCTGATATCTTTGGCGTTTAACACACTTTTAATGCTTTAATGTTTTTTTTTCTGTTAATCAATGTTAAATAATAAAATAAAAAGTAATAAAATCAAATAAATCAATAAATGCTGTCATTCTCATTTATCCTGCTTATTCCTATTTATTTATTTCTTAAAGCATGTTGTACTGTGTTCTTCTCATATTATTATACTTGTCCTTACTGGTATTATCTTACTGGTTAGAGGGAGTGAGTTTGCACCCACATAGAGTTGTCATTTGAAATCTACTTCTGACATTACAGTAAATAGTTAACGCGCATTGCTGTGTTATTTGTAGCCCATAGTATCGCCCTGTGACATATTCTAGGATGCATTTAGTCTGCAATCAACACCGGCCGGCCAGACGGGCAGGTATGCATGCAGAGCTGAGGCGTGTGAGCTCTTCATTCAGCTTTTAGGAGCAGTGTCCCAGTCAGGATGCTCGAACACATTATGCAGCAGGATAAAGAGACAGAGACAGAGACACAGAGAGAGAGAGAGAGAGGGAGAGGGAGAGGGAGGACGAGTGGTTTATGAGACCCTCGGAGCCCCAGACTTCAAATAGCAGGTCCGGATCTGCCGGCTCGGTGTCAGCTCATCGGCGCATTTCAAAAGAAGGAGCCGCGGGACAATGGACCGACTAACACCTCGGTATAAACCTGGAGATAGACTGACTGTCAATAGAGAGACAGGCAGAGAGGGACGGAGACAGAGAAAGCGCAGCAAACACCTCGTCTCGCTGCCCGCAGCGGATTTGACACGTACTTGTTGATGAGAGGTTTCCCACATCGCCTGCTGGGAATTAGACGCGCATGATACTGATCCAGGATCTGAGCCACTGCTGGATATTTACTGAAATGACTGCATATAGATTACACCTTTTTTTTTTTTTTTTTTGGGCTCTTAATTGTCTTTTTTTTTAATGCGTACTGATGACTGCTTCGCTTCTCTGTCCCTGTCGGATAAATTATTATCCGTCTCATTGCGCATGCGTAACGTGCGATTGCAGGCGGCAAAACTTCCTACGTAGGATTTGTGGTCCCGTTTGAGTGGTTGTGGTCGGTGGGGATGTCACATGGGGTTGTTGGTTTTTGCAATGGGAAAATCTACACAGAAGACCAGAGAAATATTCTGGCCTTGTTGTTACATACCGGCTGGTTAGACAAAGCAACAGAGTGGGGGTCAACCACCAACCGCACACACCTCTTTGCTGTTGGTTGAGGCAGCAAAGTTGTCAGTCAAAGTTCACCAAGGTTGATCTCCACGCTTCGCCACTGGAAGCAAACGTTTTATTTGCATCCCTTCGCTGGCACAGAATGGAAGTCAACGGGAAGCGAATATTAGCCAATGTTAATTTTGCGCATGAGTGACTTAATCTTTTGGGCCAAAGCTTCCATTTACAATCACAGACTGTAATATTAGGGGCAAAATCAATATCTGAAATGTTATTAGTATTACAAGTAATAAGCCTATTAAAAGTATTGATATTCGGGTACTTCTTTCCCCTTAATAAACAAAAGATAATCTACTGCAATCCTATAGACTAATGGATGTGATGAAGAACACTGTTAGACCACATGGGCCCTGAATCATACATCATAATTCTTGAAAGGTCTATTACAGAAAAAATATTTTCACAACCTGGTCCAAAACAAGGTGCGTTCGACCCTAAACCTAAGGCTGTATGATCTGTCCATTCATTGGACCAGACCCACTACACTCAGCTATATCTTTTATTTTAGGCTACTGTTCAACTCATATTCCTGTCTAAACGATGATATGTGGTACGGTGTAATATTATTTCAGCCTCAAATGACCCCTTCTGTTCTGTCACACATTCAACACCCTGATCTGCATGACCTGTCCAAACACTTGCTGTGTTCATAATCATAATAACAGTCCAATCACAGGCAAATTGCCACCATCTAGTAAAGAATGCAGCTTAATAAATAATGACAAACATGACTGAATACTCTGCGTAGTTTTCAGCTTTTTTTTTGCTTATATGGAGTTGTCGTGCAACAGAAACATTTGGCTGTGTAGACATACAAAATATACAATCACATGCAGAACTGGAGGCAAAAGGCCTCTTAAAGGTACAACGAAACTTTAAAACACAGGACTGGAACCTCCCGTCACTCTCAAACTGATTGACAGGACTCTTAACACAAAGGTAAACTCACCGATCTGGATGACCCGTCCAAACACAGATGTGTTGTCCACAGTGCTGCAGTTCCACCTCCTCTGTCTGAACTGGTACTGGCACTCCTTGATGCCCGTCTTGGCTCCGTCTCCGATGTAGCTCATGTGGTCCTGGTACAGCTGGCACAGCTTCTTCTGGCCCTGCAGACCGCACAGCAGCACAGGAGAGATTAGCAGAGATTAGCCCGTTAATGGTTTGATACTTTAATGGCCCCTGTGGGGGGAATTCTCCTTTATTTGACGCTCTAGTAGGAAGATCACGCGTTATCCTTTGCGTTGAAAAACAAACAAAATAAGGTCCTATTGTAGCCGAAATCTAACGATCACTGAATTCAAGTTATAAGAGTGATTAGAGATGTGTTTACATTTGTTATGCATTAAAAAATAAGGCAGACAGGAACTTACCTGGGAGAGACCAGACAGCTGACTGCAGAGAGGCTGAGCTCCAATGATGTACATCTCTGGCCGCTGGATCGGGGTCAGAGCCAGTGACCTGAGAGACAGAGGCCGCATTAAGACTAAATTGAAACCAATAAACTCTATCTGTTAAACTTAAGGAGAAGTGGCAAGGACAGGGTTTCTGTGATCTACGGTTCTCTCTCTCCCTGAGAGGAGGTCGGCGCTGCAGAGGACAAAGTTCAGACACAAGTTTATTAGTCCAACTGGCCTATAAAGTGTAGATAAATAGACTCTTCTGGTGTTCATCACTGCAACCCCTCTCCTCGTGTTTCCTTTCCTGTCCTTCTTCATTTTTCACTCAAAGACATTGCTCTGTAATCCGTAGCTATAAAAAAAAAAAGACAATCTATGCCAACACAAAAAAATATAACCCCTGCTCAGAATACGACAGATATTTAATTGCCCTACAAGCTCAAAACCTGATTCTACATAAACTGACGGAGCTCCTCAAGCTTCCACTAACCTGCACACACCCTCCACTGCATCGCCACAAAGTGAACAGCATAGCTGTCTTGTAAGTCAAGAACAAGTGTGGCTAATTGGCGGTCCTATAGGCACAGCAGCAGGCCGCCATGCAGTGCCATTTGGGGCTCAGCCAGGGTAAATATTGTGACAGAGCCCTCACATTTGTTCCATTCACTGTTAGTGCTCAGGACTGGAGCATCACCCCCCAAAACACACACACACACACACAAAGAGGCAACACAAAGTCTATAGTTCACATTTCCTCCATTTGTCATCATATCAATAACAAAAAAAGATATAGAAGGTATGATGACAGTTTCAACTCTTGTAAATACAAGTGAAGGCTCAGAAACAAATGAAAGGCGATAACACATAAAACTCCAAGTCACCACTTCATCCACTTCAACCAAACCACTGAGCACATCTTTCAGCGCACCACCGGGGATCGTTCAGCTACTCACCACCACGAGTTGGCATCCACCACCAGCAGCTGGGAGCTGCAGGAGAGGAAGGCGGCAGCCAGCAGCAGATGTCGCACGGCACCGGTTCGCCTCCTCCGGACAGGCCTGTTGTCCATGGTCCGCCGCGTCACCGCCACACAGCCGGCGCTGGGGAAAGTGCTCTGCTGTCGAGACATGGGCAGAAAAATCAGCAGGCGTCCCGTTGGGTCCCGCTGGGTCTTTGGGTCCGGACACAAACCCCCCCGGGTTCGAGTCCAACTCAGGCTGCTTCTGTGTTTTTTGTTTTTTTTTGCCCCAGTTTTTTTTCTTGACTATTTTCTTGCGGTCCACTTGTCTCCCACCCTCTCCCTCTCCTGCCCTCCCAGTCTCTAGTGTTTAAAAGTATAAAAACAAAACTGCCATTTAGAAATACGCTGAAAACGTCAACCAAAAAAAAAAAAAAGGTAGTTTCCAGGTAGTTTCAGTGCGCAGGAGAGTCGATAGCTGGTCTGAAATTACAGCAGCATTTCCCCAAAAGGTCAAAGGCTGCCTGTTAAAAGTGTGACTCCGGGTTTACTGGCTAAAACTCCGATTCAAAGTCGTGCGTAAAATGGTTTGGGATCAGTTTTACGCAAAGCGCGGGGCGGTTTCCCCCTCCACCTCTGTCACTAAAAAGGGAAGAAATGAAACAGACGTGATTCTCGCTGTTGTTTTTGAGGAAAAAAAAAAAAAGATTAACAAGGAGATTAAAACGCTAATTGAGCAGCAAAGCGACTGTTCCTTTCCCTTCCTGTCCCCTCACGGCCACTCCACATCTCTCTCTCTCTCTCTCTCTCTCTCTCTCCCCCGTCTACACTCCTCCTCTTCTCACCCCCACTTCACCTCACACACCCCCCCACCCCCCCACACTACCACCACCTACTCCCTCCCCTGGCCATACATTGTGCGTGCGCCAAATGGGCATTGTTGGAGGCTGAGCCGAGACTGGAAGCACCTGTGATGCTGCGTTCAGAGGTTTTTGGATGTGAACCAAGTGGGGCAAATCCACATGTGACCCGGTGGATGATGGGAAATTATGCACTGCGTCTTGGGCACTACTGGGGCGATCCCTCCCTGATTACTACAGCCAATACATGTTTCCAAACGAGGCCTTCTTCTTCATTTCTTACCGGGCCTGTCATCAGTAAATTGTCCATCCAGGGACCGAGAGTGAATTTTGTGTATCATATTCATGTTTATGCTCACGCAGTCACTAAAGTGGGTAAACTCCCGGACAGGATAGTGCTTTAAAGTAGAAGAGAATAAAACATAATCGAGTGGAGGGATGAGTCAGTGTATACACAAGAGAGAGAAGAGAGACAGAGTTACAAGAGTGAGCGATGGGGGTTGAACGTTTTTCCCGTGCGTCAAATTCCTTTTATTAGCTGAAGTGAATGATTTGTTTGAATAAAAGGTGAGTGCCTCGAAATCGTCTAATCCCCTCTCCTTTGGTCTGCGAAAATAAAAGGCAACACGCATTTACGCACGAACACACACACACACACACAGAGAGAGAGACGGTCAGGAGTCCTGAAAAGGTCCTGGAGTGAAGAAAAGGCGTGTTGAAGCGAGCTCTCCTCGATTCAGATCCCGGTCAAAAGACAAGCTGCGGCCGGGTCGGTGGGCGGTGAACCTGCAGAGGAGCAGGGCTCTTTGATCTGACCCAGCGCTCCTCAAGAGAGAAATCCTGGAGAAACTGCCCTGCGAGGTTTTTAAAACACTCATCAAAAAAATATAGATGTTATTAGTTTTACTACAGCCTCTATTATACCAATAAGAAGGGCCGCTGTGGAAAGTTTCCCATTGTCAAAGGCCTAAATGGGGTTATCAGATCATTACATGCACCCCAAAATTTATTTTTTAATCTTCACATAAATGTTCCTTGATAGGATTACTTCATAGGATTTCTGTGGGTGTTTCTCATAGTGGAGATTCGGATGTCACTGGTCCCTGCATGACAATAGACCCGCAGCAATGTTAAGCAGAGACCGCACACCTTTCATCTCCCAGGGGCCCTAAACTTCCCTACCACACACACACACACACACACACACACACACACACACACACACACACACACACAGCTCTGTGAAGTGATCTAACTGGCTGACTTCAATATACATCTGATTGATATTCTGCTGTGGGCGGGTGTTGGGTCAAAGTCAGGTTGAGCGAGAGAATAAACAATGGCAGAATGAGACAGCCTACATATTGGGAAACAGAAAGGTAATTATAATATGGAACAACACTTAAAACTCGTCAAACCGACCTCTCAGTAAGTAACCCGGAGGCTGCATTAACTAGTTTTCTTCTTCTTGTTTTTCCACTTGCACCATCGGTAGCTGTTTCCGTCTGGAGGAGGTGATGCACCCTGAAGGGCCTCAGCCTCCCTGTTACATGCTGAGGAGGTTACTATGACAACAGCGCCCTCAGCTGGTGAAATGCAGACATGGGTTTTTTTTTTTTTTTCCCAAACATTAACTCCCACTGCTCTTCTTGCTTTTCAAATTTGCATCACAAGGATCCACTTACTGGACAGTGATTGGATTTTTAACCCAATCTTATGACTCAATAGACAGTGCTGATGTCCACATCTGTATACTGAGCGCTGTACTTCAGTACAATTTTAAGGTAAGCCTACTTGTACTTGAGTATTTCCTTCCTATGCTGCTTTGAACTTCTACTCTAATACATTTTGGAAGCAAGTATTGTACTTTTCACTGCATTACATTTATTTAAGATATAGATATAAGATATAAAAGTAATAATATGCATTAAATCTGAAATGGGCCATTCTGCATAATGAGTACTAATTGTTACTTAGTTAATTCATATTTTCATCCTTTTGTTATTTAAGATTTTGAATGCTAGACTATTACTTGTAACAGTGTATTTTTACACTGTAGTATTGCTATTTTTTCCTTAAGTAGAAGATCTGAATACTTCTTCCACCACTGAAAATATACAATATGTTGTTAAAGATTAAACCCAACCTTTTTAGCTTGTGACTCCTTACAAAAAAGCAGTGTGTAGTTGGAGCCTCTTATCACATTTCAGATGTCTATGAGTTGTTAGTTCCACTAAACACACATTTCCCACTAAACTTCTCAAATGGTTTCGAGTTCCAAAGAGGTAAAAATATCCAATATTTCCCCCAAAAACATTACAAGTCCAAAAAATTAATCACAATTTGTGAAGCAGAACTTCGTTTTTTCTTCCGTTTCTACCCCATTAATCATCTCATGACCCCTCAGATTTCTCTTTCTCCTTGAGCAGCTACAACAGTAAAACACTTATCAAATCTACTGACCCAGTACGAACCTTGCAGACCTCTCAGGTCGGCTGGTTCTCGATTATTGGCTGTTCCCAGAGGCAAAACTAAACATGGTGAAGCTGCCTTTGGCTTCCATACTGTTCAAATGCGGAACAAATTGCCAGTAGAGCAAAGACCTGAGACGATGCTGACTCCTTTCAAATTCAAGTTAAAGACCTACCTGTTTACCATTACATTTAATTAATTATCTTTCAATCAAATTTATGTTTGTTTTATTGTTTTTATTGTTTTTACTCTGTGTGCTCAACCTTTTGTTATTTTTATAACATTATGTTGTTTTGCTCGCTTGCTTTCATTAGTTTTCATTGTTTGTTTCTTGTGCTCTTGCCTGTAAAGCATGTTGGGTTGACTTTGGGGTGTAAAATGTGCTATTAAAAAAAATCCTAAAATCCTACAATCTAAAAACGTCTTTTATAATAATATATTGGTCACAGGGGCCATTTTACTTTGAGACTTTAAGTACATTTTGCTGCTATAGACTACTTTAGGAGGATTGTGAATGTACTTTTACTTATGACGGAGTATTTTTAGTTGCTTTTTTTTACTTCAGTAAAGGATGTGGGTTCTTCTTTTAAACATTAATTTAGTGAAGTTAAACTTGGCCCTGGAATGAGGAACTGGAAGTGCATCACATGAAGACTGAGCAGACTCCTGTCCTAAAATACAAGAAGGCAGAATCCATATCATAGTTTCCAACGCTGGAAGTTAAAATTTTACACCCAGCTTTAGTTTCAGCTCAGCATACAGGATGTCTTTGTATATTCTTGTGTCCTGTATCAAAGTGGTATATCCACTTATGTTTAACCTGCCTGGTCAATGACCTGCATTGTAGCTCAGCATAATGAAAGACTGGGACACAGTGACTCATGATAATGACAGACGAATCAGCAGCAGCCCTGTCGTTAAATGTTCAGTCTGTAACTGACACTACAGTCTTTGCGATACATAAAAGGTGTTAAGAGTTGTAGAAATTCTGGTAAAGGTCAGAGAGAGGTTTTTCTTTTATTCTAACATTAAAATTCTTGTTTATACTGTTGATGTTTTTGTATTTCCAGATGGTGTGTATTTCGGTTAAGATATATGAGAGCCAAATTTAAATAAATAGGTTTCTTCTCTTGAGAATTCAGCTAATTTACTAAAGAGAAACAGGCCAAGAGCTTATTCTGGGACATGACCCAGAGATTCAGAGAAGCTGGACTGGAGCATCCACACTGCTGCTCTGTGGTAGCTGCTGGTTTTACTGGTAAGTTGTGATGTGCCCATTGAAACACAAGGAGGAGCAGTTCAGCCATAGTTAGTTCACTCCTCAGTCAAAGACAGAGGGTATACTGAGGAAGGGAGGGGTGAGGGCATGGAGACAAAACTTGGACCAAGTGAAATGAAGAAAGAAAGAAGTAGGAGGGAAACAGAGAGGGTGAAAGAGAGAGGGAGTGTCCAAGTAATGGATACACAGAAAGAGAAAGAGAGGGAGCGAGAGAGGACTTGTCCCTAGAGGATATGAGCAATAGCCATGCAACAGGGAGCAATGCCTGAGAAAGTCAGCAGCTCCTCTCTGGATTAACAGCAGCCTCACTTTTTATTGCCTACAGTGCCAGACTACAGCGGACGGAGCAGCCAGCTCTCTCCTGCAGGGAAACCAGCTGTGGGCGGCTGATGAAGTCTGAGTTGATCCCCTGGAAGCTGCTCATGCCAAAATGCTAAATATCAATTTTTAGAAATGACTGTCGCTTGAAAATTGATCACCCTCTAGTTAAAAATGAAAAAAAAATGAGAGCAGAGTCAGGGCAGAATAGAAAAGAGAGGATGCATGATACCTGAAAGGACATTCAGTCTCTAGCTCAAGGATGTTTACATACACAGAAACATCTTAAACATACTCATAATTGCAAAAATAACTCCTACATTATATCATTGGATAATTATTACTGATGCATTATTGTGCAAATAGCATCTCACTGTTTTAGGAAGTCAAAGTAGAGCTATAAATTGACTATTTTATATTCTGTTGTGCAGTTTAAGATATGAAGCTCATCATATGTTTTGAATGTAAAACCTGGAT
Organism: Lateolabrax maculatus; assembly: GCA_031216445.1. Classification (NCBI taxonomy): domain Eukaryota; kingdom Metazoa; phylum Chordata; class Actinopteri; order Acropomatiformes; family Lateolabracidae; genus Lateolabrax; species Lateolabrax maculatus. Next base: position 11,084,137 of record CM062211.1, read on the forward strand.
CAGCAGAGTAACTTGTAACTATAGCTGTAAAATAAATGTTGTCAAGTAAAAAGTACAATATTTGCCTCTTTAGCATGAAATAGAAATACTCTCAGGTACCTCAAATTTGTACTTAAGTAGTACTACTACTTGTACTTGCAACCTGAACATCTTTTTTCTGCTGTCTCCACCAGGAGGCACAGCTGCAGATCACTGACCCTGGAGCCTGCAGGGATTCGAGGATTTGCTAAAGGACACTTTAGCAGGGCAGATGTTTGTAGATTGAGGCGCCTAAACCACCAGTCCATCTGAGCTGAGGGACAGTCTTTGTAATCTCCAAGCAACCGATACTGTCACTAACTAAAAACTAATTCCATGCTGTTCTCTCTCTGTTATGTCATATTATTCAATGACAGGATAATAAATTCATTTTCATATCAGTCTTCTCTCATTTTACCCACTACTTTCTTTTGAACATGTGAAAAAAAAACAAGCCAGAACAGACGTGGGAAAATATGCCAACTTTATGGACATATTTGTAAGAACCAAAGAACTTAAATGCAAATGCAACCACAGAAAACCCATGGGATGATGAAACTACCTGCTCCACTTACTATAGATATGCCTCTCCATATATCTTTCTTCCTTTGTCTTTCTTTCTTCATATCTCTTCCTTTTCCAAAAACACACATGTGTATAGACACATACACTAACACACACACACACACACACACACACACACACACACACACACACACACACACATACATGTGCAGCAACAAACTGCCAAATGCAGCTGGCTGCGGGGAAATTTACTGCCTACATGGTCCTCACACACACACACACACACACACACACACACACACACACACAAAAAAAAACACACCCCTGGGGGAAATGCAGTGGGACTTGGAAGCAGCTGAGAGGGGCTTTGGAGAGACCTTGGGCTCTATATCTCTTTGTTTTTTTCAGTTTACATGTGTGGTTGCATGTACGATGGCTTGTGGAAACCCATCCTCCTCCTGTTTTTCACCCTTCATCACTCCTGTCCTCCCTCCCTCTCTCCTCCCTTCTTTCCTCCCACGTTCTCCCGTCCTCCTTTCTCTTTTTGTGTCTCTCGTCTTCTTCACGCTTGCTCTCCCCTCTCCTCTTTCGCCCGCTCCATCCCCCGTTCCCCCGACTCTGTCTATCTCCTCCCTTCTTCCCACCATCCATCCTTCTGTCAGCTGGCAGAAGATGAGTCATGCCTCTAGCTGGGAGGCTAAAACTCTCTCTCTCCCTCTAAATATATCTTCTCTATACTTCTCCTCCCCACTCTTTCTATGTCTCTTTCTCCCTCCTTCCCTCAGCCTCTCTCTCACTTCTCTCTGCACTGTATCACCATCTGTTTCTCTACATCTCTCTGCTTTGTTCTGTCGCTCTACTACCGAGCTTTTTCCTCCTTCCTCTCTCAATTTCTCCCATGCTTTTCTGTTTCTCTCTGTCAGTGTGAAAGCCAGATTCATCAGCCATTTATTTTTCTATCTTTCTCTCCTTCTCTTTCTCCCTCTCCAACAGTGCGCCCAGCTGTTCTCACCCTCCCTTGTCTCTTAACTGTGAGGATGTGAACACACATACTTTTTTTTTACTCTCTCCATTTATTGAATGTACAGTCACTTGTAATATTTCTATTTGTCCATACAGTGCACATTGTTTTGGTATGTCTGGTGTCTGTTTGCACTATGTCACCACCTGTGTAAATTGTATCAGACATTGTGGAACAAAGGAACATACAAATACTGTAGTCCCTTTCACACATGCACTGCGACCCTGAACTTATCTAGACATTACCCAGAGGAGCTAAGTAAATGTCCGAATCAGCTGGACTGGCAATTAAATTACCCTGCCAGCTTCCTATTACAAAGTCTGTGTATTGTCCGATTAAACTCATGTGTGAGTAGAGCAGGTCATTGTCCCGAGAATTGATCCTGTTTCTATCATGCGACTGGCATGAAACCGGAAGAATACAAACATCCAAGGGTGAAGAAAAAGGATCATTTATACAAAAACACCAACAAAAATCTCTACTAACTGAAGCGATGATGAGGTTTGGGAACTTCTGTCGGAAAGGTCAAAATTGTCAGACAAATTCAAGGAACAGCAAAAGAGACTTGGTTGTTTATGACCAAGTTATGAACCTGCTGCAGCATCATGTCCTGCCTCCTGCACGCTCTACCCAGGCGCCACCCCTCACCCCTCGAGTATTTCCAGTAGGTGAGAATGCTGACACGGGAAATCTCCTGTTGTGTGAAAGGGCAACTCTGGACAATGTCTGGACCTGATTCTCTGGACGCTGTCAGGAGTTCATATGAGAAAACGGCTTATGTTTGTTGTCCAGGCCTTGTCTGCATATAGTAGCTATACAGTAGCATGTCAATATTTGCATCTTATTGTTTCCTGGTCTCTACACTGTAATTGAGTGTATTGGGAGCTACTGATAACCTGAATCAGTTATACTTGGCCAGTACAACTGATTCTGAGTTAGTCCAGGACGGGGACCTCTCAGTTAATTTTCGATTGCCAAAACAACAAATCATAGCAACGAAATGTCGTCCTGTCGTATGACCAGTCAGAGGTACGGCAAACACATCTTTCTTATCATCAAAAGCTTTAAGTGCATTTCTTTGTTCTTTTTTTAGAGAAAATATGCCTTCCAGTTTGTTTTATACTGAATAACGAATTCAACAGCATGTACCACATCAGAGGCAGCCATCTTAGTTTACGAAAATGCTTCAACGGCGCAATGGGGGCAGACGCATCTGCCAGAGCAAATAAAACATGAGCTTGCAGATTCGTCTGGCTCCCAGGCTAGTCGTATAGTGCTTCCCAACGAAAGTACATGGATCCATCTAATCTGGTTGCAGACTACAGTGGGAATCTAAACTAATAAATGGGCCATGTTAAGCACCTCAGTTGAAAAAAACTTAGAGAGCCATGACTGGCCTCATTTGGCACTGGACTGGAACCCTGGGAGAGGCCTTATCCCTGATCAGAAAGCCCAGGGAGAAGCCACTGCGGCTGGGCCAGATCCCCAGATTTCCCCCTGGTGCCCTGGAGCTCCACTGGTCAAACTACATTGGTCTCCTGATCCCTTCCCTGGAGAAATTAACACACACATATACATACACACGCACACACACACACACACACACACAGAGGCTTCAAACATGTATAAACGCATTTGCAATCTCACAGAGAGGCATGAGCATACACACAAATACACAGACACTCAAAATGGCACAGAAACACATGTACAGTGAACATTTATGTAATAGATGCTGGTTAAATCCTTAGATGTTTTTTCTTGGGAGACGACTCAGTCATTTTTCTCCTTCAAACTTGGTCTCACACTTGCCTTGAACTTGATTAAAGGGAACTTGCCAACAACTCAGGTAATGTCACGTGTATGTCCACATCGAAAACCTGCCTAGTGCAATTTCTTTTAATTTTAAAATGAGCTGTTTTCCACCTTCATGGTTCCCCGCACAAACACAGGCAAACAGAGAGTAAAAACCAGCCAGATAAACACACACCTTCACCTTTACACACATGCACACACACACACACACACAACAATATGCAGCCTATTCATGCCTACAGATGACAGAGCGCATTGAGAAAATGCCAAAATGCTGACTACTGAGGGAGAGGGAGCACGCGGCTGAAAAATCTCCTATGTCAGATTGCAGAGCTGGCAGAAAAGAAAAGCATTGTTGAGGACACACACAGACAAACACACACACACACACACACACCTAGGCAGCCTGTGTGGTGCAAAAACTGGAGCAGGGCGGCAGTGCATAACACACACACATACAGTATGTACACACACACACACACACAGCCTGTGAGGCATTTTGGCGAGACCGGAGCACAGACGAGCTGTCAGAGAGAGGAAAGAAAAAGAGAACGAAAACGGAGAAGAGAGGGAAGAAAAAACAGAGGTAGAGATGGAGAGGGATGAAGGAGGCTTGCATCTCCTGGCAGTGACCTCCTGTTGTCTCCCTCTGCACACATCTGCTCTCCTCCTTCTCTTTATTACCTCCATCATCTATATTCTTCTTTTCAGCCACTTATCTTTTGCTCTTGTTCCTCTGATAACTGTCTGTTCTCTTTATTTTACGCCCACTTATACCTCACCACTCATTGTCAATGTCATCCTATTTATTGTCATCTTGACCGACACCTCAACGCCCTGTAGTTGCTTAAAATTTCACAAGTCATATGGGTATAAAAAAAGAGAGAAACTGGGATAGAAGAGAGTGATACGCAGGCTAAAGCTGTATACCAAAACAAAAATGGATGTGCATTAATTACTAAATATATTTAAATAAATAAAAATTATGATGCAATTTGCATAGAAAATTTGGAAGAGGGGATGGATGGAGAGACATGCGCTACGAGGACTGCTTACTCTAAAGAGAGCAGGATGAGATGATGATGGAGGGAGATCTTCATAACTCTTGGCCAACAAGTCTTCCAAATTAAACAACCTACACCTTGTCCGATCCGGCGCCTCCGACTCCTAGTTGGTGAAAAACGTTGTTGCGCTGTAACGCCACCTGACTCCCTCCTTTGCTCTCATCATAATTACCACGGCTGCTAGAGGGCTTTGTCTCTTGAACATAAACATGTTGTTTTGGGCCTTCGTGGGAGGACAGCTATTTTATCATTTGCTCATCAGCTCTATTTTTATTATCTCTCCTCATATCTGATGCTGAGGGTCCCAATTCCTCTCATAAAAATGAAACACGTTTAAATTAATCAAAAGTGGGAACAAAAGAGATTGTGACTGGATCAGAAGGATAAATTCTTAGAATTATTCAGCGCCAGACACGGCATGATTTTATCTGCCGACTGTCAACACCAATTGATCCAGCCTGAAACGGATTCTCAGGTCAGTCATGTTGCTCAATTCATATGTATGACTAGCCCATGTTATGTGTGTCCCTGCGTCGGAGGCTTGGTGGCATAGTGACTACTTGCAGAGCTAGGTGTTGAACTACTATAGCTGCCGAGTGAAGTGGTAACAGGCTTGGTAAGTTAACACAGTTTTTTCAAGAGAAAGTCAGTGTAAAAGTTGATGATGCAATATGGGTAATGTGATAGCTTGTTCTAGTTTGGACTCTCCAGCTCTCTGTTCCCTTCAAAGGTCAGCACTGTCAAAACTGTTTACAATTTGTTAACGGCATAAATATACGTCATAGTTCACCAAAGCTGAACTCAAAAGCTCAGCACAGATTTATATTGCCTCGGTGATTGAATCCACTAAAAATACCGATTCCATTGATGTGAACTGACTTTTGGTTCTGAAGTTTTGCTACTTAAATCCCGGCATGACCAGGCCCTAAAGTTGTCAGTATATGCCGTCAGATAATCCAAATACAATGTGGACTCGTTCAAAACGAACCTAAGACAGAGGGCGGGAGGCCCGAAAGGGTTGAAAAACAATGAGAAAGCAGGCAGAGAGCGAGAGGAGCAGAGGAGCTTTGAAGGCAAGTACAAACACACACACACACACACACACACACACACTCAGGCCATGTTTCAGTACTGTACAGGTGAAACCCCGGTGAAGCAAGGAAACACCTGAAGGAACATAAAAGATTCATCACTCACAGTGTACAGTGAGAGGGCAGGTGTATGCGCGCACACACACACACACACACATGTTTGTACAGCTATACTTGTGAGGACATTCATTGACATAATGCATTCCCTAGCCCCTTACCCTAACCTTAACCATCAAAACTAAATGCCTGACCCCAACCGCTACCTTAACCTTAACCTAAACTTAATTCTAACCTGAACCTTAAAACCAAGTCTTAACCCTCAAACAGCCCGTTGAAGGTGTCTCAGAAAGTGAGGACCGGCCAAAATGTCCTCACTTTCCAAAAATGTCCTCACTCCCATGGTCTAAAACTCAAACTGGTTCTCACAAAGATAGTTGTACAAGAGCACGCTCGCGCGCACACGCACACACACACAAACAAAAGCTTAGTGTACCTCAGTGCACTGTTACTGTCTGCTGTCTGTATGTCGGTGTGTGCATGGATACTTTATATCTGTGTGTGTGTGTGTGTGGGTGCGTATGAGCGAGCGAGAATCTACAGAGTCATGGTAATATCCATTCAGGAAGGTGTCGGCTTTCAGGGCGACGTGTTGACACACGCCCACGTAACCCTGGCAACCAGCAATCGCCGCGGGTGCAGATGAAACACGTTGTCGAGGCGAGCAATTATCCAGTTAGAGCCCTCCCCTGAATTATCAAATGAAGACACATAAAGTCACACACACACACACACACACACACACACACACACACATCAGCACATGGTGGGTCACATGACGAGTAGAATCTTGGGAGAGGTTCTATAACACTTTTGGGAGATGACACACACACACACACACACACACACACACGTACACACACACACGCACACACACACACACACACACACACACACACGCCTCCCATGTGTCTCGCTCCTGACATCATGCTCTCTCCCTCTCACCTCTTTTTCAGCACGTCTCCTCTTCTTTCCTCTCTTCCAGCCCATATTTTTCTAACCTCCATTTTAATATTCAGGAATCAGCATGTGGCTGCCCCGTGTTTCTCTCACTCCATCTCGACTGAGATATTTTCTAAAAATACTCTTCTTCCCCTTTTTTCTCTGACCCATTCCTTTTTTTTTTTTTTTTTTTCTTACCCCTCTCGCTCTTCCTCTCCCTTCCCTCATCCATCCGTCCCTCTCTTTCTCCTCTCTGGCTCAGTGTGAGTGCTAGCTAGGGCCCAGCGGGTCTTTCGAAGAGAGGTATGACACACACACACACACACACACACACACACACACACACACACACACGAGCACTCACACAGGTAGACACACACATACACAGCTGTGATTTGAGGCAGAGGGAGACAGAAAAAACGAAAAAATGCATGCTGAGCTGGGATAAAGCACACACACACACACACACACTAACACACACACACACACTAACACACACAGGCAGGTCATGCAGAGAGACTACTGCTGCTGAAGAGAGAGCCTGTAGCGTATAGACCCACCTCTCTCTGCTGTTACATCCTCCCATCTCTATCAATTCTTTCTCTTTCACCGTATCAATTCTTTCTTCGTCGCTGATCGTCTTGTTGTACAGATAGAACATAGAAAACGGTAGAGTCAGCTGACAAAGACTCTTTTGGTATTAAAAAGTTTGCTAATAACCTCCCACACACACACAACACAGTCCGGCTGGCAGTTATAAAGCAACATTGGCTGGGTTTTATTTTCTGTTTTGAACCCAACAAACATACATTTGTGAAGGCAACTGTTGAAAGGGCCGAAAACCAGTGTACAGTTAGGTTTAACAGAAAATTTGGGTGAGGCAAATGACATCATGATATATGACCAAGCTCATTTTTGTCTGCACCCGTTAAATACCAGGAGGTTCGTCCAGCAAACTGACCAATTTAGCCATATTTAGCTGGGAGCTGTTGTTAATCTCCCACTCTGCTTATAACTCAAGGTGTTTGCAGTATTATTATAAAGCTTGGTATTCATGTCAGGATCTCTATTTTGAAAATGCATGACACACTCTGCGCCCGAGTACCAAGGACGTAGGTGCTGCCACAGGGGACAGTGCAGTTAACTGCTTTGTCTCTGCCCTTGATGAAGTTACTGGATATAAGTTAAAAGCAGAGTGGGACATTACAAATAGTCAATTTTGGATGCTTTGCATTTATGAATAAAGCGTTTAAGGCAGTTTTAGTTTTAAAATATTCAACTCAATGTTTACACAAAGGATTGGTGTCCCATTTAAAACTTTAGCTTTACCTAATCTGACCCATGTGGGGAGTTGCTTTCATGATGACCTAAAATAGAAATCATGCTAAATCAAGAGTCTATAAATAGGCCTACTTCAATGTCCTAATTAAATTAAAAATAGGTTAAATTTGATTAAAATAGCTTGTACGAGCTTTTTTAGAGCCTTCAATAAACGCCTTCATTAAAAAGTGCATATTTGAAATGTTATGAGATATCACTGATGCTAAATTAATGGTTATACACTTTTTTGTCCTCAATCTAAATTTGTTTTCTGATTATCATTATTCATATTCTGTATGTCTTCCATTAATATGTACATGTTCATTGTATTTGACTTTGGAAATATTTTGACCTCATCATTCACGCCAATAATGTGTATTTTAGAGGGAGGGAGAAGACCACTGTGACCCATCTATCAGTTCGAGTTCAGATTAAAAGAGAGGCATGCGGAGAGAAAGTAGAGAAAGCAGGGAAATGTATAGGAGAGGGTCAGAAAGAGGGTATAAAAAAGACAGAGACAGAAGTGGGGATGAGGTCTGGTGATATGAGGCATAGGAAGGGGACGAGATGATGGTGAGGAAACAGTCTGTAGAGAGTAGATAGTGACAAAAATATTGAATTTTGTACTAAAAAGATTGTAACTTTGGACGATACTCTCTTGACTTGTCTAACTCAGCCTGCTGACGTCTCATGATAGCTTCAGATAAACCAGCAAAAGATGTTTAAATGTACACATGGACATCTACCTTTTTTTTTTTTTAAGGCAGACTTGTAAGCACCTTTTCTTAAGAAGGAGGAGGAGAGAGGAATAGAAGAGTTGCTGTCAGTTGTGCTCGGCTGCCTCCTTCCATGTAAAAATGCCTGTTTCTGCAGCTCTTCTCCCTCTCTGTTATCCTCACCTGATCACTGTTGCCGCTCTCCTCCTATCGCGCTCTCTCTCTCTTTCTGCCTCTGTGTTTCTCATAAGCTCTTCCTCTCTCCCTCTCTCTCTCTTTCTCCTTTACTCTTTCTCAACCACTCTGCCACACTCCACTGGCTTCAGCAAACGGCTCCCCTGTCATATTATCTCTCTCACACACCCACCCACCCACCCACCCACCCACACACACACACACACACACACACACACACAGTGAGAGGCAGAGATGCAAGCATATACAAAGTATACTGTTCACACCCAAAGACCTCATATGCACAGATACAGCGTGTTCTTCTGTCTGTTCACACACACACACACACACACACACAGGCACGCACGCACGTACACGGATAAACAGATACACACATGTGCACACACACACTCGGACCAAGGCTACTCTGAGGTTGAAAGAGGCCCACTGCAAGGGATGAAAGTTACAACTTGGTCGAGAGTAAAAAAGATGTACTGTTCTCTCAACTCTTGCTGCTCTGACTGATCATGTTCATGCTTTGATACATTAAATAATGTAGGAAAAATATCTGCTATCTATATATAGCTAGCTATTATTGATATACACATATACCCTCAGTAACATCATCAGCCGAGACTAAAATGAGTCTTCAAGTATCGAAGCATAAGCAATGCCAGATGTGAGACAACAGCTTCAAAGTGATTATTTTAGTGCTTTATGAGAGACACATGAGAGAAACCGTCTTTAACAGATCTTTACAGATTATTTTATCACCACAGTCATTTAAGGACACATCATCCCTTGATTAAAAAATATATATATATCCAAAATGTGTACTCTGTTTCTTACAGATCTCAGATTAATCTGTGGCACACAGTATTTTGCCCTTCTATATACTGACTGTGTGTGATGAGGGACATACACTGGTATTGCAAACACAGAAACACAGAAAGTGTGATGTCTGCCTTGAGGCTTTGGCTAAACTATGCCAAACACCAGGCCAATAAAGCATGCTGAAATGAATTCAAAGAGAGTTTTACTCATTTGTTGCACACTGTTTTCGACATTATCAAGAGCATTACACGGGCTGTGTCTTATTTTATTGCAGGATGGCAGCCGGGCAGTTAATCCTCTCACTATTTGACTGATGAAAGAGTGACCGATGGTCTCTGGAAAAGTTCATTTTGCTCTTGCAATAAAGTAGCTCAAGTGAAAGAGGAGAGCAGACTGAGAGAGAGAGAGAGAGAGAGAGAGGCTGTTTACAAGAGACAAAGACCGGCGGATTCTGTTCCGTGGCCGCTCTGGAGACGCTCTACTTGTGTTTCTTCAACAACAATAACACCAACCAAATAGCTATAAAAAAAAAATAAAAAATGACTAAATGTTCACGCCAAGCAAAGCGGGCTGAAAAAAAGGGGCTTCTCGAGTTGGCTTCCCTGTGTTTCCTGTGTGGTCCGCTCAAAGGGTTAAAGCCCAAAGTGAACTGAATTGTAAGAAGTTGGTTTCCAAGGGAAACTGTTCGCACCGTTCCAGCTGAGGCGGGCCAAACCAACTGCACTGACACGGCGGGGGTAGGGGTGCTCCGACGCAAAAACGAACTCATTTTTCACCACGTCGCCCGCCAAATACCACCACGCGTTTGTTCGCGGGTCGGCTCCTCTCGGAAACCTCTAACGGCGACCTTCTTCGCTGTTTAATCCACCTTTCGCAAGGCGTGCGGTTGTCACCACTACTCGCCCGCACCCCTCCCGCACGGCCGGAGTGCTGGCGTCCCTGCCAAGTCGGTTTGAAAAGAGCAGACAAAGGCTTTGAGCTCAGGACGCCCCTCTCTCTCTCTCTCACTCTGCCTGCAAAGCCGACCTGGCTCTATCTTCGCTGCTTTTTTTTTTTTTTCCCCCCCTATCATGGAAATGTTTTCTAATAGGCGGCGTTGAGGGTGCCCGGTTTTATTTTTTCACTTTCTCGCCCTGAAATGTACGACCGTCTGGATCCCCGCTCGGCCGAGAGAGGACGGCTTTTTGTAGGTATAATACAAGGAAGCGTCGTCTGAGAGAGGGAGAGAGAGGGGGAAGGATTGACGCTTTTTCCTCCTCTCCTCCTCCTCCTTCCTTTCGCCCCCCTCTCCTCCTCTTTTTGGCGGAGAGAGGGGTTGAGGCAGGAATAAACGCTTTTTTTTTTTTTGTTTTTCTTTTTTCTTTTTTTTTTTTTTGGTTAAATGCATTTGAATCCTACTGCGCAACCAGACCGGATCACGTGGGGTTGGAGAGAGTTGGATCGATTTTGCACAGTTCAATGTGAGAAAAAGAGAGAAACAAACAACTCCTATTTCTTTTTTTACTTCTGTGGATAACTGGGACTGTTGATACTTTTGCATAATTGCAAGAGAAGGGGGGTGTTTGAGTGGGTTCTTTTATTTTTTCAGCCTTGGAGGTGTGGAGTATTAATTCTTATATGCCTGGGGTTTGAAAAACAATGGAGACGCACATTTCGTGCCTCTTCCCGGAAATTTTGGCCATGATTTTCAGCTATCTGGACGTGAGGGACAAAGGCAGGGTAGCCCAAGTGTGTATCGCTTGGAGGGACGCATCCTACCACAAGTCAGTGTGGAGGGGGGTGGAGGCCAAGCTGCACCTCCGCCGGGCCAATCCCTCCCTGTTCCCCAGCCTCCAGGCCAGGGGCATCCGGAGGGTCCAGATCCTGTCCCTGCGCCGGAGCTTGAGCTACGTGATCCAGGGAATGCCTAACATCGAGTCCCTCAATCTGTCCGGCTGCTACAACCTCACGGATAACGGGCTGGGTCACGCGTTTGTGCAGGAGATCCCATCGCTGAGGGTTTTGAACCTGAGTCTGTGCAAGCAGATCACAGACTCCAGTCTTGGCAGGATAGCCCAGTATCTGAAGAACCTGGAGGTGCTGGAGCTCGGCGGCTGCAGCAACATCACCAACACTGGGCTCCTCTTGATAGCCTGGGGCCTCCACAGGCTCAAGAGCCTCAATCTGAGGTCCTGCAGGCACGTCTCGGACGTGGGGATTGGACATTTGGCGGGCATGACCCGCAGCGCGGCGGAGGGCTGCTTGAACCTGGAGTACCTGACTCTCCAGGACTGTCAGAAACTGACGGACCTGTCACTCAAACACATTTCCAAGGGACTGACCAAGCTCCGGGTACTGAACCTGAGCTTCTGCGGGGGGATCTCAGACGCAGGGATGATCCACCTCTCCCACATGGCGTCCCTGTGGAGCCTCAACCTACGCTCCTGTGACAACATCAGTGACACGGGGACCATGCACCTCGCCATGGGCACCCTAAGGCTCTCCGGGCTCGACGTTTCCTTCTGCGATAAGATCGGGGACCAGACCCTGGCGTACATCGCCCAGGGGCTGTACCAGCTCAAGTCCCTGTCCCTGTGCTCGTGTCACATCTCTGACGACGGGATAAACCGGATGGTGAGGCAGATGCACGAGCTGAGGACCCTGAACATTGGACAGTGTGTGCGCATCACGGACAAAGGGCTGGAGCTCATAGCCGACCACCTGACCCAGCTGGCGGGCATCGACCTGTATGGATGTACCAAGATCACCAAGAGGGGACTGGAGAGGATCACACAGCTCCCCTGCCTTAAAGTGTTGAACCTGGGACTCTGGCAGATGACAGAGAGTGAGAAAGTGAGGTGATTGGAAATGTTTTGTTGTGTTTTTTTTTTTGTTTTTTTTTTTTTTTGTTCTTTTTGTTTTATGGATAGGGACAGACGGGGGGCGTGATGGGCAGGAGGAGGGGGGGGGGGATGAGCGGGGAAATTTCTTTGCTCATTTAGAAAGAGAGAAAACTTCTTCTTCCCTTTTCCCTCCTGTGTGGTTGTGTAAGGTGTGCTTCTCCCATGTGACCAGAATTTTATGTTCAAATGTTTTTTTTTTTTTCTTTTTCTGTTGGCCTTGCAGGATTTCAATTAGTATTTGATATGACTTAATATTCTGCTTGGTAGGAAGCAATTTAAACTCATTTTTGTTACGAGTTCATGAAAATCCCTGTTAACAATTGTTTCGATCTCATATTGAGTTTTAATATCTCATAAATTCTGACATTGGACTGGAATAACAAATCAGCATGTTTCACACATTTCTTTAAAATCAGGTGTCATTTGAATAATCTGCTTCATTTACTGACACTGGCTTCCAGAAAATTCTTGAAGTGAAACTTGCATCCATACAAACTTGCATCCACCGTTTCCTTTTAAAGCAAAGTGAGGTTTTAAAACTTTTTTTTTTTTCTTTTTCTCTTTTATTTTGTACAGTGAGTCTGGATTTTCAGACACTCACGACTAATCTCCGCTACAGCCATCACGCCTAAAAACATTTGGCTACCTCGTATGTGGTTGTTTTCAAAGGGTGTATACTGTTAAAAAAAAGGAAAAAAAAGAAAACAGAAGGAAAGCCAGAATGAGAGACTGGGAGAAAATGTGCCTAAAGGGACTGTGTCTGCCCCCTCCCCCACACCCTCCCTCCCTCCCTCCCTCCTCCATGAGCAGAGCTGGAGAAAGGAGACCAGGACACAATCTAACTACCTTTGTTAATTAACCCCCATAAACAGCAACAATTTCCCAGAGAGAGAGAAAGGGAGAGCGAGCTGTAAAGTCTATTCAGATTACAAGAGGGCGACGCTTTATGCAAAAAAAAAAAAAAAAAAACATAAACCCGCTTGTGTACAAGAGCTATTTTATTGTTTGTTTTCTTAATTTTGTGTTAGGGATAAAGTCCAACTTTAATGCCCTTAAGAGACATGTTGTATTCAAGATTTGATGAATATAAAAGGAGACAAGATTATCAGCTTACCCTTAGAAGAAATACCTAAAGTCATCCTATAATAACACTACAGAGATATAAGATTGCAAGATAATATAAAAAGGTATGATCAGGCCATTATTAAACACATACGTCCATGTAAGTGTGTTATAGGAATATTCTGTGTTTTTTGTAAGGGATTCTGGTGGATATAAATGTCAGTGGATGTTATTCAGAGCGTCGTACTTCAAATTGAAGTGATTTCTATATCTTATACCCTTTATTGATCGAAACGAATCAGGGTTTGTCTCATGGCTTTATTTTCCCACGTTAATGCCAACACAGGTCGCATTCATATTCATGTTGCTCCCACCGGAGAGAGGGAGACAGGTAGAGGAGGGTAGGGATATCTTTTTTTTTTCCTCCTCTTTTTCTCCATCTCTCCCTGAATAAAAATACCCTGAATCCATTTTGAGACATGCTTAGAATAAGGAGCGATCGATTATTTTTCTTTCTCTCTCTCCGTCTCGGGTTACAAGCGGAATGCGTCTCTTTCTCTCCCCATCTCTCTCTCTCTTTCACGCACATACACACACAAACACACATTAACACTCATGCACACGCGCACGCACACGGAGGCCTGTGTGTGTGCACGTTTTAATGTAATGCAATGACCTGCTAGAAAATTAATATACGGATGTGCGTCCTGCTGAAAAAGCTGTGTGTTTGAAAATTAAAAGATGTACTGTATATTATGTGTTTGTAAAGAAGAAAAAAAATGCAGAATCCCAAAATTAAATTGTTTTATATTCTTACGGTTAAAACAATTAAAGATATTTATATAATGAACGAAAAGAGCGGTGTGGACTACTTTTGTGTAGGTGTAGCACTTCATTGTTGTCTGTTTTCTTTTTTAACAAGAATGTGAAAAATATCAGTTTCCACAAGGTAATTAGACATTGTTTATTACCATAAGACAGTCAGCACTATGGTCTTGTCCTACAATGATATTGGCCATATTTAATAAAATAAGGGCTTTTATTTTAATGCGTTGCTCCTAATAACCACCCACGCATTTTTGAGTATTGTCCCTGATCAGCCCAGTCTTGCTTCTCAAAACGGCTGAAGGAAAAAAAAAACCAAATCTGTTGTGTTGTTTTATTATTTACGAGGAGATTCAAAATGGATGCTTGCCGTCTTGATTTGGCTGCAGCGCCTGTGTAATTAATTATCACCAGGGCGTTTATTATAGGAAGCTGTTCTACCCTGCTGACTTTTTTAATCATCAACGTCTGTTTTTTTATCCTCAAATGCAGCAAAATAAGGTGTTCAGCTCAACTGGTAGGGCAGTTAAGTTTCACATTTAAGTCCCAAGGTTTCAAGGGGGGGTTGGGATGTGTTTGGTGGATTTCATGGTTTAAATGGAAGGTTTTGGGTATTAGTTTTGGTTATTTTTGCAGTGTTTTATTTCACATGTGGCAGAGTTGCGTCTGTGCGGCTGCATGTGCAGAGTAATGTGATCTAAAGTTGGTTAGAGCAGATTTCCCTCTTTCTGCTTTCCATCAGGACGTGTTCTGTGTGTGAAGTGACACCACACACACACACACTCACACAGAGGGTTGCCAGACCAGTCAGTAGCCATTGTCTGTCTTTAGAAGTTAGGAAGGCAGGTTTTGGTGGGGGATTTTTTTTTTTTCTTCTTTTCCTCTCTTTCTCCTCCTCTTGTTCAGTCACGCATACCAGATCCTAGACCAGGCAGGAGACCCCCCCCCCACACCCCCCCCACTTCTCCTCGCTCCCCCCTACAACCAAATGCACACACACACACACACACACTTTTTAGCATTCCACACCATCATTCAAAGCATTTAAGCATTCTCTCTCTCCTGACTCTCTGTCCATGGGGATTTGGGGATAAAGGCCAGCAGAGGGATTGTTGACCACAGGGACACAGGGAGAGACAGAAAGAAAGAGGACACAGTGAAGGAGAGAGAGAGAATGTCAGTGTTTGCTGTTTCTTAAGTTTGCTTTTGCCGGCCTTTGGTCTTGCGCAATAACACTGCAATGAGTGCACACTGAGACGTGAACGATTTGTCTGTGAAATCCTGTGCCACTTTATCCTGGAAACATCTGAAAATCTTGTGAAAGCAACAGAAATAATAATATTCTTAACAGCTGAGCTATGAACAGCTGTTGATATGTATTCTGCCAGTACAGTACTATTGTTATACATTTTGTGTCTGTGGTTAATATGTTATGTGAGTTGGTATAGGCGAATAATAGATGATGCAGCAAGGCAACAAAAGAAGTAAACTCAAAAGGAAAGAGGTGCGACATTCTAACAAATTGGAGCTTGAATACTGATAAATGAATGGGGAGGTGGGAGGCATACAACGAAGACAATTGTCTCTTTATCATTTGACATTTGGGTCTGCAGACCTTTCCCAACAGATACAGGAGACTTAATGTGACAAGGTCATATCACGCATTTCTTCCGAAAGGTCTGCAGGCTGAAATGAACACTGAAAAAGATACAATCAGCTGCATTCAAATGATAATGTGATACTTTATTAATCCCCATAGGGAAAATCTCTTTTTGTCTGCCACCCTCCACAGGGAGGTCAGAGGTCAGGCTCAGCTCCAGAACCCCACTGCTGGAGCGACTGGGGATTCGGTGTCTTGCCCAAGGACACATCAGCAGGGTGGAGGGTTGTCGTGTTTTTACATTAGGTCACCTTGCCTGCCTGTCCTCCCTTGCTGTTAGTTTGTGAGTCACTGGAGGTGGTGCAGGCCACCTGTGAAGCACCGATTCTAAAATACTGAAACTCTTTTTCGCTGAAACAATTCCCCCGAACAATCTGTGAGGGGAATTCAAACTCGTTCCTTATTGTATAAGTTGTGGTCTCAATTTGCATTTTGAATAGAGAGAGCTGAGTGTGAATTAAGCTCTGGAGTTTCACTGCCGGGTGTTTAGCATTATGTAGTTACAGAGCATGATATTTCACTCTATTGCACACAGTGCAAGTTAACTTTGTGTTGTATGAAATGAACTGTGGATTAAGTAATGAACACAGGTGAGACCAATGTTTTTATTGCACAAAAAGAGCATGGATGCTGTATGGCCTTTTCAAACATGAAGGTTTAAAAAAGGCCATACTCCCTAGTATGTAATACCTACTTTGAGCAAACTAGTACAGAACATTTTGTAATTTTACACTTCCATACTTGTTCCTTTTAGCACAGTTCTACTTCCCTTTTGTAACAGTTATACACATGTACACCCGGTAAAACCACTTTCCTATTAATGTAGATTTACCATAATTTGACGTTTTCAGATTCAAGCACATATCTAGTTTTGAATCCACTTAAAATAATTCTTTGACATTTTCACTGATGAGAGTTAGATGACAAGATTGAGACCACTTTCACATCTATGAGTTGCATATGAAGTCGGAGCCAGGAGACGGTTATCTTAGCACAAAGACTGAAAGCAGGAGGAAACAGCCAGCCTGGCTCTGTCCAAAGCCACCTTTCAGCTCAGTACCAGCTCACTGATTAACATGTTACATCTAATTTGCTTAATCTGTACAAAACCGGAGTGTTCTCAGGTTGTCTGGCAACATCACAATGTTGACAAAACTCCACGAAGTGACTGGTGAGCTTTGGACAGAGCTGTTCCCAGTTTTTATGATAACTGTACAGGCGTGAGAACGGTATCGATCTTACAGTCTTCAGCGCACTCCCAGCAAGAGGGCAAATAAGCATATTTCCTACAATACCAAAACTATTCCTTACAGACAATAGCCTATTCAGTCTGTCCAGGTGTAAGTCTTACAACTATAGCGTGTTGGCAGTCTGTTGTGGAGATGATCAAAAAGTCCACATACTTAACACGATGGCTGACCAACAAATATATATAATATAACAAATATAACAAAAAGTTCTGACATGGTCGACAACTCGGGGATGAGGCTGAGAGCTGCCGTTTGGCGAGCGTTCCCGTGTGGATGAATTCCCCTGCAGATTGAGCAAGGCACTAACACTGCCACGGTTTGGGGTTTTTCTGACTCAGAGGGTTTCACTGTGGCAGCCACGCTGAAATGTGTGCACTCCTTGCACTGTGAGGCAGCTGGGATCAAAGCACTCACCAAATGGCTTTATGTTGAGAATATATCGTGCTCTCAGTGTGACTCACTCTTCAAACCCACATATCCTGCTTGTCTGCATGACTGACAGCTTCTAAACAAGTTAATTCAAAAGCTTACAGGCACCCAAATTAGACAAAGGCCCACATTTCTGCCCCATATAGGTCACTGAGAAACCTTTTCATGCTATAACTGCTGCTTTTACATTTGAACTTTGGTTGTGAGCGAGCGTGCGTTGGGCCCCGTAAGTTGTAAAAGTTGAACAGTGACTCGTCACGTTGGGCTCGAACCACATTTCCTGTCAGGCTGAGGAACAGCAGTGTGTGTGTGTGAGTGTGTTTTACTGCTATCATTAAAGGAATAGTTCACCATTAAAAGGGGAACTGGGGTTCTTCACAACAAAGCAGCAGGGGTATTAGCAGCAGAGTGTTACTGCCCTCCCCCACATCTCTGTCTTTGGCTCCAACTCCTCGTCTGCTGCGCTGTCTGTCTGTCTGTATTTCTGGCCTGTTTTTAGGTCTCTCTGCCTGTCTGTTGGTCAGCTTTCACCCCCGCCTTTTTTTCTTCTCAACTTATTTCATCCTAATTTTGAAGCGTTTTTCACTTGTCATTCCTGTCTCTTCATCTCCACCAACCTACTTCCCACTCGTGTCGTCTCTCTTTTTCTCTGATTCAGTACCCGACTCAGTCTTCTTCACCCCTTCCTTCCACTTCCAGCTTTATTTCTTTCTCCCTTTCATGCCCATGCCCCCCCCTTTTTTTTCTCCTTCTGCCCCCCCTCACCATTTCCATTTCAACCCTCCACCACCCGTCCTTCCTCCTCTCTGCGGCACCTGGTGTTGAGGTGTCGCTGAGGTACAGTAGACGACTCTTTGAAGTCCCAGGGGCCCTCGGGGGCTGTGTGTGTGTGTGTGTGTGTGTGTGTGAGTGTTAGGAAACTTTTTTATCAGCCGCTCCAGTCAAGAACATTTGGCGTTGCTTTTGATTTGGGTGTCTCTCATGTTGAAACGACCTTCCCTGTGTAAGTGTTCGTACGTGTGTGTACTGCTTTTCTTGATTATGCAAAGCAGGGAAATTTAAATACCTATTACCCATTTTTTGCTTTTCTCTACCAACTAAAGCTGGACAGTTCAAGGGATAGTTCAGGTTTTTTTTTTTAACTTAAGGAATGCAATGTTAATTAGACATTTTGGTCAGTACAAAATTGGTTTGATTAGATCCTAAGAGCCCTTTTGGATATAAAACCACATAACACAGGATGCTCGAACTTTCTATAATACAATACAACAACAATAAAAACACGATCATATTCATGCTTGGAATTACTGTTGTTACCCCCAATTAGTTCAACATGGTATGGTCATATTGTAACTTACTGGGTTTGGAACTGGCACTGTCGGAAAACAGAGGGTGGAGCAGCAGAGGGAAAAGCACCTCTGTCCTAAAGTCTGCTACAGTCAGCACCCAACCTGGAGTGAGAGGAAGAGAGGGGGCGGTAAGGCAGAGAAAGAAAGAGAGAGAAAAAGCAGGGAAAGTGGTAAAAAAAAAAAAAAAAGAAGAGAAAGGAAAAAGAATTGAGGGAGAAACAGATGAGAAAAGAGTGAGGTTGGTGAGAAAGCGAGGGAGAGGGGGACTGAGAGAGAGGAATCTGTGAGTCACTGTTTAACTGTGGGCTGCTAGAAGTCGGCTAGCCATGTTAAAATACCGTCTGGGCACACACACACACACACACGCACACACCAAACTCTTCCAAAATACAGAAATCTGCCTAAATTTCAACAATGGTTGGCACAACACACACATACACACACATATTAAAAGTTTATGCAAAAAGCCTGCCACTGCCTCTCTCAGACTTCGCTGCCCAACAGACCAGCTAATTATTTTCAGTCGGACACCAGGCGCGCACACACCGCTGCTACACATTCCTCAGAAAGTAATGAGCTGCTTTTCTACAAAGGTAAGAATTTAGGCGAAGGTCAAAAATAATTCTTTCCACTTCAGTTCAAGTTTAACTTTGCAGCAAAGTAGGAACAATGACATCATCCAACTCCTAACTGATTATTGATGATTTTTCTCTGAAAAAGAAGTGGGTGGATTACAATTAGTTCTTTGTCTACAAGAAGAGTCCCGGACAGAGATGAGCAGTGGTTTTAAGTCCTCTTGAATCATGCAGTACATGCAACTCGACTTCGACTATCATTTTCAACAATTATTATTGACATTATGAACTAATGAGGTGATACATTTTTTGATAACTTGATAGATTAGTCCATTCATTGACAGAAAATAGTGTAAGAGTGTACAGCTGTGCCAGCAGCTCTTTGGGGTTGTTCTTTGGCACAGAGGCGCTTTGAGCTAAATGCTATTGTCATGTTAACATGCTCACATTGACAATACTAACATGCTGATGTTTAGCTGGAAATGTTTACCATGTAAATAGGTTAGCGTCAAAGCATGTGAACATTTACTAATTATGATGATGGGAATGTCTTTTAAAAGGTATTTGGTCATAAACCAAACTACTGGACAAAATTTGACCTGATGACGGAGCCATGAAATATTTGAGGGTCACCAAGGTTATTTCAATTCATCCTGAGGGAGACATGAATGTGTGCACCGAGTTTTGTGGCAATCAATGAGAATTTCATTAAAAAAATTCAAAATGTAACCAAAAAATGTCTGTACTTAGTTTCATGTTAGTTCCATATCCATCTGATAGTTGTTATTTATTAAAACATTTATTGAGATATTTCAGTCTGGAAAGAATCACAAGTTACCAGTTACACAAGCTCAAAATTACACCTACAATTCTTTCCAAATATTTTCAATTTCACAATTACATAAAACAGAGAAATCAGAAAATTTGCACATCTGAAAAACTGGAACCAGTTAAGCATTTTTACATGGTAAATTAAAATGTAATTGTTTCAGCACTAAGCCTAGAGAACCCATCATTCATTAGCTCCTCTGGGTGTTCAACTGCTTATTATTTTATCACATACTGTTATCAGGTCATTTACTGCCGTAGGCCCTTTGCTCACTAGGCAACAAATGCAGATATGAATCCATTTTCTGTGTCTTATGATAGCATCTTAGCTATATTAGTCCCAGGAATTGTATTCTGTATTAAAATTTGCCATGCTAGAGGTGCTTAGACTTTTTCTTCAATATTTGTGCTATTAGTATGAGCCATGTTACTCAAATTTCACATATGCACAATACATTTTATACACAAAGCATTAGCCATTCTAGGTATTTTGCTCGATCAATGTTAGATCCTCCAAATTGTATAAAACAACACACTAAATCTTTAATTTGAAACCATAAGACCCCGTTTCATTCACAATCAAACCATGGACTTTGTTGCTGAATCTTTTATGAAAGCCTCAGCAATTACAATGGGAGACTGAGAATAATGCAGCATGTGATGTTGACTTCTGCTCCATATTCCTGCTACGTTCGACAAAACCCAGCGGAGAAAGACAGAGGAGAGGGATGGACAGGGAGAGAGAGGGATGACATGTGGGTTCATTTTGGGTTTCTTTGTCTCGATGTGAAACCACGTGAAGCTCTGACAGAAATGTGACAGATACCTGCAATGTCAAAAACCGGCAGGCTCGCTCACATTCTAATTTGTCAGGTGAGATTGTGTTTTGGTAGCGTGGGAGGTGTGGTGCGCTCGTGTGTGCTTCCTGTCTGTGCACGTATGATTGAAAGTGTATGTGCATAATGCATGTGCATAGACACTCAGTTGTGTCTGTGCCTCTCCGCCGGCTCTCTGTACCTTTCCTGTCAGTTCAGCTTGTCATTCAAGCATCAATGAAGAGAAACTTTTTCTTTCTCTTTACTCTGTTTAAAAATTGTCATGCTTTTCTCAAACAGGGGAAACGGGCAGAAACGGAGACGGAAAAACTGCAGCAACAGTCGAGTGGGGTTTTATCACATATTTGACAGGAAACGTTGTGCATTGGAACAGAGAGATTTCACCATGTTAACAAGGATGATTTTTTAAGGCTTTTTTTGGTTATATGTTAGGAATGTTTGGAAGGCAACAGTGAGGAGGAAAGAAAAAGAGACAGTGGAAGGAACACGTGATAGTTGAAGTTTTTGTATTTTAATGTTTTAGCTTGCAGAGAAGACAAACAAATGGTGTTTATATCATCTTTTTTAATTTTTGAAAGGAAATAATAATTTGATGATGATACAGCATCAATCATGAGACAACACAGCTGTGCCAGCGGCCAGCTCGACATTTCTAGATATATGCTTGACTTGTTTTTCTTGACGAGAGCTAGATGAGACGATTGATACCACTCTCATGTCCACACACTAAACATGAGGCTACAGCCAGGAGACAGGACAAAAGCGTGTTTCACATGTTTCAATTAAGGCTAAATAAACTGACATATATTGGTGAATAAAAGGGAGCATGAAGTGATTCAAGCACAAGGGAATTTATAGAAATTAGAGCCCAACAAGTCTGAGCTTGTCCACACCCTCACTGAATTTGATTGAGCCGAGAGTCGGGTCACTTCCCGTTGAATCAAATTAACCCAGGAAGAGGATATTCAAACCATAAGAAAATCACCCCTCAAAAAGGTTATTTAATATTCAATCTATAAAGGCATTATTGAGACAGAGTAGCACTCTTATCTCCCAGTAAATGAATTACAGTTTCAATTTGCATGTTAAGTGAATTGAACTGAAAGTGCCTCAGACCCAGAGCGTCCACCAGAGCTGTGGTGTGCCTGCTGATAACCAGTCTGCCAATTCAGGATTTGGCATAAGCTGTGTAGATCTGTAAGACGTCTGTGGCACAGGGTTGAGGAGACATATGTACAGTATAAACTGAAAGTCATGTAGGAAAATATTCTTACAGTTTGCCTCAATCCCAGTTTATTGCTGGATATTCCAGGATTTGCATGTATGGAAGCAACAAGGGGCTGTTTCTTATAAGAAACTGAATCCTCTTAAAAGATGTAGAAATGTTTTAAAACTTGAATCGACCTCTTTCAAACCATGTACACTCACACAGATGTTTTTTCCAAAATAAATTTCAAATCCATACGGCCTTTCTTTGCTTCCATACATGTGTTTTCATTTCAGACAAGCATTTTAAGTATGCAGTTTACATTAAATGCAGCCCATGTGCTACGGGCTGCATTCAGATGTGTGCCAGCAGCCGAACTTTCCTCACCATGAAGTGGCACGGACCTCATCTTTCCACTGCTGCTTCGACAGATGTGATCGGACTTGAAAAAACCTGCAGTAGCAGGTTTGTTTGCTACTTGAACACAGCGTGTCTCTAATATTGAGCCGTGTGAGTCGTGGTTGGAAAGTCAGACCTGATTTTCATTTTGTCTCAGATTTAACAAAGGAGATACGTCTGAACTACTAACCTTCACAATTCTACCCAACAAAATAAACCTGATTTTGGATACAAAGAGAGGAAGCAAAGGATGGAGAAAGAGCCAGAAAATTAGGCAGTGACATATATGACTGTAGCCTTACCAGAGTGAGGGGGGAAGGAGTGAGATAATTAGTGTGTTTGTGGGAGAAAAAGATTTTAAAGACAGACGAATAAAGAAATAGAGAGAGACCTGGGAGGTAAAGTGGTGAGAGAAGATAAAGAGAGAAACTGAGGACAGAATACAAAAAAGGGCTGTGTGTGTGTGAGTGTGTACACCAGGTGTGTAA
>CM062211.1:11110000-11292500 GCA_031216445.1 Lateolabrax maculatus
ACAGTGAATGCACACTGGGCTCTGTTTTTACTACATTGGATGTCTACCTATGCGGACATGTTCATACACGTGCATTTAGCATGTGTTGTTCGCCCGTATAGTCCACCCAGCTAAACTGTCCAATCCTGTTCTCCACCTGTACTGTGCTTCAATGTATTGAACTCACAATTTAGATGTTCTTATTGACATATTTAATTGTTTCAACTATGAAATTGTGATTTGATTGCAGCTCGTAAATGCTACCAGGCCAACAGAAAGTCCTGCAATGCAGTGCTGAGAACCATCGATCAAATCATGCTGGCAAAGTCACCAGACAACATAAATACAGGTTAATAACAACACCTGTGTTGTGTGATTGAACGTCACTAAGGCAGCTCGATTCTTCCCCTTTCTGCTACACAACACAGGATGTCATTATAAGGAAGAAAGGCTTTGCTTGTCCCTCCTTTTTGAGAGGAACTTTTCCAGGATTTCAAAACGTCAGTGTGGCAGGAAGTCCAAAATGCAGAGATATGGATGTTTTTACAATTTTTTTAAAGTTTCCCAGTCATCTGTCAAAGCTACATAGCCTGGGAACCAGACGAGTCTGCAAGCTCATGTTTTATTTGCTCTGGCAGATACGTCTGGTCCCTCTAACATTCAGACTGATTTCCTTGGACCTGGTATCTGGTGAGCCAATCACAACCATTTATGTAATATAAGGCTGGTTAAATACTATGACTGACAGAGACGAGCACCGTTGAGGCATCTTCGTAAATAACCAAGATGGCTGCCACTACTGCGGAACGTTCCACAGACGGCTACAGCGGCAGTATTAAACGGATTGGACGGTACATTTCTCTAAAAGAAGAACAAACAATTGTCACACAAAGTATATAACATCCAGTTTATAACATCTCCATGTCCACCAGTCTGCCGCTACCAGAGAGTATACAGGTGAATTTATCCCACAAGGAAAAATTAGATTAACAGTTTAAGAGTACAGTGTAATTTCTCCTCTGAAACATGCCTTTCTGGTAAAATATGTTTCTGTCTTCCCCCTCTCTACTGATCCATCGGCAGTATATTTGCTTCTCCTTCTTTTCCACACTCTCGCCCTCTTTCTATCCTACTTTCACACAAACAGACACACACACACACGCACGGAGTGCTGTGTATTTGGCCTGCAGGGTGTGCACAGCGGGGAGGAATCAACCGTATGGCAGACATGAGGATGGAGCCAAATCTAGCTCGTACACATGGTGTGTGGCCGTGCTGCCCTGTGTGTGTGTGTGTGTGTGTGTGTGTGTGTGTGTGTGTGTGTGTGTGTGTCTGTTTGTGGCTGAAGGCAGCTTGCACTTAAATATATATCAGGGGCAGTGGTTGCCTAAAGGTGAACGTTGTGCGGTTTTCACTGGAAGGCTGCCTAACGAATGAATGAAAACCACTCTCCCTAGCTACTGTCACTGTGCCCTTGAGCAAGGCACTTAAGCTGCTACTGCTTCAGCACAGCATAAGAGCCTCAATGTGAATGGAGGAGCAATAATAAATGTGAAGCAGGTATGGATAACTCGGATAACTCGGATAACTTGCTTGGCAAAATTTTTTTATTTTGGCTACCATTTCTATGAGTTAATGATAACATTTTACTCAGCAAAGTAAATGCTTATCTAGGAAGAGGGCAAAAACGCTAAAAAGAAAGAAACGAGAACAGTCCGATGATCAGACAGGTAGTAATCAAACCAACAGTTTAACCAGAAGTTCATCTGTGGCGGTAACAATCCGTCATTACTGTGGCAAATATGGTGGGTCAATGTCTGAACCAGTAAGTTCTGTAAACTGTGATGGATGTTGACACTGGGCAGTTTAGTGAATCATTTTAGAGTTTGCATTTTTTCTGTTGGGGATTTGTTTTAAACATGTATGATACAAAAATAAATTTAAAATGTGATTTAATTAATGTTACAAGTTAAAGTCCATACTGTGTGCCTGCCAACTTGTTTTTTGTTCATATCTTCATCAACTGTCTATGCTTACTGTGGCAAAAATGTCCTGATTGTGGATTTAATTATGTGTTTAAAAGGTTAAAACGGAAAATGGGAATCGCATTTGCATTTGTCTGCATGCAGACATGTAAAGGCTGACTGTATTATATACACTGTTTATGTAGTGCAGTTCCTTGTATTGTGTATATGAACGTGACAAGCGTGTATGTGCGTGTAATGTCGCAACATCTCTCATGTCAGGAAGGACAAGAGAAGCGTGTGTTTCTGCGTGCGTGTCCATGTCTGTGTCATTGCATGCTGCCTGCATGAAAATATGCATGTCATTTAATTGTGCAATGTGTGTGTGTGTGTTGTGTACTGTGTTTGCTGCCAGCATGTGAACACACACAGAGTGCATGTGTCTGAGAGCGTCTTGGCTCGTGGTGGTTTTGTCAGTGCATGAAAATCATTTATTCATGTTCCACTTGCGTGTGTGTGTGTGTGTTGAATAGAGAGCCATTTGTGTCTTGCATGCATGCTCTAATAGATGCTCTTTGCTTACATGTGTAGCTAAATTTTAGGCTATCTTTGACTACTGAATTGTCTGTTTATGTTCTCATCTCTTCCTCACTTTTCCCTTTTATACCACCAACTCTTCTTCACCCTCAATCCCCTCTTCTTTGCCCCATCGCCACTCTCTCTGACTCCCCTAAATGTCTCTGTCTCTTCATCTTTTTCCTCTCACGACTCCTGTGTGTAGAGGTTAACCCACCAAGCAGCATTTCTCACACTGTGTGTCTGTGTGTGAGGGAGGGATTTTAAAAATGCATATATTCTATAAGAGGGAGGAGGAAACAGAGCGTGGTGAAAAGAAAAATACGGCCTCTGTGTGTGTTGTGTCAGTTGAGCTGACATCTGATCTTGCTGAGTATGGTAAAGAAGAAAGTGCTGAAAGTACTCTGTGTGTGGGGGGAACCTGTGTGTGTGTAAAAGTTTGTGTGTGTGTGTTTTGTGGCCTGTATGTGTCCTCGTTTCTGTGTGGGTGGTAAGAGGAGGGAGTAAGGGAATAGGCTGTGTGTGAGTGCACTTAGTTTAAGTGTCAGCATGCCTTAGTTTGTGTGTGTGTGTGTGTGTGTGTGTGTGTGTGTGTGTGTGACAAGATGGGAGAAAAGAGGGGGAGTCAAAGTGTAACAGAGGCTGGGAGATGGATGGCAGGGAGGGTGATGAGGGAGTGAGGAAGCCAAAAAGGAATGAAGGAGTGGGACAACTACGAGAAAAATTTGAGTGATTGGGAAGAAAGACAAAAGATGGAAGTCATAACAGAAAGAGATTTTCTTCTTCTCTTTCTTTCTTATTCCAATTTATGTGCCAGTGTTCTTCACTATGGCATAAATGTTATATGAACAGAGTATGTTATGAATGAATGTTAAATCAAAACTGTTTCGTTCTGTGTGTGACCACGAGCTTCTACAGACTTCATCTACAAGCAGCAAAAGCCCTTTACTTCTTTCTGCATTCTCTGTGTCCTTGTGTGTATTTTATGTTTCATGTTTTGTGTCCTTGGTGTATGGTTACATCAATGAGGAAGTGTCTCCCTGAAGGAAATCTATCAATATTTCATTCCATAACTGCTGAAAATGCAAGATCGACAGCAGAGTGTAAAGGAGCTCGGCTTTAACAAGCGAGTCGTAACAACTGAATACAGATCCAAAAGCAGAGTCGGGAGACAGAGCAGGTGTGGCAAAACCTAGATGTCAGATTCAGAAGGGGTAAGTAAAGAGTCAGAAGGTGGGCAATGGGTCAGTCAGAGCAGGTAAAGGAAGGTAAAAGAGAACTAAGGCATGAATACCAAGACAACAGAGAAACCTTTGGCCTGTATGGCCCCGAAAACTTTTCCAGAAGCCCAAGAAACTTTTTAGGGAATCAGATACTTTAACTTAATTATGATTCCTGTGACTTAGTTCTAGTTTTGGTTCATGGGTTTGTAGTTCAGACTGGTGAAACACAAGACTGTGAGCGTATCAATATATGGACTAGGGATGGGAATTATTTGTATAATATTGACATTTGAACAATGTTTTGTAGCTAATTATCAGACTAGGCTAAACAAAATGTAAAGTTAAAAAGAGTGGACTGTACTAAAGCAGTTCATTAACCAAAAAAAAAGGAACACTCTAATATAAATTTGGAGACAAACATCTTGACTCGCACAACAGTAAATTCCAAAGAACATCACATTGTGTCTCAAACAAAGTTGTCGCTTCCAATCCATCTAGTCTAATTTGCCTAATCCTCACAGCCCTCAGATGTGGTGGTAATGCACAAAAGGGACTTTTGGTTCTTTGGGCTCGGCCAATAGATTATCTGGTGATGAGAAAATGCTAAAGGCCTTAGTAGGCTTCAAATTAAGTGCTTGACACCTGGCATTTTTCTCTAATAGTGGAACCAGGGTCGGCTGCGTCTGAACATTTTTGTAACTTTCCAAAACACTCAGTCCGACATGCATGCCAACTTCATGCAGCGATTGGCTAGGTGTGTGCAGAGGCAAGAAAGCAGGATTTGAACCTTAAGACTGACATAAAATCTGTGTCCTTTTCCCAATTAGTACGATTCACCATGTCTCGCCCTCCCTTCAAGTTAGCATACTGAGACCTTAAAGCCCAATTTATACTTGAAAAGGGGTTAACGGGAATCCTGCAGTAGATAGTTATGGTCAGATTTAACCCATCGCAATGCTAGACTGATGTATTGTATGTGATCCAGCTGTGTACAGCTTTAATCCCTACAGTCACTGTTTCACTCACTTTATCGACTGACTGTAGGCTATCCACGTATTTCACCTTGTCTCATTACAGAGTAGAAGAAAATTCTTGTTTATTACATTACGTTCCTTCATTCACAATGAGCACAAGCTTTGCCAGAAGAGTCACTGAAAAGGTGAAGACCACCGAGTCTTTCTTCAACTTCCTTAATGTTTTCTTCACTGTCAGAAACTTATAGGGGAAGCAGAAGCAGCCCAAGCTGACCCATCACAGTTCTCCTGGTCAAAACTGTAGCCTACAGTGTAGCTTCGGGACTTAGGCATTCAGCAGTAGCTATGCCCCAGATTCTTAACACACAACCATGAATCAACCTCAAGTGTCATGTATTAATACAGGGGCTGCTGGGGGATGAGGAACAGCTGTGATTGGGTCAGGTGATGGGTTGATATGGGAACTCTGAGGAGACAATTGATGATCTTGAACATGAGATGTTAGAGAAAGAAGAAGGGGAGGATGAACCAGCTGTCTTATCGCACAAGTGTCTTGTTATGCTATGATTATCCATTGATCAGATAATAGAGTATAGTTTTACACTAAAAGCCTTTGTTAAATACGGTGAGCATTCTTTCCTTCTGTAACTCCTGCCCTCCTTCCTTCTCCATATCCTGAGCTAAAAAAGGATTAAAAACAAAGAGAAAAAGAAGGCCTGAAAGACACAGAGAACAGGGAGTTCTGTGTTAAAGAGGTGAAAGTTAATGTTAATACATCCCGTAGGCTGTGTTACTATGGCGCTGACACAGGACTTCAATTAAAGCTCAGATGCACTGGCCACACACACACACACACACACACATAGCCATAGTGCAGACAGACCTATTGATTTTTGTGGTAACACTGTCCTGTCACCACATACAGTGCCAGTCTACCTCTGTGATCTCCTCTTCCTCCTCCCTCAACCCCTCCTCTCCTCTCCTCTCATACATGTGTAAATGTGACACATGACACTTTTCACCTCCCCCTCACCTCTCTGCCACCTCCCCCCTTTTCCATGGCTGCATTCAGAGCAAATCAGGCGTTCCTCCCATTCATTTGAATGGTGGTAGTGTATTAAGGCAGTGGCGATGGGGACTGCAGGGGATGCAAAAAATAAAATAAAATGCAAAGGCCCTACGGCGAAAAGTTGAAACAGAAATAACTTTTGGAGAAGCGCAAGCGGACGTCATGCAGCGGTTGCCAATCACACAAGCTGGCGATCACACCACTTTATAACCCTGGCATGAGGGAGTACAAAGACGTTAATCGCTGTCACACAAATGGGCCATGTAGTGACACTCCCACACCACCACACAACCCTGCACTAATCGCTGCAATGCCTGATTTGGTCTGGATGCAGCCTTATAATCTCTCAATACTATCACTACTTCCATTTCTCCTCCTGCTTACACCTTATTCATTCTTATCTTCCTCAGATGCTTCTTTCAGCCCCATCTCCCTCCCCTCTTCCTCCTTCTCCTGCCTTTTCCCCACCCTGTTCCTTCCCTTCCTTCCCTCCATCCCTGCACCCTCTTCCTTTTTTCTCCTAAAAGGATTGTTGTCAAGATGAAAGAGACAGTGATTGGAGACATGGAGGTGGGGGAGTTAACAGGCCTTTTCTTTTGCCAGTGCTGCACAGGCAACACACACATGAAAAAAACCCCACATATAACACAAAAGCAGCTACATACACAGATAACAAAGGACAAATAAGAGAATAGCTCACCAATCCCCCTGAGATTGAGGTAGAGGAAGAAATAGAGATGTCCCACTGTGTTTAAAAGTTCTGGCAATACTGCTCAACAGTCATGCCAATACATGAAGAGAAAAGGACAAAAGAGAAAGAAAAGAGAAAAATGCAGATATGAAGAGGAACAATGAGAGAATGAAATAACCCTTAGGTTATGCTTACTGGATAATGTCTTACTATGGTCTAAGATCATCAGTTAATGGTATTTAAACTGTAAAGGTGTTGCCTAAGAGTACACATTTTGCATACTGTATTTTTTGGTACATATAACCATGCAGACAAGAGCAGAGACAGAGCCTGAAATTGATGATTGTAGGTTTTCAAGTTTATCCTTTAAGTCAATTTATGGTTGAATGCCCTTGAAAAAATAGTATATGTATGTAACATTTGTATATGTATGAAATAAAAAGGTGGGTGAACTATGAGTTTCAGTCAGTGATCATCATCATCAAGATATCACATCTTTCAATGTGAAGGACCTGACCCCAGGTTATTTATAAATACCATTCTTCATAATCAGCTTATACCTAATTCTTCAACATACCTTTTATGCAGATGACACAGTTTTGTATGCCACTGGTTCCAGACTGTCATTTATGATTCATATTAAACAATAACCAAACATTTTACATTTTACAGTCACATCGGTAAAGAGCTGTCTGTCTAAGCTGTAAATCTATTGTTCTGTCAACTTTCATGTCTATACTTGATTACAGAGATTTTCTGTATTTTCTTGCTTATCACTCAAGCAGTTAGATAAAGTGTATCACAGTGCCTTCTGCTTCATCACAGATGGCACCTTTCCAACTCATTATTGTTATCTTTATCATAAAGTCAGACGGACTTCTTTGTTGAGAACAAGGAACTCTAAAGCTCGACTGTCAAAGCCTTCAAACTACCTCACATGTCTACCTCACAAGTTTATCTTGACAAAGCTTGTTCCAGAGTATTTGACCTCCTCACATGGTCTTGAATGGTCAAGAATGAATTTTCCAATTCAAATTTGATGACAACATGGAAGAGATGCTGTAAAAGTGCTCAGGATAATGGAAAGTTTGAGCATCTATAGTTCCATGACAACTGTGCAACTTCATCTGCTGATGAAAGATGGTGTGATACGGTTGAAAGCTCTGGAACAAGTGAGTAAGTAAGTGAGACAAAAGCACATTCACACACACACACACACACACACACACACACACACAAACAAATGCATGCATAGGATATACTGTATATAATTAATATAATCAATCTTAACGTTGTAATAATGTTCAATATCACTGTTATTGTGTTTTGATACTTTGGCAACATTAGTCTTGAATAAAGCTCTTTGAATTGAATTGAACTTTGAATAGTTATTTTGTCAACTGTTATTTCCAAGGTCAAGAATGAACTGTCCAATTCAACTTTGTATTTGCTGTTCTTCTATGCTGGTTATGTGATTGTCTGACTTTAAATGCTTGTTGTTCTTGTCAGGTCTCACTGGAAAAGAAGATCTTGGTCTCCATGAGACTAACTGAGTCAATAAAGTAGCTGAATTAAAACTAAAACTATGTGTAGGTTTCAAAGATCGTACCCCCATAAAACATACATTTGCTTGTGTGCACTATAACACCACATATATATATTAACTGCTTTGGAAATATTGTTTCTCATAAACTGCGTCAATCAAGTATCTGAATTGTGAGTCAAAAAGAGGGGGAGGACATGAGTGAAAGCGCAAACCAGGAAATGTGAGTGGGTAGAGACAAGATTGTAAATGTTGATGTGTTGCACATGTAGAGATCTAACCTTGAACGTGCAGAAATCTGAAGACAGTGCAAGAGGTAGCTGAAAAAATGTCACAGGAAAGCAATGTAGAGCACCAGCACACACAGACGCATACACACATCTTTTAACATACCTTGGTATTGGCCACCCATGCAGAAAAACACACACACACACACACACACACACAGACTCCTGTCTCTCTGTGACGATGCTATTCATATTTAAAGAGTCTGTCTTTTAAGTGAACACAGCATGAAACAGAAGATCACAACATGCGCACAAACACACACATGCACACATGCACACACACACGCACACACACACACACAAAAGGCAGACAGTGTGTCTCTGCAGGCAGGTATTCACAAAAAAAAAAGCTTAACCCTGTTCACACTACAGCTTAACTTACTAAAGTAACGTTGTTAGTTTCACATGGTTATTTCATTCCATGAAAACAATTTATTAAAAAAAAAACACAAAAAACAACAAGAATATCCCAACACTGACCATTTTTTCGCTTTTAATAACTGCTGCTTGATTAAAGTAAATCCTTAATGACTGATAGATTTAGCATGAGTCACACCAGCTATATGCTTAAAATAAACCATGTAAATATAAATACAAGAGCATGGATAAAGACATTTATGGTGCCCTTGAATGACGTTGAAATAAAGAAATAGGCCATATCTTGTCATTGGGGTTTACATTTGTGTGGATGAATGATGTGGATAAATTACTCCAGAGAAGAAGAGGAAAACGATCAGTCGTATTAATATCTGTATCAGATCTGAGTGCCTGGTGAAAAAGTCACTTAACACATGTGGATCTGTTGAGTGACTACAGAGGATAAAAGTGAAGGGGTGAGGGAGGTAATAAATTAGAGGAGTGTTTTGCAGCGCCTTAGGTCTCCAGGATCCCCCACCTTCCCCATTCCTTCTCCTCCTCCTCCGCTCTCTTTCTCTCCTTCTCTCTTTCCAGCCAGAGGAAAACTCCTCCAATCCCTGCATTCCTCTCACATTCCAGCTCTGGGTTTACCTACTCTACCTCTCTTTCTACATCAACATCACCTCCTCCTCTTTCACCCATGGCTGTCTGTCTGTCTGTCTGTCTGTCTGCCGGTCTCCACCTCCTTCCCTCTATCCCTTCTTCTCTTCCTTTTTCTCTCTCGGGGTCTCTCTCTCTCTCTTCTCTCTCTCTCTCCATATCTCCCCTCCCCCTCCTCCTCCCCCTCTCTTTTTCCCAGCATGCTCCAGTGGGCCGATGGCGGCAGGGGGCTCGCCTGAACCCTCCACCCCCAGCAGGGGCCCTCCAGCTCAGCCTTGCTGGCTGGCAGGCTCCCTGGCACACCTCCAGCAAGCACACACACACACACACACACACACACACACACACACACGCACACGCACACACACATAGACAGCTTTTTTCTTTCTTGCTGTTTCTTTCTGGTTTCTTTTCATCAACCTCTTCTGCCTTCAGTCTTTCTTCTCCGTTTTTAACACTTTACTTTGCCTCAGTTATTTCTTCTTTTCATCTCAATCTAAATTGAATGATGTCTGATGTGCATCTCTGTTGTTCATCTTTGTCATTTAGTGCTACAAGATCATCTTCAAAGATGACAAGTACCTTACTGTAAACAAGACCTGAACATTTTATTTATGATTTAATCTATGTGTCGGCAGAGTTATTAATACTGATGTTAATTTTAAACCGCTCTTACAATAGTACATACAGCATAGTTAGTATAAAAACAGTTTTTGTCTAATTACTACAACCTAGACAATCTAAAAGGCAAGAATAAGGGAAAAATGATGCCAAAAAAAGTTTTCTCTAGCTCCTTTCCCACATACACCATATTCTGTAAATGCTTTGTTATTGTTTTTCAGTACAGGCATCATATGGGAACAGCAGCCCGCTATAGAGTACATTTTCCATGTAAGACATTCTGGGAGTTTGCCAGCTCAAGACTGAGTAAGATTTCTGTAAATCTGTCATCATGACTCTTGTGGGAATAAAAAACTGTAACATTCTCAACTACTGCATACAGATGCTTACAACATTTCCATTTTTGGGAGCCAGCAAGGTGAGCCTATCACAAAGGGACTGAAAACCATATGGAAAAAAAAGAAGAAACCATCAAATATAAAGCAACATTTATCATCATATGTTTGAAAACTATGGCAGCCATGGCCTTCACAGTCCCCATCTCAACCCAACTGAACGCCTAAGGGAGATTTTGGGCCGACATCTTTGACAGTACTTTCCACCACTGTCAATAAGACACCAAATAAGGGAATATCTTTAGGAAGAATAATGTTAATCCCTCCAGTAGCGTTCCAGAGACTTGTAAAATCTATTACAAGGAGCACTGAAATTGTTCTGGTGACCCGTGGTGGTCCAACATCGTACTAAGACACTCTACGAGGTTACAGAATGAATGAAATGATCCATGATTTATGAGATCATACACAGAATATACGTTATGCACAAATATTGTATGTTTACATGTTTGCAAACAAGCTGCAACCACTTGATTCATGTGTCAACCTGTGGTCATACAAAAAATAACAATGTATGCCATGTTTATTAATACTTTTATGTTTGAATAGGAGATTAATGTTCTAAGTCATTACATTATACTGTATGTACAGTATGCATATGTATGAAAGAGGATTGACACTTTACTTCTTTCACACACTCTCTCTTTGAAACACAATAAAAAAATAACGAAAGATAGATTCTTTACTGTCCTTTTAGGAAATGTTATGCCATGGTCTGTACAAAGCTTCACATAAATACATAGATACAGTGAAGATCCACATTTATACACACATACAACAGAACAGAGAGACTACAGAATGTGGGTCATTTTATATGTAACAGTCTGTTCAGTGTGAGAACTGAAGAATTTGCTTTTGCCTTTTTTGACAAAACTGCCGAACAGATCATATGAAACATTGATGAGATGAGAGTGAGGGAAAGAGAGAGAGAGGGAAAGAGAGCCCCTCGGTAATTTGGTATTTCCTTTTTAGACGGGGGGGAAATGGCCAATGCCCTCGTTTTCAGTATGAAGTGCACACACACACCCACAAATACAAATAGAAGCACACACACAGAGCTCGTTTAATGACCCTTACATCCGGCCTTAGGCACTAGGGCCTCAGAGAGAAAAAAGAGAGAGAAAAGAGAAAATATATAGTTAGATATTTATTTATTTAGATAGATAGATAAACAGATAGATAATACTCAGTATAGGATTAGGTGGGAGTTGAGTTGTAAATTCAGACAGGTATGCACTGAGGGTCAGAGGTGAGGGTTCACAGCCCTGACACACACACACACACACACACACACACACACACACACACACACGAACATGTTCACGCACACAAAGCTATGGGAGTTCAACTGGAGGTTAGACCTTAAGGCTCCACGGCTCAAAGAGAGAGAATTTATAAGCAGCTGATTCAGCGTGTCACTGACTGCTGTGATTACTGCAGGAGGATATAGGAAGAGGAAATTTTCAGCAACACAGATCATTTCAAGATTAAAAGGAGCAAGGAGACCGAGGGTCTAAAATTTGGTAGTTTAGGGGGAAAGGATTTTAACATGGTAGACAAAAAGAAGTACTGAGTGAGTGATAATGACTCTTTTACAACTTAAGTAACAGCTGAAGATGTTACTGTGTCTCCAGACTGTCTGTCATACAAACACACACACACAAGCACACACACAGGGCCCTGACCTTGCTGATAGCAGCTGTTGACGTCGCTCTGTGCCCCATCCAGAGCTACAAACTCTGCACACACATACTGGATACATTGGATTACACAGACAACACACAGAATAAATACAGGCCAAAACCTAAAGTGACCCTCTCATATAACTTTTTTCCTCAATTAGACAAACATACCAAAACACAATCTGATCAAGAAATTTTTGCTGAAGTATATCGATAACAAAGTAAAGTAACCAATGTTATATGCACAAAATGTTATCTGAACCTGATATATGTTTTTACTGTGTAGTAAAGTAAAGCAATTATTTAATTATTTAATTTCGATATTTCTATTTAACTGCAGAATGTTTCTTCTTATTGTTAAAATGTCAAACCAATGTAATGCAGAGTGGTCACAGTGAGAAAACAAAATCTTGCAGTATTTGAAAACCCTAAATTGTCAAAACAAGAGAGATTGTTCATTATAACAAAAATATGTCTCTAATTAAAACCACAGGCTTTTATCGGGAGCCTTATCCATAATAAATAGAGAAAAGGACGGTGATGGCTGAAGGTTATATGAGTCTATATAAATTTCCCTTTTGGGTTTTGTGAAGTCCAGACTGAATACAGGATTTAAGGTGCAAGACTCAAGGGTTGATTGCTTCCTCACCTGTGTAGATGTCATACAGTTGATTTGGCTGTTTTTCTGTGTTGTAATGATTTCTTTCAGCGTGTAAACTACATGAGCATAATCAAGGAAACCTTGTTTACGGTCTACCTATAATTTCATCATGTCTATATGAGTCTATATGATTTTACTATGTTTTTTTCTAATTTTTATTATGAGGTGGCCTTTCTTATATGCAATTTCTCTATCATAGAGAAGCAGAGTAGCTCAAATCCAACGTATTGGTTACATACTAATGACAATCCCATGTTTACAACAGCAAAATCAATGTGTTTGAAATTGGATTAAATGTTGGACTTTTTTTGATGCTGACACAATCTGCAAATTGACAATCAGCTTAATACAGCTCACCTGTGCAGCTCAGTCGATGTTATACAGTTAATTTGTAAAATCCCATAACCTTATGACCATAAGGTTAAATCTCCTCTGCTCTAGAACAAGCATCCAATCAATCTCTAACACCTTCAATAAAAAGGCTCCTACGACTCTGGAAACCTTTAATTTGCTTAATTCCAGACTCGTAAAGAAGCTGTAGTAGTCAGGATGGCCGAGTGGTCTAAGGCGCCAGACTCAAGGACTAACTCCTTCCTAAGCAAAGGGACTTCTGGTCTCCAAATGGAGGCGTGGGTTCGAATCCCACTTCTGACATGACTTTTACCTTCATGTTTTCGTCCCTGTCTTCTGAAGTGGAAACTTCTTTTCTGTGTGTTTTCCTTGAATATGTTCATGTAGCTTACACACTGAAAAGAAATCACACAAAACATAGAAAACAGCCAAATCAACTGTACAACGTCGACTGAGGCGCACAAGTGAGGAAGGACTCAACCCTGCTAAGTTCGACCATCCTGACAACTGAAACCCAGAACCCAGTCTGGACTAGTGGACAAGTCACATGTAAACAGAGATTATAGGTTTCAAGACTAATATGATACTTGAAAAATGTGTAACAAGACAAAGTGGCATCAACATTGTAGATATTTCACTATTACTTCTGATGGTATTGTCTTTTGAGGGACACTCTGAAACTGATGGGGGGCATTTCTCACTCAGGGAAACAGGAAGCTGACTGACATTAACTCAACTCAGCTCAACTTTATTTATATAGCACTAGAATATAACACTATATAGCAATAGAAACTAATGAATTAGAACTTAAAAACTGAGGCTATGACATTACTGCAAATTAAAAACCAGATTAAAAAGATAGGTCTTTAATTCCCTTTTAAAAATACAGCGAGAGCTTGCCAGTCTAATGTCCAAATGCAGTGAGTTCCACAGTTTAGGGGCATAAAAACAGAAGGCGGTACTTTTATGGGACACATGGAACATTTAAAAGAAAAGCAGTGGAAGAGCTTAGCGATCCGACTGGCACATAAAATGAAAGAAAGTCTCTGATGTAGGAAGGACAACAGTCATTTAGAGCTTTATAAACCATTAAAAGAACTTTAAAATCAATTCCAAAAGCAGTGACTTAAGAAGTGGGGTAATGTGATCCATTTTCTTGGCTTTAGTTAAAACTCTGGCTGCAACATTCTGAACTAGTTGTAGTTTTCTTATAGACTTTTTGGGTAATCCAGTAAAAAGGGAATAACAGAAGTCTAAAAGGTTAGTAATAAAAGCATGAGTGAGTATTTCAGAATCTTTCTAATTTGAAAAAGGTCTAACTTTGGCGATATTCCTTAGATGAAAAAAAGTCTAAAAGTGACTCCCAGGTTTGTGCACTCTCTTGCTGCTCAGTTTTTTCCTCATTTAGCTTTAAAAAGTTTTCACCCATCCATACATTATTGTCGTTGAAAATTTGAGCAGTAAGTGCACTGGGGTCATTTGGCGGGAGATGTATAATTGTGTAAGAGGGAGCATATATAATGAAAACAGAATTGGTCCAAGAAAGCTTCCTTGAGGAATACCATATTGTATACCATGAGCCTCTGATACATGAGCACCCAGGCTGACAAAAAACTTTCTGTCTGTTAAAAATGACCGAAACAAAACACATACCCGTTCAGAGAGGGCTACCCATTTCTCAAGTCCGTCAATTAAAATGTTGTGGTCAAGGGTATCGAAAGCTTCGCTGAGGTCTAAGAGAAGGAGGACTACTAAATTGTTCGCATCCACAATGATTCTAAGATAATTTACAACTTTCAGTAGGGCGGTCACTGTGCTGTGGTTTTCTTGGTAACCAGATTGAAACATTTCTAAAATTCTATCTACCGCTTAGGTGAATAGTTGATTTAAAAAAAAAAATTCTCTAAGAGCTTCTGAAGGAAAGGTAGATAGTTGAAATGGATGTGTAATTGTTCAGCTCTGAGTTATCTAGATTAGATTTCTTGAGGAGAGGTTTTTACCACAGAAGACTTAGAAGTTGTGGGGGACCATTCAACCTTGCTCCCCATATCGTCCAAAAACCCCATCGCCCAACGTGGGGCTCGAACCCACGACCCTGAGATTAAGAGTCTCATGCTCTACCGACTGAGCTAGCCGGGCTGATTTTTAATAAAAATATCACAAAATCAGAGATCGTGCCCCTGACTCAGACTTCTCACAATTGTATGGTTTATAATCAGGAGACTATCGGGTAGGTTCTCCATTATTCAAAGAGAAAAAGGATCTCAGAAGCTACCTGGCTGACAGTAACAGGCAGATGAACGAAACAAGACAGAACAAGCTCTCATACGGAAAAATGCCAAATTTCAAGAAGTGAATTCTCTCTACTATAGAACAGCAGAGTAGACAAAATCCAGCGCGGAGGTAAAATCTGTGTCAGGAGTGGAATTTAAACCAACCAGTTTGGGAACCAGAAGTCCCTTTCTGCTGAGGAAGCAGACAACTCTTGAGTCTGACCACTCGGCCATCCTGACAACTGAGAGTGAATTCACCAAAGTCAGTTTGGACTTAACAAAAGCTAAGCAACCCCAAATAAAGGTCTGTCTGTCTGTCTGTCTGTCTATCTGAAGAATGGATGGACTGACTGGAGAGATGGACTGGAGAACAGACAGATAGGTGAAGGATGGATGGGTGGAGGAGGGGGTTCCACGTCTTTGATCCTCCCAGCAGAAATAATCAACAAAGCCCTGAAGCAGGCCAGCTAGACCTAAATATGTGTGTGTGTCTGTTTGGCGTGTGTGTGTGTGTGTGTATGTGTGTGTGTGTGAGTGTGTGTGTGTGTGAGCGCCGTGGGGTTTTTTGGGCTGCATGCCAAGACCAGCTCCCACCAGGAGAGAGATCAAAGACTCTCTCTCTTTTTCTCCCTATCTCTATCGACCTCTCTCGCTCATATTTCTCACACTCCTCCCTCCCCCTCCCCTGCTCTCCCTCTTGAAAACACTCGTTATTGCTTTTCTTGATTTCTTCGACATTCTCTCACCTTTTTTTTTTTTTTTTTTTTTTTTACCTGGGGGCAGAGAGATGAGAACAGTTTCCTATGCAAAACAGAAAAGAACAGAAAGAGATGAAAAGAGCAAAGCAGCGAAAAGAAGTGGGAAGAGATGGAGAATAGAAATTGGTGGTTGCACTGATATTTGGAAACACAACACAAACACACACACACACACGCAAAACTACTGACCTGTGCTTCAAAGCCCTCTTGGTTGCCAGGTTGTCATGGGAGCAATTGTTCTGGCAGGTGTGTGTGTGTGTGTGTGTGTGTGGAAAGTGTTTCAGACTGTTCTTCTTAAATCAGACAAATCTCATGACAACGCTTACATTTCAGACACACAGTTCAGATTGGATTAGCCCATTAAAAAATACACTGAACGTCTGTTGTTTCAAATTAAAAGCTCCACTGTGATTGAATACAAGTTTCTAGGAAAAGTCCATTCTCTTACCTGTGACATTTTAAAATAAAGCACTGTCGTAAATTGGCAAATCAAATCTGAGGGAT
The DNA here is from genome assembly GCA_031216445.1 of Lateolabrax maculatus. NCBI lineage: Eukaryota > Metazoa > Chordata > Actinopteri > Acropomatiformes > Lateolabracidae > Lateolabrax > Lateolabrax maculatus. Next base: position 11,126,569 of record CM062211.1, read on the forward strand.
CCAATTACTTTATCATCAGTTCACAGTCTGGCCAAACCATTATGTCCTTTAACCATTGTGACATAATGTTCACAGTAGAACCTTTTACACAAAAAGTATACACAGACGTCCAAGTCACAGGTTGGATTTTGCAAAGGTCAGTAATAAAATGGCAAGGACTAAAAACCAACCAGTGTTAGAACAATTCTCACACTCAAATGACAGCTGCTGCCACAAAGTGTTTGATAAAAAAAATTTTTTATGTATAACAAAATAGCATCATCATCTCACAGCGCCTTTCTCCATTGTGACGCTCACAGTAATCGTCCGAGCCCTTGAACGTTCTCCTGGGTATTGTGCGCTCCGCGCTGTTACCGATCTGGGAATTGAAGCTCATTTGCACTCTGCGTATGACGTTCTGTATAACAACATCAGCTAAATGTCTAAAAATGTAAATGTAATTGTGGAGATAATGTTATTTTCCTATTGAGACTCAAAGAAAGCTGCACTACGTGAGTCGGGCCCGTCGCTGTTTGTCATTAAACCAACTCACAGGGGCTCCCCCTCGCAAACAAGAACTAAACTTTCCCTCCATCTGAATCTCTTTTTCCTCCATCCATCATTTCATGCCAGTAGCAGCTTGCAGATTGGTCATATTTTCTCTCTTTCTTTCTGTCATCCTTAGTAATATGCAAATAGGAAACTAAATCCCACAACCCCAATCAGTCTCTGCTCTGACCACTTTTTCTTTCTTCTGTCTTTCTGTTCTGATTTTCTCCATCCCTGTTCTCGTCTCTTGTCCATACTGCCTCTTTAGCCCCGTCATTCTGCTCTCTCTTTCTCTGTATCCCCTCTTCTCCCGTCATCTCCATCGCTCCCTCTTTCTCTCCACCATTTTTCCTTTCCTACCCCTCTTTTCTATCCATCTCTGCCGTGTTTTTCTCCCTCACACACACACACACACACTCTCTCTCTCTCTAGCAGTAGTCATTCTACTTATAGCCTCGCCATAAATCAACCTGTCATTCTCCGTCATGCTCGCTGGATCTCACTGGGGCTCGTGGCAGACACACACACACACACACACACACACACACACACATACAAAAACACACATGAATACACACAGCAAGGGATAGCAACGTGAGCCCACACATACACAAGTGCAAACACAAGCACAGACACACAAACACAGACAAATATAAGGAAACAAATGCAAAAACACATAGACACGGACATAAGGTACAGGTGTATAGACTGTAGTGATAAAAACACAAACTACACACACACACAAGCACCCATGCAAACACAGTTTTTGGCTCTCTCACACACAAACTCCTCAGTGCAAACTCAGATGATCTAACGACAGTCAAGATTGATTGAGAGGGAGGGTGAATGATTAAGGGAAACAGAGATGTAGGCAAAGATAACAGGAAGATGCCCACCTGTCCCTGTACCACACACACACACACACACACACGCACACACATACATGAACACACACAGCAGCTGAAACATAGACTTTGTCCATAGACTTCAGGGCTCCAGCTTTACCAAACCATCTCCTTAAATTCACTTCCTCCTCCTCCTGTGTGTATTTTATACTCTGTTCTGTCCATCTCTCTTCGAATCCTATGTCCTAGAAATTACATTCATATATTGTCAATGCATTTCAGTTTTCTCACGCACTTGAACTCCAGTCTCTGGTGTCAACGTCCTGCTCTTTGTATTCCAAATCCTCCACCCTGACCTCCTCCTTGCTACTTTTCTGTATAATAAGGATGTCACACTTCCTGGATCGGACAAAGCATTTCCAGTGAATATGATTCAAGCAGCAACTTGATACAATCCCACCAATTCCAATTCCTCTGCATCATATTTGGCAAAAGGAAATTAGCAGCATATAAATGCATTGTGTGGGAGATAGCGTTGCTCTTTCCCTATTTGGCTCTTCATGCAATTCACTTTATCTTTTTTCTGCCTTCCTTTCCATCTTTTTCTACCCCGATCAACATTTCTTCCTGTCTTCCTCATTCTTTCTCCTCTTACATGTCTTCCTCCTCCTCGTCTCCTAGCTCTCCATAACCAATGCAAGAGCCTCATAAAGACCCTTAGGAGTCAGAGGATTTCATGGGGCTTTGTGTTTGAGCTTGTGTGTGTGTGTGTGTGTGTGTGCCTGTGCACGTTGAAGACAGCACATGTGGCATGCAAGGTCACGTAATCCTGTGGCCTCCAGATACTGTTATTGACACACACACACACACACACACACAGCGCTCTATGACCTGCACTGCCCTTACACGCACAGATTGCGGGTGAACAAGAACACACACACACAGATGTCCTCGTACAACCCACAATGCCCTCAGTGTTATCAAGAGCACAAACAGTAAAACAGATACTTTCTGGTTAAAACCTGACTTGGATGCAATAATACTTTGTCCTTTTTGAAGGATTGGGCTGGTGGTATCTTATATTTTTCTTATGTCAACAAATCTTATACAACAGAAATAAAAAAAAACAAAAAAACAAAAATAAATTGATCCTACAAACAAGTATTGCATGTGTTGCAGAAGCCTCATACCGCCTATTCCTCTGTCACATAAAGCTCCATTGTTGTCCAAAAACTATTAAAAACACATCAGTGAGCCACACTGTTGCCCTGGGTGATATATTTCTTCATTATGATAAACATGCGCTCTGTAGTGAGGTTCCAGACCTCTGATTCGCCGCCCTCATCTCTGATTTCTTCAGCGATTGGTCTGTCGTTGTGCAAGCTGACGGCTGTTTCTGCCAGCTACAAAAAAAAAAACTGACCAGTCAGATCTTAGTCGTCAGGATTAAGAATGGGGACGTCCTCTTCCTGTGTGCTTGAGCTCGGCACAGCTGTACAAGTTGTTGTACAAGTAATTAGCTTACAAGAGCAATACGTGCATACATACATCGTCCTGCTGCCGTCAATACTCACTAGTGCATCAGACGTGCGTTACAGTAATCTGCAGCAGAAAATAGTCCCAACAGGCTCTGTGTACTCCTGTTTGAGTAGTGTTTTGCTAAAAACTACAGTGCCCAGCTGTTTTAGGAAGTTACTGAGCTTTTTATCAAAATCTAAAAAAATTGTGACACATTTTTAAAGATGTATTTATTCTGTAGGAACCAATGGGCTTGAGGGTGAGGGATACGTACAACCACACTGCTGGTTTGTACATGCAGCACAAAAGAACAAAAGGCAAGCGCATACGGACAAAGACACAAATACACAGATATAGATTTCCAAGGTCGCATTTCAGACATTCAGTATGTCTCTTATACAAGTCCTCCTCTCTGTCTCTGCGCTCCACTGCTCTTCTCTTCCTCCTCCTCTGCATTCGTCTCTTCTCCTCCCTTTATCGCCCACTGCTGTCTTTCACGAAAACACACACACACAGACACACAGACACACACACACACACACACACACACACACACACACACACAGTCTCTCCAGAGATGAGTCCATTGCTCTGACCTCTCTCTCTCTCTCCTGGGAGAGCTGGCTGTCTGCCCAGCTCCCCCTTCTTTCTCTCTTTGCCTCACACTTTCTCCTCTTGCTCTGTATCTTTCTTCTTCTCTCTCTATCTATCGATCTATTTCTCTAATCTCCTTTTGTCCCCCCCCCCCATTCTCTCCTCTGTTGCATGTTTCCCCTGCTCTTGCATCCTCTTATCTCTTCATCCTCTCTCCACTTGATTCCTCACTTCTCCCCATCTTCCCCTCTCTTCACCCTTTTCTCCTCCTACACCTCCTCTTCTTCTCTTCACCTTCCCTCATTTACTATTTCTTTCTAGGCTTCAAGGGTGTTGGCGGGGCTGCAGGGCTCTGCCTGGGGCTCCTCGCCCAGCTCATGCTGCCTCTCTCTGGGCACGGCGCCCACAGAGGGTGGGCGAGGCTGAAGGGAGAGCTGGAGGGGTGTATGTGTGTGTGTTTGTCTGTATCCAGTGATGGGGAAAGGGTGAGGTAAGAAAGTGAAGAGAGAAGGAAGGGGAGAGAGAGGAAGAAAATGAGAAGGGGCTTGTTGACAGAGACAGGGAAAAAGAGAGACACTGAAGAAACAATGGAGAAGAACGGATTTCTGTTGAGTCACGCTTTGCTGACTACAGCCGTGGCTACAACAGCACTAGTATGTGTGTGTGTGTGTGAGAGTGACACACAGAGAGGGGTTTGTTCTTCTTCTATTACAGTAAACTAGGTAGCAACATGCATACAAAAGGATAATATTGTTTTATACCAACCTGGGTCTTCTATTTGTAGCTTTGGCCACCGTTTCTATTGTTTATAATAAAGGCCGAAACTAATTATTATGAGCGACGTTTCCAGACCCCAAGGTGACATCTTAAAGTTTGTTGTTTGGTCTGAGCTACAGTCCAAACTTTGATGAAGAAAATCAGAAAATATTGACATTTGAGAAACAGGAATCAGTGAATCTTTGCCATTTTGCTTAAATAATGACGATGAATGGACTTATCAAAAAATAAACTCATTGTTTCAGCTTTAGTTATGAACCGAAACATTTGCTGAGATCTGGCAACACAGTGGTATCACTAGACCAATGGACAATGGACAGTTTGAGTAATAATTTTATAGTTTGTCTTTGTTTTCTCTTTCAAACAACCTGTCGGACCCTGTTGGACTTTGGAATTTGATTTTTAGGGACGCCATTGTGTTCCAAGATCTCAACAATTAAGTTTGCGATGGCCAAAACTACAAAAACAAAATCCAAGTTGAAATAAACTAGAATTATGTGATACCTGAACTATTATACTAGCTATGAGCATAACCAACAAGAGCAACTGTATGTGTGTGTGTGTGAGAGAGAGAGAGAGATTGATGCTAACAGCAGGCACACACACACACACATAGTGACAGAGTGACAGAGAGAGCATCAGCACCTGAACCCAGCTGCATGCAGAGAACAACAATTCCCCTGCTGGTCACTAATGGTGCAGCCCTGCTGGAGTGGAAGCAAATGGCCTGGACCCAACCATGCATGATGGGAGAGGGGGAGAGAGGGAGAGAGGGGAGTGGTAGTGGTCAGATGGAGGGAGAGAGAAAGTGAGTTAAAGGAAGGATGGAAGAAAGATGGCCGTGCCTTGCGAAATTAATTTCGAGAAAGCAGCCAAAAACAAAAGCAAAGTCATGGAGAGAAGAGATATGTGGGGAAGAATTCACACCCCTGTTTAAAATGTCGCCTTTAACTGCGACCTCTTCATTTATCTCCTCACTCTCCCCTCCTTCAGTTTCCTCTCTCCTTCTGTTCTCAAACTTACTTCTCCCCATTTCTATCCCTCCTTCTCTACCTCTCACCCTGTCATTCTTTCCTCTCATCTCCTGTCCAATATGTCAACGAAGAGTTTCAGTGATGCAGCGCCCTCTGTCTGTGTCCACTGTTGCTGCAGCAGCACATTTTTAACCCTCCAGACTAAATGAAATATAATGTTTGAGTTACTCTGAGAAAGTCTAGGAGTTAAAAAGCCATTTATCAAGATAAAAATTAAAATGGGTTTCTATTCTTACACACAATTTGTCTAAGGTTGTGCATAGAAAGATACGTATCAGAAAAAGAGATAAATAACACAGAGATGAATGATAAAATAAGAAGAACTTTAGAGTGCAATTCACTTCCACATTTTCATACAATAAAGACACATTTTGACGACATAATATAATCTTGTAGAGCTTGAAAGTTATTCTTGAATTCTTGGAAATAGTAGTTCGACAAAATAATCTTTACTCAAGGTTCACTTACTATTGTATGTATTGCAATACTGCATCCTAAGATGATAAGGTTACATTTGAATGAAACACACACAAACAATAATACAAAAAGGAAAACTGCTTTATTTAAATGCCTATATTTACAGTGACAGTTCAGTGTCCACAAGGTCCTGCTGTCACTGTCTCATGTACACAGAACATCCTTGCACCAACGCCAACAAGACAGATGCCTGTACATTTATTGAATGTAATGAATAACCCAATTCTGATCTGGATTCAAGCGGCGTGCTCGTTTGACAGACGATGCAGCAGCACGGCAGCGGCAGACGCTGATGTGAAATGTATGCTGCTGCATGTGTTAAAATATGCAGGATGAAATTCAGGAGATACAGGAGTGTTTTTAACCCCTTTGTATCCAAAGATTAGCAGAGTGTGAACCAGCTGGCCACTATAGCCACCGTGGGTTAGTAGTTGCTGATGGATTGGAGAGCATTGTTGATTCAGCGTTCACATTTTGAACCTCAGACTCAAACAGATTTTGTTTCTCTGCCGCCATCCCTCATTGATTCAAACACAACCAGAAAGAGATTCAGCAGCTTTATGAAAAGGATGCTTGTTTGAGGCTCGGGGAGATGCCAAGAGCTCTCTGTTTCTGAGACAAAAAAAAAACCTCTGGGGTTATTTAAGACAAGGGTGGAATGAGTGCTAGAATATCCTCCTCAGGTAGAAGTGCTGTTACTTGACTTTATTCAGTCTCTCAATTCAGCAATGCTTTCTAAAGCAGCGACAGTGTTTCTCCTCCAACATGATAGAAGTGAGGTTAATACAAACTCTTATCTAGCCACAGCAACCTAACTGTACTCTCCAGGAGAAAACGTCAGTATTTCGTCCAATGCCAACAATAAAAAACTGCAGTCATTGTGCAACGGTTTCGGTCCACAATTTATGTGATTAACTGCAGGCCACGCACTCTGTGAATGTTCACTGGACAGTGAAGCTCAGCATCATAAAACCACAACAAAACAGGACAGACAGAGGTGAAACTGCAACAGTCTCCTCGTTATCCAGAAAGCTCATTTGGCAAAGAGTCAGTGTCCTCTTTTAACGCAATGCAGTGCTCTGGTCCTGTCAGTCCAGTCCACAGGCCTCAGCCACAGTCGGTGCACTTATTAATAAATCATTCCAGCCAATCAGTGATGGATGTGTTTTGAAGAACAAAAAACTGCGCGTGCGTGTGTGTGTGAGAATCAATGTCGTCCGCCTCTACTTCTTCGTTTTTTTCAGACAACTGACTAATGTTTTGTCGATTCATCTTCTGCACACACACACCTACCCTAGATGTGGGATAGATTGGAAAAAGAAAAGGGAGAGAGAGAGTAGAGATGAGAGAAAAGAGACAAATAAAGGATTGACAACAGAATGATTGAAAAAAAAAACCTAAGAATGAGAGCTAGAGAGGATAGGAGAGTGGCTAGCTTGCAATCAGAAACAAGATAGTGGGAATAGATTTAATTTGATGCTCTCGCTCCCTCACCCCCTTCTGTGTGTGTGTGTGTGTGTGTACTGACAGATTTGGTATTGCTTCAGTTCGGAGATTGGCTACAGAAAAACACACACAGTAATTATCTAGAAAGAGCACCTGGGCACTGGGAATCTCATTATATTATAACCACCCCTCCAACACACACACACTCACACACAGAAGAGGAAAGATAGAAAGGCCAAAAGAGAAGAAGAAGATAGTTGAGGGAAGAAGTGAAACAAAAAAAAAATCCCAAGAATTCAAAACAGCCAAACCACAGAGTGAGCCTTTCAAGTCGTTGACGTGTTTGCTTGAAACTCGCTGTTGTAAGGATTTGTGAATCACAGGCAGACATTACATGTGGTACAAAGAATTATTTAAATGTCTCTATTGCTGTTTCTGTTATTCTGTTGTTCAATTTATTTCAAAGGTCTTTATCCATAAAATTCTCCACACAGTGTTATAAAAGCAGAAAGGCAGCAGCAGTGACTGCAAACTCATTAAAAACCACAAGGCATAAAAGACAAAGTCACAAATATAAAGGGATATAAAACCCAGTAGTTGTTGATTCTCCTCTCCATCTGTTTTCTTTGATCTGTTGTAGTAGCAGACAATGACCAGTAAGAGGCAGCGTTTCCTCTCATCTGACTGACCAAAAGTGTTCTCCATTGCTCTTTATTAACTTTGCTCTTTCTTTCTCTGTGTCTGGACTTCAGCTTTCTCCCACTCTCTTTTTCACCCTTGTCCCTCTCAATCCTCAACACACACACACACACACACACACACACACACACACACTCACACACACACAGCTCACTATCACCTGTTTTTGCCAAACTGTGCTGCCTCTGCAATGAACGTCCTCACCCTGTGCAAATGTGTGAGTCAGCAGGTATACAGATTTCAGTGTCTGTGTGTGTGTGTGTGTGTGTGTGTGTGTGTACACAGAGGACCACCCTGCTGATTTGAACAGCTTCATTCATTGCTGTGTTTTGACTGGCCGACAGTGACAGGGCGAAGTGATTTACAATGGGTCAACACAGCGGGAGGGCCCAGGACACACAGTCAACGCCCAAACCCTGTCAGGCCATCTCAGGTCATGTGGCAGGAAGTAGTTAACCGTAAAAACATGTCACACTATCACCTTTATGATACATCACGGACTGGAAGTTCAAACCAAACCACAGTTACTGACACAAAACACAGAGGATATCAAAGCACTGATACTTAGGAAGTCAGTCTCCTGTGTCGACACAGCTCGGTTTAGTTTTCTCTGGTCCCAGGCGCACCATGGTTACAGTTACTAGCGCGAACATGACACTCTTAATCCATAAAAAAACAACTTTCCCCTGGATGTGTTAGACTGAAGTATGTTGACTCTGTCCATACAGTGTCAACTGTCACCAAAACCCAGGACGTCCGTGGTCGTCGCAGGCTGCTCTTCCGTTAACCAGCATCAACAAATAGAGTTTGAAAAGTTCATACACACAGCAAATACAATACATCATTAAGAACGGACTCCTTACAGTTAAGGCGTAATGCAGATTTCTTTATCTAGGAACTTTTATGGTGCGAGAAAAAAAAAGAGCCCAAATTTTCTGCACGCATGGCCCGGCTAGCTCAGTCGGTAGAGCATGAGACTCTTAATCTCAGGGTCGTGGGTTCGAGCCCCACGTTGGGCGACTGTGTTTTAAGGCAATTCAGAAAAAGGGGGGCACACTCTATATCAGCTGATAAATACATAGTCACCAAAGTTTTGTGTCTGATACAGTCCCTCTACTGTTGCTTTATATCTAAAGCACTATTCAAAAGACCTTCGCAGACTTGAGTCTCAGGTGTAATTTTTGTGTTCCCTGTACAGGAGGTTTCATCCACACTACAGCGAGTGTCCGCGTCAGTCTGGCGATCCACACACGCACATTTCCCAATCCGCACTCCATTTCCAGTTGCTGGCGGTAATGCACCATAACGTTGTTTGCAAACCGCCATAACTCAAGAAAAAGAGGAGGAAAAGCTCCTGTGTTTGTTGTGTTTGGCTGAACAACAAGAAAGAGGCAAAGAGAGAAAATGCAATGTGCGACCGCTGGCCGTTGCCTGTACCTATGGCAGCCAGTCCAATGGTTTTTCTTGATGATAAAGCTGAACCAAGAATAGAGGCTGAAACCACTGTCTGCGGCCTACAGTTGTCCTGGTGTTTTTGAAAGGGCGATAGAGGGCACTAGATATGAGAATCAAATTGCTGAAGCCCTCGAGCTACAGCATAAGAGTGTCGGCAGCTAAACTTGTAAACATTTAATTGCTCTTACAGTCTCTTGAGTAGCGTCCACGTCTGGTGACAGTCCAGAGAGGTGGAGGACAGCTGAGATGAATGTGTTTTACAAACCTGATGAGCCATGAAAGTTACTGTAGCCTCGGAAAATTTGGCTCAGTCGGTCAATGTGTAACTGCAATGTCACGCTCCTTTAAAAGCTGACAACGGGTGTTGTTACATTTATAAGTCCCCTATAAATTGGGACCAATGTAGTAAAATTACAGTATGGACAATCAGGATAATAAAATGTATAGATAGATTGTGAACATATATGAAGAATATGGATCCGGGAGCAGGTTGTGCAACTTCAGGTGTTGTCAAACAGATAAGACCTGAGCCACACAACCTCTTCTCCACCCTGGAGACCTGGAATGAGAACAGTAAACGTTCCTACGCACTCTCAGTGGTCAGGATGGCCGAGCGGTCTAAGGCGCCAGACTCAAGGATTGACTCCTTCCTGAGTGAAAAAAGGGACTTCTGGTCTCCAAATGGAGGCGTGGGTTCAAATCCCACTCCTGACACAGATTTTACCTACAAGTTTTATCCATGTTGATTGATAAAATAGCCGTGCAACAAGTTTCTTCTTGAATATGTGCATGCTGTAGGCTAAATTCATGCAAACAAAATCATTCACTGTACAAGTAACTAAAGGAACTCTCCAATCAGCTGCACAGGAGAAATCTATTAAGCTGAATATTTGAATTAAAATAAGTCTAACTGATTTTTTTCTTGTCTTTTGGAAGCAAGATGAAGTTGGTATTCAGAGCTGACACCATTTTGAATTTGCCGCTACTGGTGCAAAATGATTCCATGCATCAAGGGGAAGCTCTTAACAATTGTCAGTAAACTTAAAAGGGAGATACAGACATCTGGTCTGGAGCCCAGACAGATTACTTTTACCTATTTTTTCAGGTAGGTCTCCATGTGGTCAGGATGGCCGAGCGGTCTAAGGCGCCAGACTCAAGGATTGTCTCCTTCCTGAGTGAAAAAAGGGACTTCTGGTCTCCGAATGGAGGCGTGGGTTCAAATCCCACTCCTGACACAGCTTTTGCCTGCAGGATTCATCTTTGTCTTTTGATGAAGATACAGATTTTTCTCCTTTTTTTCTGTGTGAAGCATGTATACCTTGAATAAAATATACAAAGTGAGTAAAGGTACAAAAAATATTTTTCTGGACCTATTTTTCAGGCAAGAGAAGCCCGGCTAGCTCAGTCGGTAGAGCATGAGACTCTTAATCTCAGGGTCGTGGGTTCGAGCCCCACGTTGGGCGCAGCTGTTTTAAAAGCACGGAGTCAACACTGTCCTTGAGGTTCGCCTGCAGTTAAACTTCTCTGAGACCAGCAGAGTTCAGTCCTGCAGACCAGTCACAGCACACGAGACCTTCAAGAACACAAGAAACACACAACATCTAGAGAGTGAACTGTGAGCTCTAACATATGACAGCAACAACACTGTACGTGTTGGGGAATTTTAGGACATTTTAAAGTTCCCCCACAAACTGCAGTATGTGCACATAAACTCAATTCCGGGTAATTTATGTTGAAATATTTATGACTGAACATCTGATCCTGATATCTGTTACAGTTTCATTTCATGCAGCAAAGGGAAGTTCTTAACAATTGTTAGTAAACTTAAAATGGAGAGACAGACGTCTGATTTGGAGCCAAATTCACAAAGTGGATTTTCAGGCAGATTTCTGTTACCTATTTGTTTCATTTGGTCTACGTGTGGTCAGGATGGCCGAGCGGTCTAAGGCGCCAGACTCAAGGATCGACTCCTTCCTGGGTGAAAAAGGGACTTCTGGTCTCCGAATGGAGGCGTGGGTTCAAATCCCACTCCTGACACAGCTTTTGCCTGCAGGATTCATCTTTGTCTTTTGATGAAGATACAGATTTCTCTCTTTTTTTTCTGTGTGAAGCAAGTGTACCTTGAATAAAAAATACAAAGTGAATAAAAGTAATAAAAATATTTTTTTGGACCTGTTTTTCAATCAAGAGAAGCCCGGCTAGCATATGACAGCAACAACACTGTACATGTTGGGAAATTTTAGGACATTTTAAAGTTCCCCCCCAAACTGCCCACAAACTCACTTCTGGCAAATTCATGTTGAAACATTTATGACTAAACATCACTGATCCTGATATCTGTTAAAGTAAAAACAGGAACACAAGGAGTAGTAACCCTACTAACATTTGTATTCCTTATTCTCAAAATCTGTCAGATTTGATAAAAAAATACTCGTTACATTTGTGCTAACAACGCAAAATTAAAATGCACTGAAATGAAAGAGATCAACGTAGGGAATAAAAATGAGATGTAAATGGAAAAAACAGTGAGGTGAAGAGAGGCAGAAAGAGACAGATGGACGAGTGAAGAAAAAGAGTGACGGAAAGAGAGGAAGTCCGAAAGAGAGACAGAATTAAAATCAGAAGAGAATAGGCTTATTGTTGTGAGCACATGTTGAATGAGATTCTTGTCTCCATCTGTTCAGGTTTGTGTTCATCTACGTGTCTGTGTGTGTGTGTGTGTGTGTGTGTGTGTGTGTGTGAGTGAGTCAGACAGCTTTCAGCCCAGTGCAGGTGTGCTGTTGATAGTTTTATCAGCGCTGGATCGGGGGCTACTGAGAGAAGAGAGGAGGCGAGGAGAGAGAACGGCTGCTCCTGAAATGATTTTTGGAGTTTGTATGGCCTGTTCCACTCATGTCCCCTGATGAGCCACAAGACTGAACGCATGCTCTCCACACTATGTTGCAACCTCATAACCCGACCTTTCTGACATGCTGTTGTCTCTGTGTGATGTTGGTGCAAACTTAGGGAAAACACATTTTGATGAGCTGAAAAGGGTCGCACGGTATGTGTCCCACGATCACGTGACGCACGACGGATGCATCACAGCCCGGCTAGCTCAGTCGGTAGAGCATGAGACTCTTAATCTCAGGGTCGTGGGTTCGAGCCCCACGTTGGGCGCTACACTTTTGAAAGGGGAAATTCACTTATGAATTTAAGTAGAATGAAATAAAAACACTTTTCCAACAGTACAATAGACTACACCCTCCAAATACAACAACTCTAGTTACTTAAAAAAAAAACAGTACAACGCCTGATGTCGTGAGTACATAATGCTTGGTGAAGGCAATTTTTTATTGTCATTACTGTCTGAAATACTAGCTTTTATGTAAATGAGGTCAGTGGTCAGGGGAGGCTCAGTAATTCGGGCCCCTCTGGTCTGATTCTGTGTGTCTTGTGGCTGTTTGGTCTGTGACTGTCCCCTTGTACCAGCTTGCCGGATTCATAAAACGGTTTCAGGCTCTATAAAGTGTCCAATAAACCACTTTTACTATTAGTGTAGGACACTGCGAGCATACAGCTGGTGACCGCTGCCACTGACCATACACACACACACACACACACACAGGCTGACATGCTGACACACATGCACACACACACACACACACACACACACACAGACGCAGGGACCATCACATACTTACTGGTCAGACACATTTTGAGGGCTGCCGGAGTCAGGACCTCTGCCAAACTCTAACCCCATGTCACCCCACCCTGCCGCCCCAATGACATCACTGCATAGCCCTGAACCACGGGACCAGAAAGGCCTAAAACACGCATACACGCACGCAGGCACGCTCACACACACACACACACAAGGAGAATGCAGAAAGCACAGACACTGTAACAAGTACCACAGGGTCATATTTTGTGCACACATATATGCAGAAATGCGTACACACACGTGACTACAATGACTACTGCATGGCCGCACTGCATTGTCAAAACACACACACACGCCACTCTCTTTTTTGGCGTGAAAATGTAAGTAAATCTAGCACCACTGAGTCCTGTCATGGGTAGTCCTGGTGTAGTGTGTACAACTAAGGAAAGAAATAAAGCTAATTTTCATCACTGGTTATTCTGTTGATTATTTTCTTGATTCATTGATTAATAGTTTGGACTATAAAATGTAAAATAATTGTGAAAAATACTCATCAAAGGCCACCGAAGCTAAGGGTGGTGTTTTCAAATACCTTGTTATGTCCGACCAGGAGTCCAAAACCCAAAGACTTTCATTTTGCGATGATATAAATCAGAAAAAAGAAGCAAATCTTCACATTAGAGGAGCTGGAACCAGTGAATGTTAAACAATACCTCTATAATCATATCAGCTGCAGATTCATGTTGGTTGCCTAAAGATTAATCGATTTATTGTTTCATCTCCATGTAAAACTAAATTAACTAAAAAGTTCGCACAGGTCAAGCAAGCATCACCTTCCTACAGACCAAACAGACAAGACAGAAGAAAAACAAAGACACACACACACACACACACCAGGAGTGGAGGGGTTAAGCCGGCCGCTGACACACACTGTCCTGGGAGGTATTCCCAGGATTCAAGTCAACCAATCAGAGACCAGCATGTAAAATACCGGCTCTTCAGCTGGAGAGCTGGAGGGGCCATCCTCTTCACATGGACCACCGTCTGTGTGTGTGTGTGAGTCCAAGTTAAGTCATTAGCGCTCCCAGAGGGCTAAAACACACACATGTTACACACTCACGAAACACATCCAGTGTTACAGACACCCCCTCCCTCCCACCCCCAGACACTTGAAATGCACACATGCGTACATTTACACACAGAAACACACATTCAAGCACTTAATGTCTCAGTGTCCCATTTTAACATGTTTTCATGCTGATTTTTCACTTAAGAATTTGTGAAACGCGTACTTAACGGTCACATGTAGAGTGTTGTTGAATTAGAAGACATTCCTTTGTTTTCAGATCCATTGTGTCTGAACATATGGGACACACACACACTCAGACTTTACAATACACTCTTGAGTGACCTTGAGGATCCATTGATGCTTGCAGACAACCCATCTTCTCAAATGTCTAGCGTCACACACACACACACACACACACACACTCACACACACTTACTCCCCTTCCCTAATTACCGAGTCCCGAGGGACGACACACTCAACCAGCACTTCAGTGTTTGCTTAAGGAAAAGGTCTTTTCTCACCAGTTAGAGGGCAGACAGAGAGACAGACAGACAGAGGCAAAGGAAAAAAATAACAATGAGAAAATGCTCAGGATAGAGATTTAATGAGCTTAGACACATTTATGAATTGCTTAACTGTTTTTATGCAATGTTGCTGAATGCATCTGGATAATGAAACCACTTCTTCATTCGAAACAAACCACTTTTTTGGGTAATCTATTTCTAGATTCATAACAACTTTCCCAACACCAACGTATGCAGCCATGAGCCAGAGGCATTCTTGAGTTTATCGAATGGGCTTTGAAAGAGCAATACAAGCCCCAAACCATTTAATCCTTCAGCTAAAGTCGCAAGGTTTTCAAGCCACGATGGTGAAATGGCAGTCGCATACAACATCGACAAAAAACGAGAATTCTGACACACACCCTGGAGTGACAGGAAGTAAAGAAAGAGCAGAAAAGTGAACAAAAGGCAGAAAAAGAAAGAGAAAAGCCAAAATGGCACAGAGAGAAAAGTAATGTGACTAAAGCAGCGAGAGGGAGGGAAGAGAAAGAACAGAAGTTGACTTGGTAGACAGGGAGGGAGGAGGAAGAGAGATTATCTCTCTCTAATGGCTAACTTGTTGACAGCAACACTTTTCACCACCTCTATCTACACATCTAACATTACTATCTACCCTGCACACACACACACACACACACACACACACACACACACACACACACACACACTTCCTCTGCTCTTGCAGAGTTTATCAGTCCAGCTATCAGGCCGCTCAACAGCTCAGGTGGGTTTCAGACTTTAAAACCATGAGAAGTGCAAAGCGAACCGGAGACATCACCGCCACAGACGACCTCGGCTCTCTGTCAGCTCCTCTGCAGCCGTCTCATCACATGTGAAAAACGTGATAGGCTTCTTTTCACAATAAACTCACTTCTCTTTGCTGTGTCTGCCTTTTACGAACACGAAAACGTGGGAAAGATTTCAATGTAGTGTTTGTCTCCAGTTAATTAAACGTGTTTTATGATGTATAATGATGAATCAAATGGTCTTTTTAAAGCGTACATGCCTTTTAAGTAATGTTTTTGGCTCTGCTGAGAGAGACTTGTCAATTTCAATTAAATTGGTGGATTAAATAAAGGATGCATTTAAAAAAAATAATGCATGTTTTGGGGTTTTAACGATGACACTGATCAGATTTTTAAGTTCTCACCACATTTGGTCTAAATGTGTGTGGAACAAACTGATTCGCCGAGTTCTGCACCTCAAACTTAAACAAAAAAGTTCAACTAAGACACAATTTCTGATGCTTAATTAGTTCACGGGATCTTCAGAGTGTTTGTGAAATGAACTGGGGTCAGAGGTCACCATAAAGCCTCAATAGTGTCTAATGATCTGTGGATGTTTCACTGCCAAACAGGAGAAAACCCACACAAGCAAACTCCCACATGAAACCCCCTGTAATCAACAAATACAACACATACAGGCATATTATGTCATGAATAACATTTGTCTTGTTAATTGCCACTTTAAATATATCTAAATACACATTCATAATGGTATTAAAGAAAAATCACACATAGAAATCCTTGATTGTCATGGAACAAAAAACATGGCCCGTAATTAAAACACACAACAGTAAAGTTGGGTGTCTGTTTTTCCTGGAGAACATCTTGCATTTCCTGTGTGGTCTGGACAAATATCTTTATAATACACAACTTGAGCCTCCCAAACTACAAAATCTCTGCACTCAGGACATTTATAGGTGTATTTTTTGACTGCTGAACCCAGTACAGTCACAAGTCACACAACAGGATGCGTGCACAGGCAAATAAACACGGAGAGAGGGCCTACCATCTGCTACCCTGCTCCTCCAGTGTCACCAGTACAATTTTGTGCTTAGAACACTTGCACAGGGAGAGTCACAGTCAGACCTGTGTCAGGGTGCAGTCAGATGCCATGCAGCCTCAGGCCCAGATGAAGGCAGAGCAACTTCTCTGTACTGAGAGAAACATTTGTGCAACATTTCGACCGAAATAGTCCTGGTCTCCACCGCAGAGCGAGAGGGCTGCCTTCATTTAGACCGATGGGGTTGGCAGATCTCACACACACACACACACACACACACACACACACACTGGATTTCACCACTATCATATGGGAGCCAAAGTCATGAAATAAGCCCGTTCTGTAAGCAGACTGTGACAACGGAAACATTGTGGGGACAAAACGTCTGCGAGTTCAAATGGAGCAAAGTCGCAGGACGCAGTGCACCAAGTTCAGACCGACTTTATTCCCACTGACCTCAGATGTTATGTCCTGTTCAGAGCGCGCAAAGTAACTCCAAGTTCAAATCTATCTGTTTAAATCCATCAAGTCCTGCAAACTTGTTTAATGAAAAAAAAAAAACTTTTTTATATAACTTTAAAAAAAGATGATGGAGTCAAAGACTGGCTACAAACTATCACAAGGTTGACACAAATGTGTTAATTGAAATATGGAGCGTGTGTTTGAGGTGTAGTGACCTTTTTTGTGCTTTGTTGTATCTTTTTCAAAGCTTCTCTCTTTTTTTAAGTCAATTTAAAAAAAAAAGTGAATGTGGCTCTCACCTGGTCTGCTGTGCTCGAACCCAGTTGTTGCTCAGCTCTTCTCCTGCGACCATCCGGAGCTCTCCAGCCCGAAAAGTGCGACTCTCTCAGCGGCTGGGAAACTACACACGGATCGGTGAGGGTTTCTTTTTTCCTTTTTTTTTTTTTTTTTTAATCGAAAGGGGAAACCCCGTCAGCAGCGTCGCTGTGTGACCCAGAGCCACTTCACTGCGCGATCACCTCCACAGAGCAAAGTCCCAGAGTCCCAGGGAAAAAAAAAGTTACGAGTGTGTGGACGTATAACGCAGTATCCACAAAAAAAACCGTCCCGGCTCGGGATGCAGAAAATGTAAGAAGCGGAGTCAGAGAGGAGGAGGAGGAGGAGGAGGAGGAGGAAACGCGCTGTTGTGCGCGGTGTCCTCGGCAACAGGTGTCAGAAAATAAAGTGAGACTTCTTCACGGTCATCCCAAGTTTCCAAACGCTCCCCGGCCAATTACGCACGCAGGGAAAACGAGGAGGAGTGAGGGAGGGAGAGAGAGAGAGAGAGAGAGAGAGAGAGAGAGAGAGGCTCTGCACAAAAAAAAAAAAAAAACACGAGCGAGAAGTTTGAGCCGCCGAGAGAGAGAGAGAGAGAGAGAGAGAGATGTTTTACACAGAAACAGGAGGACAGAAAGGTGTGTGTGTGTGTCTCGAACATTTTATCAGACATCAGGGATGAGTAAAAGCTGTGTCAGGAGTGGGATTTGAACCCACGCCTCCATTCGGAGACCAGAAGTCCCTTTTTCACCCAGGAAGGAGACAATCCTTGAGTCTGGCGCCTTAGACCGCTCGGCCATCCTGACCACACGTAGACCAAATGAAACAAATAGGTAACAGAAATCTGCCTGAAAAGCCACTTTGTGAATTTGGCTCCAAATCAGACGTCTGTCTCTCCATTTTAAGTTTACTAACAATTGTTAAGAACTTCCCTTTGCTTTCATGAAATGAAACTGTAACAGATATCAGGATCAGATGTTCAGTCATAAATATTTCAACATAAATTACACGGAATTGAGTTTATGTGCACATACTGCAGTTTGTGGGGGAACTTTAAAATGTCCTAAAATTCCCCAACACGTACAGTGTTGTTGCTGTCATATGTAAGAGCTCACAGTTGACTCTCTAGATGTTGTGTGTTTCTTGTGTTCTTGAAGGTCTCGTGTGCTGTGACTGGTCTGCAGGACTGAACTCTGCTGGTCTCAGAGAGGTTTAACTGCAGGCGAACCTCAAGGACAGTGTTTTAAAACAGCTGCGCCCAACGTGGGGCTCGAACCCACGACCCTGAGATTAAGAGTCTCATGCTCTACCGACTGAGCTAGCCGGGCTTCTCTTGCTTGAAAAATAGGTCCAGAATTTTTTTTTATTACTTTCAGTCACATTGTATTTTTTATTCAAGGTACACTTGTTTCACACAGAAACAAAGGAGAAAAATCTGTATCTTCATCAAAAGACAAAGATGAATCCTTGAAATCAATTTGCACCAGTAGCGGCAAATTCAAAATGGTGCCAACTCTGAATACCAACTTATATTCAAGAAGAAACTTGTTTTACTGCTATTTTATCAATCAACATGGATGGAACCTGTAGGTAAAAGCTGTGTCAGGAGTGGGATTTGAACCCACGCCTCCATTCGGAGACCAGAAGTCCCTTTTTTCACTCAGGAAGGAGACAATCCTTGAGTCTGGCGCCTTAGACCGCTCGGCCATCCTGACCACTGGAATCAAAGACAGTGTGGACTGAACACCCTCTGCCATGTTGACTTTTCTACTTATAGGGCAAAGATGCTTCTAACTCAATATGAGCCTGATTCTATCTGTTTCTAGTACTTATCTGGACGTGGCAGCTTGGGAGAAATATTCCCTGAAAGCAATAAAAGTCGCAGTAAAGGACAGACGGAGGAGGAACAGAAGATAAGGAAAATGTCCTTCAGTGTTGGTGGATATTTGGACTGTCAGTGGCTAACAGCTTATTTTAGCAGCTCCACTCCTCTCACATTGTTTTTATTTCCTTTCAAAGGTTTTTCCTACGGCTCACGGCCTCCTTCTGTCCCTTCCATCTTGCCAGCTCTCCCCGTCCACTCCTCCCTCCCGCTCTCCCCCCATTCGTCCCACCGGCGGCTCGCTGATTCATTTACTCTGCAAACCGTTTCTTAGAGAAAATATTGTCAAATCTGCACGCAGAAAAAGTAAACACCCCAAAACCAGCAAGCAACAAGTTTATGCCTTCAAACCACAACTGAAATCATGAATAATTAAGCTTGAGAACATGTAATATAGAGTGAATGTGTGTTTTAAGTTGGGCTGCTGTTTGTTTTGGTCTCAGCCCTCCCTCACCTCTCTCCGCTCTCTGTTTTCTCTTTCTCTCCATCACCCTCTCCTTCTTTTTCTTCCCAGTCATGTGTGATGTGATGTGTGATGATTGAAACCACATCTACCCAAAGCCAACGCAAGCCTTCCCCACTTCCTCTGCAGTCACTCAATTTTTATTCCTCCTCATGTGTCTCAGCCCTCCACTATATATATATATATATACATACAGTATACATATACACAGTATATATGGACAGACTGTGAGTAGATATATTTCTGACTACGCGCAGGTCCAAACGCTATCTCAAGGACATCTGTGTTTTTTTGTGTGTTGTGAACCACCAATATCAGCAGGATCTTATCCACACGATCTCTGCAAAGAAAGGTTTGTGTGTTTATGTGTGTGTGTGTGTGTGTGTGTGTGAGTGAGAGAGACAAAGAGAGTTCAAATTCTAAACATACCAAGAGTATACAGTTTGTGTTGTGTACTAATTTTCATTGTACACTGTTTTTGCAGACGCTATAGGAAAAAAAAAAACCTTCTATGTTGTGTTTAAATATATTAATTGTTGTGATTGTGAAGCATGTCATGGACACACGTTACACATGTAGGGCATTGATAGCAGAGGCGTAGTTATTGCTGCATGTTTCAGGACGTATTGCAGACAGACAAACTGAAAACAGGGAAAAGAAGCAGGAAATGAGGAGCGCACTAACAGGAAATGAGAAGGATTGCGCCTTCGGACGTTAATCGAGCTGTGACTTTGGAAAGCGACTGTCAATTAAACTTGACAAAGTGAAAGCACAATGTTTTGACAAAGATTTACTACTTTTTGTTGTTGTTGTTGTTGTTATGTTTTTTTCTGGGCTGTTTCGTTGCCATCCAGGATTTGTTTTACAGGGATGCGTTCCAGCAGTGTCCAGCAACAGTTCACTCGAAAATCACGGTGATTTAATGGTGACACTGACTGTTTGTGGTGCACTTAACTTTGTGCTCAAATCCTGCTCAGTATTAACAGGTTTGAGCGAGTAGCATGACATTGGGACACAGTATTTGATTTTAATCCTGCAGCTGAATCCAGTTGTGATCCATCCTGAAATGATGCAGAGGAAGCAGGGGATTCAGGTTTGATTTAATGTTTAAGCCACTACTTGTACTTCTACATGAAGCTCTCTAATTTTCTAGAGCTTAATAAAAATTGGACGTTTAGAAGGCTGTATGTTTTGCAAAAATATTGTATACATATGTGCCTGGAGACATATTTTTGGTGTTTAAATATGTAACAGTTTGCATACTTCTTGTCCTCAAACTTAAAAAGCTTAAAGAAATTCCGAGTTATCTGAGTTACAGCAGAGACAAGAAGATGAAATGATGTCTGGTGCTCAGTGGGTCGTGCCTCTACTCTTTCCTATCTAGCTCTCCCTCCCTCTCTCTCTTTCCCCATCACATAAATCAGGGAGTCATGCATGCGTGTCCCTTCCTCCTCTTCTTTCTCGCTCTGTCCAACCCTTCTGTCTCCCTCCACTGGCTTTTATTAGGACAGTAGATGGAGAAAGCAGAACCGATCCGATCTACACAAACCCAGGTACCGACACACGTACAAAGCGTTGCCATATGTGAAGGCACACACGGGCGCGCAGGCTACGTTTACAGACTGTCGAGCGGTCGGTTCTCAGAGTGTCCGCTGTGTTTTATTGGGTGAGAAAAAGCGCGACCCTAGAAGCCTGATGACGATTTGAAAGATTCTGTGCAGGGGACGTCAAAGGTCAGGCCGGGGTCGGGGTTCAAGGTCGGCCGGGCTGGGTGGGTCCGTTGAACCCGGCTCTCTAGTTGAACGAGTGGAACAACACGTCACACTGAGCTGTTGCCACATGCAAGATGCTAATCAGCTACATTCACCTTTATAGCAACTCCCACTTTTTTCTTTTTTATCCTCATGTTTTTCCTCGTATTCATCGGTACCTGTTGAGCAGTGGTTGAATGTAACTAAGTACATTTACCATGTACTGTACAAATTATAGGTACTTGTGTTTGACTTATTATTTAGATTTTATGCAACTTTATATCTCTACTCCACTACATCTCAGAGTCAAATATTGCACCTTTTACTCCATTACATTTGTCTGATAGCTTTAGTTACTTTTCAGATTACAATTTTCCATCCCCTTCCTATCCAATGCAAACCGTGTATCCACCATGTATATGGTGATTCTGAATTAGATTTTTTCTGATAAACTGAAGAATTAAGTGTTCCCTTAGGGGTTGAGAAAATGTTCCTGCTTATTAAGCTAAATAAACTATTTAAACCCCCCTTGGATCACCTGGAAAATGCATCTTCAAAAAGCTGAAAACGGGCTGTTTTTCTGAGCTCATGAAAGGTTTAGAGATACGTGGTTCTCACAGAACAGCGACGCTACGAACCTATGATGATCTCATAGAATATGATGCATTGCTGTAGATAAAACCAATCAACAGCGTATGAAGTATTTCAAATTAACTCAACCTGAAACATCTACTATTGACCCAAAAAATGGTTATATAGTTAACAGAGTACATTTTGTTGATAATACTTATATACTTTTACTTCAGTAAGGTTTTGATTACAGGACATCACAGTGTGGCGTTGTCACTTTTACTTAAGAAAAAGATCTGAATACTTCTTCCACCACTGCTATTTAGCAAAAATGTTTAAAGTTAACAGGTCAAGTTTAAAACTGGCCACACTTTTAATCTGACCTGAGTCCAGGCTGTTGGAAACAATGCATTTTTGGATGAGATGTTGGACATTTAAGACATCAGTAATGGTGTGGCTGGAGTGTGTGCGCGTGTGTGTGTGTGGTAAAGAACTGAAACCGGACGAGGCCTGGGGTATGGAATAATGTCATTATTGTAGGCGGATAGGAAAATACACCCCTTGTGACAAGATAAGAAGCACAGTTTAGTCTGCATGTGGAAGAGGAGATAGAGAGAGCAAAGGAAAGGAAGGGAAGAAGAGGTCAGAAAAGTAAAGAAATGAAAGGAAAGATGTTCCTGCTCTTCATCATTTCTACTCAAGTCATTGACGTAAACTTACTAAGATAGATAAAATGACGATATCACAATAAAATAAAGATAAATCCATATTTTATTCCATTCTCTCATTCAGATTTTCAATCCACAGCAAAGTCACGGTGAGTCCCAGTCTTCACTTTTCCCAATGACAAAACATTATCAGTATAAAACAGACAACAAAATACTGGATTTACAACACAAGCTCATATCGGATGGAGTTTCATTCCAAATTAAGAACCATTTGTCAAATGTAACACAAACTCATTATCATTAAAGCTTTTAGCAATTTCTCACTGAGATTTATCCACATGAAACAGACATGTACTGTTTTGGAATGAAACTCCTCATTTACACCCATGCGGCTTGGAGCTTTTTTAATGCACAGCTTACTGTGCAGAAAATGAAACTTCTTGTCCCGTTATGATGGTGTAAAATCAGATTTGAGTGTGCAGTGTTAATCCACATCTTTAGGCTTTGTGTCCACCAGGTATTTCTTTTAAAAGCTAAACAGCTGCATGTGGGTGACACCAGTCACGGCTACAGCACTCACTACAGTATAAGACTACAAAAAAAAAAAAAAACCTGTCAGAGGAGCTTTTGATTGAAGTTGAAACAATCTGAACCTCTGGTGCTCTGTGCTGTGAGCGTTTAAATCATGCTAAGGCTGTCAGCGCTGTGGGAAACATGCATCAGAGTGTCATTTCCACTGTAAACAACAAGAACAAGAAACTGAATCTGAGAAAAATGTTCCCGGTGGACACAGAGCTTCATGAAGGTGCAACATACGTTCCCAATAACGGGGTCCTGGTTACGGAACAAACCTGTGGTTACTTGCAAATCACAACAGAAAAAAAAAAGAAAAGATTTTGACACATTATGTAACATACCAACCAATACATGACAATATTTTCAATTAAACAATGATTAGTGTTTTATATATTACCAAAGGCAAAAAAATATATAGCAATTATTTTATATTCCCTCCCTCCCAAGAAAAACAAACAAAAACAAAAGATGTTTCAATAAGGGAAAAAGAGAAAGTTCAGATTTCTCCACGTTAACTCTAAAGGATTGTCACAAAAGGGTGATCTGAAGTAATTTCAGCATGGACACCATAACTGAACATGTTTTTCTTCGGTTTAAAAAGAAACACGGAACATCTACACCGGTGTGTTTTAATAAAGGGAGTATTGCGAGATTTATTGTAGTTTGTGCCTTTCATCAATAATGGGGGAAAAAAAATAGATGAAAGTGTCATGTCGCCCTGACGAAAGCTGTGTTTCTGTTAATTAAAGTCCTTCGCTTTACAATTTACACAACTATCTAGAGATTACTGCTGAAAGAAACCGCAAAGCTGGGACGTTTAACCAGATATCAGACCGAAAAAAAACAACAACCAAGAAATGGAAAAAAAAAACAGAAACTAAAAGTTAAAACGATAGCAGCAAATGATGTAAAGAATCAAAGGCAGCTGAAATAAACACACTTTTGTATCTGAACCAATCAAACAAAAATGTGGTAACAGCGTGTAAGTCTGGCGTCAGGAACGACCTGGCAGCTCACTCTCACTCTTTTTATACAGTTTGAAAATCTTTTTCCTCCATAAAATACATCAAGTCATGATTACCAGTCCAACTGCTGATTGCCTGGAAGGACGCGAGATGGCCGCTGTGAAGTGTCACAGATGGCGAGTGCAGTGAAGGCTCCTTCTGTTTCGGAGTAGTTAGGAAAATACATGTTTAACGTCTCAACAAACATCAACTATCTCCAATTAAATTGCATGCCAACAAAGAGCTTTGAACTGAAAAATGAACAACATTTCCCTCAACTGGCACTGTTTGTTGAAAATTAAAGCAACTCGAGACACAGTGGAAGAATATTTTTCAGTAATGACATAATCTTTTTTGTAGATCTCCTTTTCCATCTGTGAAAATGAGATGAGTGAAGAAGAGAAAGCCTTCATCAGGGGATTATGGGGGCTAGCTGGAGACTCGTGATGGTGCTGTGTGTGACCGACTGTTGAATGTTTGCGGCGTGTTCGCTTGCTTTCTGACTGTGTGTGCTAATTGACGTGTGTGTGTGTGTGCGTCAGCTTATTTGTATTTCTGTCGGCGTGTGTGTGTGTGCATTTCGAGTGTCAGCAGCTGTCCTCCAGAGCGTTGACGACTTGTTCCAAAATGTCGGGGCATCGGTCGGCAATCTGCTGCAGGACCTGATTGGCGTACTCCTGGAGCTCCGCCCCTTCCCTCTCGCACAGCGCTAACTCCGCCTCCAACTGAGAGAGAGAGAGAGAGACAAGAAGAGGGGGAGACATTTAGACATTTTGTTGACTAACAGCTTGTGATAAAGCCAACACAGTGGCATGGAATTTAAAGGGATAGTTTGACATTTTGTTTAAGCCGTTTCCAGTTTTATGCAAAGCTACGCTGACTGGCAACTGGCTGTAGCTTCATATTTAATGAACAAATATGAGAGCGGTGTCTTTCTTCTCATCTAACTCCCGGGAAGAATGCAAATAAGTACATTTCCCAAAATGTACTCTGTTATCCCTTTACAGTGAGAGAGAGAGATGCAAGACAAAGAGGTGCAAAAAGGAAGATAAAAGAGTTTTAAATCCAATATCAGGGAAGCTCACAAGCACTGTGGATGATCAAGGAGCATGTTTAAGGTGACACATGCACACACACACACACCACACACACACACACACACACGCACACACACGCACGCATATCAGACTGTAATCTGAAAACACCACAATGTAGTTCTTTCTGCCCTTACAGAGTGGAACATTTCTGTGAGAGAGCGCTGATGTTATTTTCTTTGGCTGCAGCCGAGCTGAGCCGTCAAACCTAACTGACTTAATGACCAATACATCTGTATCAATAAGAGCACCGCTCAAACAGTCATGTAACACAAGCCCACATTTATGTTGGTGTGTGGCTACGTGTGTGTGTGTGTGTGTGTGAGGCCTGGGTCAGATATTGGCAAAAATGTTCCTCGTTAAGTCTTAACCTCTTCCCTCTGCTCTCATCTCTTACCCAGCAAATCTCAGTGGCATTTTATATTACAGGGGCTTTATTCATGTGTAAAACTGCTGTAAGAAATAATATTGTTAATGATTAATGAAATCTGCCGAATAAATCACATCCAAATATAGTCCCTTATCCATATATTATGTCATATTATTTACTGGAGAGGTTTTTTACAATGTTCTGAATATACAGTAAGTTTAAGTCAGTTTTCACACATTGGTCTGGCAAAACTGTATGTATTGTTTGTATGGAATTTCAATTGGGATTTAGCCTTTGGGATTAGATCTTTTTTACGCAATAAAACTGATTTATTCATGAAATAACTTAATTTACCCATACTTATAATATTAAAGAACATCTATATTATTGTTTAGAATCTCCTCGTAACTTGTACTGTGTTTACAGCTGTGTTACTCACTGTATGCCCACATGGAGCTCGATTAACATTTACAATTACAATTATATTTACAATATGTGCACTAAAACAAGATCGGAGAAATCTTTGCAAATACAGATTTTGGAAGACAAACGGAGAGAGTGAGAGTACCAGAGGAGGAGACTGAGGAGAGAATACAGATGAGCGTGTAGACAAGGACAGTAACGGGAAAGAGGAAATAGAGAATAATGGAGAGAGTGAGTGAGCGAAAGAGGAGGTGAAGAGGAGTATGAAGCTTTGTGAGGGAAGCAATGAGGCTCTACCACGCCACTTTACCCTGTGCAAGTGTATAGCTGTGTGTGTGTGTGTGTGTGTGTGTGTGTGTGTGTGTGTGCAGGGCTCGGCACAGTTTGGCCCATTCTACTCGCTCCATTAGCATCAAACAGTGGGTGACCCCCCCCTCACCACACACCCACCACACACCTACACACAAACAGACAAACACACACAGTACACTCATATTTTATTATCCCTATCCATTATGCCCAAATGTGCTCATTCTTTTGTGAGACACACACATTTATAGACATATTTCACACGTTTCTTCATGTGTATTTGCAGGTAATTCACCTTAACGGCTTTGCATTTTAGTTGCAATTCCCCAGAAAAACACGGCAGTAAAGATAAGGTTGTAAGATGACTGAGATGAGATAAATGGTTTAGTATGCGCCTGCTGTCTTCTGCTCTCTGACTCACACAGCCTTGACCTACACCACAGAAAAAGGTGAAACACCTGAAAAGGTGTTCATTAAAGCCAAGATTGAATGGGTCAAACACAGCTCGGATATTGCCATATACCAAAAACAGGATTATATACACTGAATATACTGAGCAAAGTCTGAGCAATACTGTCGTCATATGAAGTTTATTCACTAAGTTCAGTGCTGAGATCTCTAAACATAGCAACACCGTAAGACACAGTTTTAGAATTTAATTCTGTTGAGCAAACAACATGAGCAGTACAACAGGTTTTAGACACAAGCCAAGTAAATCAGTGGTTCGCTGTGTTTTTGATTTGTGACCCCTTAAACCAGAGTCTTCTTGTATTTCCCTTCCCACAGATAAAAACACATGATTACATTTTTTTTTCATATTGAAAAAGTAAAACTATAGTTGTTTCACAAAAAAGCAAAGATTAGAGAAAAGTCAGAAAAAAATGAATGTAGTACAACAACTGTTTTCATTTTTCTCCTATCCCATTATTCATCATGTGACTTATCAGAAAGGGTCCGACCTCAGGTTGTGTTTCTTGAAATTGTAGGTGAGTATACCTGAAAACTGCACATGTGTGCACACTCATGGTGCAGTCACTGGCTGGAACCAGAGGCAGTTCTGCAAAAACTTCTTAAAAAAAGCTTTTTAAATAAAGTGGTTAAACTGAGGACATGTTTAAAACCTGGCTGACTGCTTGACCTAATGGATGTTATTGCAAAGATGTGTCTTACAGAGTTGCCACATCATTAAATCACTACAATTAACCTGGTGGGAAAAAAATGTTCTCATAACTGATATGAATGATAGCCAAAACTCGAAAAAAATAAGACCCAGTTTTCCTCAGAAAGTAATCATAATTTAATCCTCCGCAGAGAAAAAGTCCCCATGTTGCTAAGCAATAAACTTCTTTTCTCTATAGTTCATTTATGGCCCGAAGAAATTAAATATAAACAATGTTGCACGATACAGTTTCCAGTTATGAGGTATAAGTTTGGATGTTGTGGTTACAAGCTCCCATGGATCACGTCTCATGTAATCACAGTGTGTGGTCACAGAGAAATATAGATGAAATAATGTAAGTGGGCAGAGAGTTGGTGTTGCCAGAGTGTGTGTGCTTGACTGTTAATGTTTGTGTCAGGGTACGTGTATGTATGTGTGTGTGTGTGTGTTTAGGAGATGCATTAGTGTAGCTGTTAGTGAATGCGTGTGTGTGATACAGTGGTTTGGGTGTTTGACATGACAGGTGTGTGTGAGTGCACAGCATGAGGCTAAAGTATATGTTGCAAGCTCAAGTTCTGATTTAGTGACTGACAGAGAGGACTGTGGGAAGCAGAGAGATAGGGTGAGGTGTGTGTGTGTGTGTGTGTGTGTGTGTGTGTGTGTGTGTGTGTGTGTGTGTGTGACAGTGAGAGAGAGAGAGTTGTAGATGATTTTTACTGCAGCCATTAAAGCTCCATTATCGTGATGGATCATTATCTGCCTTATCAGGGGCCCGGAGACACACACACACACACACACACACACACACACACACACACACACACACACACAAATTAACACGGTCAAAGCCTCACGCTTTTGCACAAACATGTACATGCACACACAGGTTATCAGCTTGAGAATGGGTGTGTGTGTGTGTGTGTACACTGACCCCTTGACACACATTGCAGGGCTTGAACCTCTTTGCAGAGGAATGCTAATGTTTTCTAAAGAAACCATAACTCAGCAGAGAGATAGAGACGGAGAGATTAACAGAGAGAGAGCAACAAACGGGTAGAGGTAGAGAATGAAAGCGAGAGAGAGTACAAATATATTATCTAACTGGAGTACACGAGCCCATCCTGGAGCAGGTCAACTGCCTGGTGCAGACACACATCCTACAAAGTTACTTGACTTCGGTTTTTCATTTATAGACGATTCTGAGGCCAGAGGTGCGCTCTTATCAGAAAATTGTCTCTGTCCACTTCATGGCTGTGCATTTTGAACAGTTAACATCACCTTGTTTTGACTGGTTGGGGGGGAAATAATGTTCTACGAATCATGAGGTCCCGTCCCATCCCTCATGAGGCTGCTTACAGTGAGGCCCACTGACCCACTTACACAAACAAATGCACAGATAATGTAGTTACTCCTATAGTTGTCCTGAGATTGTTACACATTTGTTTCTGTTTTACTTAGAAACAAGAAAAGTAATTTTGAGAAACATTATTGATTACTGATATAACATATTAAAGCCTGGCATGCCATTTATGAGGACTGAAACAAGTTGGGTCATACAAGTAACAGTGAGCTTATTGGTGCAGTTGAATTATATGAACGCAAAGAAGCCATTTTGCCGTTTTGGGTTTAATTAGCTCCACCATGTGAGAATTTATACATTTTACCGTATTCTTTAAGTCCCGAACTGTGAAATAGTAAGTTTTTCCTCGTCTGAAACAAATTTCAACCAATCTTAACTAACTCTGGTAGATAAAATAGTTAGACGACAATGAAAAGTTGCTTTTAAATATTCCTTACTGAACATAAGCATGTAACAGCTAAAGGAAAAAGTGACAGAGCAGCACTGTCAGGTACAAAATGTTGAAGGTAAGAATATAAAAACCGAGGGAAAAAGGGTCGACTGTTTCTAAAATCTTTTATGGCAGATTCTTATTTAAAAAAACCCAGCAGGAAGACATAGTGGATGGAGAGGATGAGGGTCAGGACACAGAAAAGTCTGGAGGGCAAAGTTTGACCTAATATTCCTCAGCAAAGAGTTACCAAGTTGCAGGAATAAAGATATGATCAGGAGGTTTAAAAAGGCTCCAAGCTCCTCAACAGCAGCACCGAGCAGCAGTATAGAAACACCATTAAGGGTAAGAGCAAAGGGATGAAGTATAATAGGCCTATATTGGCTAATATAATCCTTGTCTCTCTGCCCGTCTCTATTTAAACCATTAGGTTCTTACAGGCTTACACTGTATGTAGACTCCTTTATAAGTTGGCTGCCTGTACTGCGCCAAGCCCAAAAGCGCCCGAGCTGTGGGACCGAATGTGTGTGAACGAGTGTGTGTGCAGGCTCTGTCGTAGTCCGGCACAGTCGTAGTCCAGGCAGCTCGGCTAACGAGCTGCAGTGGGAATAGAGCTTGAGGACTTGTACCTAAAACTGCTCCTGGAGGACTAAAAATACTGCACTCCTTTAGCACGAACAGCTGAGGAAAAATACAAGGGAAGTGTGTGTTGTGGGCAATTCAACATGACTTGGTAATTTTATTTTATCATGTTATTTAATCAGCCAAATTGACTTTAGGAACATATTCATATTTATAGGCCGGGCCTGTGGGAGCAGTTAGTTAGGAGGGGGTCCTGTGCCTTGCTCATGAGCCCTGGTCTACAACTCCCCACTCAGCATTTTAAGAAAGTCTGGGAACTCTATTAGTTCAATTCTCCAACATTCACTTTAGCACCTACTAATGCAAGTTAAGCTACACATAGAGGTGGGCTTGTGAATGTAAGTGTGGTAACTATAGTGGAATAGCTTCACAGAGAACAGGGCTTATAAAGCATTTAGAAAAAGGCTTAAACTGTAAATTGGCCCTCTAGGAGTAACTACACAAGTCTGGACTTCAGGCACTAATGGCTGCAGAAATGAACAGCAGAAACAGACTCCAGCATTGACTGTGTATAGGTGTAACCTCCCAGTAGGATAATCTGAAAAGATGGAAGTAATTTAGTTCAAACTGATTCACAGTGTTAAGGTTGTATAAGAAATGTTTAGGTTTGATTAAATCACTCATATGGAAATGATGCTGTAAATAAAAAATACAAGCTGCACATGAGACAAAAGGAAGCCTGAGGTGCTTCTAAAAACAGCTGATCCAAAATCAACCATTAAGCATAAACTAAACCATGTAGGGAGGGTCCAAAACACTTCCCTGAAGCTTAGCAATTTATCTCAAAATACAACAAGCTACAAGGAGTCCAAAAGCAATTTACCTCACATTAAACAAAGCTCAAGCTTGCGTGTTCAAGCAGTTAATCTTAACGTAAATCAAGCTGCAAAGTCTGTGGCCAAAAATCTAATCCGGGAGAATATCTGAGGTATATACAGGTATGTGAAGCTCACTTACAGGCTGCTGCAAAATGTTGAACCTGTTCAAACCAGGGCAGATTTCCCCTTTTAATGTTTTTTTTTTTATTTGGCCAAAGTCAATCAGGAAAAATAGAAATAGTACAGTCTATATAGTTGAAATTGCTTTCCTATCCTATAAATAAGACATAGGCACACTATCATATAGCAATTATACAAACCATCAATAATTAACATTATTATGGTTAAGGGAGCCATAGTCTCCAATATGATCATTAAAATACATTATTCTGGACAAGTAAAATAAAATATCTGTTAAAAAAAAAAAACCACAAACAAGATGACAAAACTTCTTTTACAACATTTTCTTTGAGTTCCACTGTACGATATTCATTATAACATCCTGATCACTTTGCCTACTTTCTCCTCTTGCGATTTACAAAGCTTAAAAAAACCCAAACCCAACCGATTTTATGAGCAAATCTGAATATTTGGTTACATAACACCATGTGTGCATGGCATCTGTGTACTTTCAAGTGTCTCAAATTAATCGATCCTTTGAAGTTTGCTCGGTGTTTGTAAAAGTCACAATGATTTTATGGCTGTCCTGAAATAAATTCCTCCAGCATGGCCATGTGGCAGTAAAAGGAACTTGAACTTGTTAAAGGAAACGTCTTCCGCAATAACGCCGGAGAAATACGTGAAGCTGGACTTCCACAATGGCTGCCATTGTGAAATAAGATTTAACGGCTGCAGATAGAGACACAAAAAAGTGTGAGAGTGGAGAACATGTTTGTGTGTGTTTTTCCTCTGTGTGTTAATTTAAGTCTTTGGCCTTCACCTGCCACCAGCACCAGCTTGTCTTCCAATTACAGACAACAGAGGACAGAGAGACAGAAGAGATAGAGGATGGAAAAGAAAGGCAGTGATTGAAGTGGGAGCTGAAAGAGTCGTAGAGAGAGTCAGAGAGAAAGGGGGAAGCAGATTAATCAAGACTGAGTGACAATAGCAAAGCAAAGATGGAGAGGGAGAAAGAGGATTTAAAAGAACAGACAAAAGGAAGAGAGGAGGGAAGAGAGAAAGAGGACAGATATCAAGAGGAGGGGGAGGAGAGATTGATAACCAGAGACAGAGGGAAAGATCAAGGAAGAAAGACAGAAAAAAAGACAAATGCATGTTTAAAAAAAAAAAAAAAAAAGGTCGACTGGTAAAGCCATTAAGCCTGGATTCAATAAATCTGCATAAAAACCCAGCAGTTAGTCTGTAATGACCAGCGAAGGCCTGCGTGTGTGTGTGTGTGTGTGTGAGGGTTGGACATGTGTGTGGGTGCGTCTGACTGTCTCCTTTTGTCTGTGTTTCAGACTGTGTGTTCGCTGTGTGTGTCTGTGTGTCTAATGGTCGTTGAGGACCTCTGCGTCGTATTTAGAGAGAAAACAATCATCCTTGGAGCAGGAAGCAGAGCTGCCTAATGAAAGCCTAGAGACACCCCAGACCACAACGCAGCACCAGTGGATGGGTCTGAATCTCCGCTCCTCACAACCCCCCTCCGCTCCACGCCAGCCTTTACCATTTCATTTGCACACAAACAAGAACACTTTTTCTTTGCAATATGTCAAATCAAATGTCTCCCCAAGTAAACTGCGAATCAAAGCGGACAATTAAAATAACAGAATTTGAACATTATTCTGCATTAGTAGTGCTTTCTAAGTCCTTAAATATTCAAATTGTGTGGCCATGCAAGGCGTCCCTTACACTTTCTTTTTTTGGTTAGAGGATTCTTTTATCAGGTCAAAACTTTTCTTTTTCTTTTGTCGAGTTTAGCCTTCAGGGCATCAATTCTCACACGAGTCAAGTCTCAAAGGCAAAGTCAAGTTGGCATTTTTTATAAATCAAGTCTGACTCAAATCCCAGTATTAAATCTCAAATCTACAGTTCTCGGGGTAAATAATAACATAACATGTAAAATCACATATTGTCTCATAATTTACATCAGTTGACATTTACAGTAAGTCATCAACATCTCTCACTGTATCTCTTTCTTTTGCTAATATTACCATAACCATCCCAGACAGACAAGCAAACAGGCAGACACACACACACACACACACACACACACACACACAACCAGACTATCAGTACGATTGTAATGCTGTAATCACCCTTTATACTTTATCAGCTGTGATTTTTAAGTTCCAGATCCACCCCTTCCTGTTTTTGTATCTCCTGTCATTCAAAATTCACCCGATCGGTGAACTTGAAGCCACGCGGGTCGTCACACACAGACACACAAACGCACACACGGACACACACAGTTCCTTTGTAGTCTGCCAGTCTGTGACGAGGGCATCACTTTGCCACAGGGCATCAGGCTGCAGAGCTGAAACAACAATGATTGCGTGCATTTGAGACCTAAAGGGTCGGCGGACAAATGTTATTTATATAACAAATAACAAATGTTATTGATATAACATTTGAGAAGTGTTTGTAGTTTTTTGTGCATAGATAACTATGTTATCATGTCAAATATGTAAATACCCACAACGATCCAACTTATACCTCGTATAAGAATGACTATTGCTGTCAGTCTCACTGCTAGTATCTCCACATCGTGGCCTCGCAGTCTGCTCTGGTTTTCTCTTCTTCATAAAAATTAAATGATCACTGTTAGATCTTTATTACATTAAATCAGTTTTATAGTGTTTTGACATCAGCAAGGATTCGCAGAGCAGAGTTTAATGTCACCAGGGCTGCTGCAGCATATTGGTGTTGTTTTCTTATATTGGAAGTTTGTTATAAAGTCATTTGATTCACTGTAGTTGACTGAAGAGCCGCCAGGCCCTGGAAACCTGTTGTATAACTTTAAAAATGTCCATACAGTACGCCAAAGAAAAAGTATTCCCCTCTTCCTCGCCGAGAAACCTTCTATTTGGAGATTACACTGTAACAACAATGACATTTGAAGTCTGTAATTGTGCGGTATTTTCCTTCATTACAATGACTTGTAGAGTTGTAAATATGTGGGACTCAGTTTTCACTGAGGTTTCTCCAGTTTGAGTTGGCCCAGAAACATTTGCAGTCACTCACTGGGAGCCCTTTTTTGTTTTAGCAGATAGCTGGTCATGGGCTGACAATTCATACTGGATTCATAAGAGCAGCGATATAATGTCCGACTTAGCCAATAACACTTAATCCATTTTTTTTTTACAAAGCCAAACACACGCAAATGTACACGCGCAAAGACTCAAAGAGACTCACAGTCTCGCACACACACACACTCTTGTACGTTCACGCATACAAACACACAATGTGTAACATTTCTTGATAGCTTTTCCACATAATGAAACGTGTACAGATAGAAGAACACACACGGGCGCGCACACATGCACATACACACAAACAGCCAATTCTTATAGCTTCACACTTCAGACCAGAGAGAGAGAGAGAGAGAGAGAGAGAGAGAGAGAGAGAGAGAGAGAGAGAGACTTCCTGTGTGTGTGTGTGGAATACGATGCCAGTTCTCTTCAGTGCTCATTAGAGACGTCATTGAGCCATAAAGGTTATTATTATGACTATGGCACAGAAAACAGCTCTTTTAGTAAAACCTCACTTTTGGAATCAGTGTTACTTTTGTAGTTCAGCTGAGGTTAAAAACAGGCATGGAAACAAATACAGAGGAACAGACGATCCAAAAAACATATCTTCAGCAAATCCATCACTTGAAAGCTTACCTTTCGCTAACAGCTCCCTGCTGTGCCCTGGTCAAAGACACGCCATGTAAAGACCCATGAATTCAAAACAAGTCCAGTACCTTCACTGAGGTCAGGACAAGCAAATGTCGGAAGATATAAAAGAAAAAAGTCAGCCATTCAAATGTCAAGTTCAACGAAAATGAACACAAGTTGGTTAAACGTTCTGTTGCCAGTAGCAACCATCCACTACCAGCTGCTAATTAGCACCAAACAAACAGTATAGCAGAGGCTGATGGGTACATGGATGTGAGTACTTAATTCCATGGCAGTCTATCCAACAGTTGACATGTCATTTCACTAAAAACCACAACTGTCAACCTAATGGTGGCACAAGAGGAAAAGTCATGGGCTCACGAAAGTCATTAGGATGCGTCGTCTGTGGACCATGAATGTCGTGCAAGATTTACAAAAGCAAAAATTACTAAACTGGAAGATGACATGCAATGAACATATCCATCTAAACCCAGATCATCACATTTAAATGGAGCAAACATTAGCACAAATTAAGGAGGGCTTTAACAATATGTTTCATTGTTGTACTGTCAATAAAAGGCTTTCGTTTCACGTCGCATGATGGATTAAAACAATTCAACATGCATTTTGCTCTAAATCTGCTGACTAATGCGGTGCTGTGGTTGTTGTGCTGAGATGATATCGTCTATTTTTGCCACAAAAACTGGGTGTTTTTGTTTATATTGAGTATTGTATTGTGAACAAAATATTTTGTTCTGTTACAGCTGCTGTTGAGAAATAACCCAAAACATATCGAGAAAAACTCCAGTTTCATTTTATGATAAAGGCACTCCGAGGCACTTCTTACTTTAGCTGTTTTGAAAGCGAAGTGACGGTTAATAACTTCACTTACATTGCATCCTGAAAAAAGCAGTATGCGTGTACATTTTGGGCTATCTCTTTATTTTTTGTAATACTTCAGGTTTTTCAGTACTGTCAAACCAGTGTGATCAGTTTAGCTTATCAGCACAGAAAGCAGGGATTTGACTCTGTAAGGCCTGAATTCACTGCTGAGGCTCCTTGAGGAATTCTTGCTCTTAATGCAGCCAGTTATCTCTACTGGGAGGTTCCCGGGCTGATAAACCCTAAAGACTGACTTGTTCTCACCCACCAGCCTTTCCTCTAACATGCAACTCTCGCTCCAGTTCAGCAGAACAGAGGAAAGTTACACCACAGCCACCGTGTTAGTAAAATGTTTCATCAAGTTACAGAAGCAGACTGTCCGGTACACCAGCCTCCAGTGGTCATTCACGATTGTTGTGCCTTCATGTTAATGCACGTGTGGGAGAGGGATACCTAGGTTTCTGTGTGTGTGTTTGTGCGTCTGTCCATGTGTGTTTTACATGCTATTTTAGTATGATCCTAATAGCTTTACAGAGTGCCAGGCATTTTAACAGAGCCAGGCAGGGGCTTGTAAAACACACACACACTCACCACAAGACAGAGAAGAGAGGCTGGCACACTGGAACATGGTCGTCTGGAGGGAGTCTGTGTGTGAGTGTGTGTGTGTGTGTGTGTGTGCATTAAGAGGGTCAGCCAGGGTTATGGCGACACATGATGAAGGGAAACGAGAAACACGGGCCTGAATGAAAGACAGGCAGTGTGCGTCTGCGATTGTGTGTAGGCAGGGTCGGGGGCTAAAGCAGACACATGGCGCCAAGTGGCACTGCCCGGGTATGGGTGGGTTTGGACAGAGAGGGAAGGAGAGGCAAAAATATTCAAACTGTGATGTTGTTAAGGGAAACCGCTCCCCAAAAAACAGAGAAAAAAATAACCACTTGAATTTTAAAAAAAACTCACTACCTCTCACACCTACACTGACATGGAGTGAGAGTACCAGGTAATGGTGATGGTGATGGAGGCACTTCGGAGGAAAAATAAAGAAGAAGAAAAAAAGGACGTTGAGCAAGGGATGGCAGAAATGGAAGAGGATGTGATGAGGAGGATAAAAGAATGCAAGGAAAGCAAAGTTGAGAGTTTTCACCCAAAACCCAAAACCTCAGAATAAAATTAGTGTCCTTGTTGCTCTGCAAGCATTGTAATTAACTGCTTTTTTTTCTACCCAACTTTGACCAAACAACTCAATGAGCACTCTCTAAAATAACTCGTTCTTGGTTTTGTTTCTATTTTTGTATTTCAGGATAATCTCACACATGCTAAAAAAAAGTAATTATGCCATTCTTCAGACAATGAAAAACTTGCCACTGAAGGAGCATCCAATGTTTATGTGTGTCTCAAACCACTTACTAGCAATCCCATGCATTTTTGTTTCTTTAAATATATTTTCTTGCACATACTAGTTTCATTCACCTCCATCCAGTAACAAAATCAAGGTTAAGACACTGATAGGAGAGGATCGATCACTGCAAACATGTTGTTATGTTATGCTATGCTATGCTGTAATATGCAATTATATACTATGTTATGTCATGTTATGCCCTTAACCATAGATTGTAATACATTGGAAATCAGAGTGATAATATGAGTCGTTTTGTTGAATGAATAAAATACTGCAGGGTAGGTAGTTGGTCGTCTAAAAGCATTCAATCTTGTTAGATAAGCTTTCACGGCAGCTAAAATAAACAGTTTCAATTCAAAGAGAAAGTTTAAGATTTTTTAGAGTGCATCACAGGCCACTGGACCACAGATTCAGCTCTGCATTTTTTGTGTGAAAACAGGTTGATGATGAAAAATACGTATAGTAATTTTCCGTCCATTAAAGTTACCCAGACCATTCCTCTGTGCCTTTAATGTACACAGTGATTAAACGGCAAGTTAATTTAGAATATTCAAAGTTTATTTAAAGTGACACCGTACCATGCTGTGCCGTATCTAAAGTACTCATGCTAAACAGAGACATTTTCCAGCATTAAGACATACAATAGGGCTTTCATGAGGACTGTAGGAAACTAGTCCTGCTGTACCCTAACCACACACTCTGTCACATTGCTCTGTGAGCGTGTGTGTGTGTCTAGAGTTACCGTTTTTCAATGTATACCACATGTAGCAACCATGTATCGCCTGATATGTTTTCAATATGGAGAAAGAGACAGACAGAGACAGAGAGGAAGCCATAGAAAGCCACAAAATTTTAAAATTTAATAATATACTGTTTATATTCAATATCTGAAAACACATCTGGTTACCATGACAATGGAGCTACAGCGAAGAGAGCAGGTTAGCCAACCTTTCTTCAACTTTCCCTAAGCATCACCTTTTCTTTCTTTATCCTCATTTCCCTTTTCTCTGCTCTCCTCCCACTCTCAGATGACAACTCTTTCGACAGTTAAATAAATATACTCTTCTCTCCCCTCCTTGCTCCATATATGAACCAACCCTCTTCCAGCTGCCAAAAGCTTGAAGCGGAGTTTACTCCCTGTAAAATAAAATGTCTGAAACTGTATTTGTTCCGCAGCCAGGAGCTTGTCGTCAGGTGACCCGCTGGAGTAAATCTTTTCAATAATGTTAAAGGCAGCGCCAAAAAACTGCCAGGCCGACCTGTGTGTGCCCCACTCCTACACACACACACACACATCCACACAGTTAGAGAGAGACACACACACACACACACACACACACAGCGAGAACAATCACACAAACTCACAGACGTCATCACATATGTACAAGCAAACACACAAGAATACACACTCAGTGGTTGATTTTCAGAATTGATCAATTCATTTCACAATTTTTTCACATTCACACACACACACACACACACACACACACACACACACACACACACACACACACACACACACAAATACACACCAACGGTCTCACCTGTTCCTGCGTCATGCTGTGCAGCTGCGTATGCCAGGAGGCGGAGTCAGAGCGGTGATAGGCGGGGGGCGGGGCGAAGTCCTGCAGTATGATTGGGTCTCGCTCCTGACACAGTGAGGTCAGGTGACTGATGTACAGCTTCAGTTTGCTGCGATTCTGATTGAGATCCAGGAGAGGAGAGATAATCTGAGGGAGGAAGGGAATCATAGGGGATTCATTTTTATTGTACACAAAATAAAAAACAAAAAAGGTTGTATACTGCCCATGAAAACGGATGTGCCGATGCTGAGCTGAACCAGAATAGAAACACACAGAAACAAGTTTTACCAGAGCAAGAAAGACGTGGTCTGAGAGCAGTGAATGCTGTTAGCACAGTTTAGCTTTTAACTACATACAACACTAAACAAGTTAATGGAGACTAAAAATGAGTGCTGGTCTGATTCAAACATGTAGGGTGAGGCGAGATGAAAACAGACATGGAAATGGGGAGATGACAGAGGTTTGGATGGAAAAAAAGATTTAATTTGAATTTAATTTGAGGAACCTGTTGATTGATGCGAAAGCTGCTGCTTTAAAACACTTTTTAAAAGGTAATTTAGTTACAAGATTATTCAGAAATTAGGTTGTGGCTGAAAATGTGTTTTACTCAAAATAAATACAGTAAGTCTAGAAAGGTCCAAAATTGGAAAATCAGAAAAACACTCTTTCCATGTATCTGCCATACAATGTGTTACTTTGGTCATGAGACTGGTTTGTTCTGGGACTTAAAACATGACCACACACACATGCACAGATAATATGCCTATGGGGAAGACGGAGAGAATGATCCCTCTCTTTTTCTTTCTGTAATTACAAATAATTGTATACAAGAGACCAAAAAAAAAAGTATCATTATTACACAACTTCATTTCTCTGGTTTGAACAGAGAGAATGGATCCAGACTGAAAAGTTAACAGCTTTGATAACAACTGAGAAAGGTACACATCTGATTCTCTTCTTTAACAGCAACATTTGTTTCACAGTGGCCATGACTAACGTGTGTGTGTGTGTGTGTGTGTGTGTGTGCGAGCAGAGGAATGAGGAGCTAAACAGACATTTTGGGGGTACAAGACAAGACCCCCCAAGAGACACAAACACACACAGAGATAACACATAAATACAGACAGACACAGACACAGACACACACTATTCTCCTTAGGGAATAGAAGGATTTCAGTGCAGAGGAAGCATGTTAAGAGGGCTGTGTGCTCCATGGTCATCATCACTCAGCGCACACACACACACACACACACACACACACACACACACACACACACACACACACACACTCACACACACTTACACACATGCATGCACTCAAGAGTTTCGACGGCAGGATCCATTCACTCAGTGTAGTAACATAATTTTCTATCTTTACTCCATCTCAGCTATTTAAATTTATTCTCTCTTTAGCATTTAGATACAAGAATTTTAAATATCCATGTGATGTCATCTCAGGTTATAACTTAACTTTTGTTCTTTATAATTTTAACTCTCTGTGTAGTTAAGAGGTTTTCAGTCAGTATGAATTAAGTCAATTTTATATAAAATACTTCTGTCTGATTTGCCTGCAGCTGTATATCAAGACACCTCATGGTTTTGTTGCTTGCATGATGTTTTTAAAATGTAATAAACAGAAAAAGAACAGGACATGTACCTATCCCAGACACATAGCTTTAACATAATTTGTAAATCTGAAAACCAGCCTGAGCTGTCAAAACTGTGAAAAACAAACTGCAGATAGGCAGATTTTAAAATAACACATAAAACTGTACTTACAGTATATATCCATTATTCAATAACTTCATCTGTTTGAGCATCTTGGCAAACAAGTGAAAGAACTAGAAGTGGGTGGTTTTTGTAGAGGAAAAAAAACATCTTATTGCACGCTCTACTCCGGCAATGAAAGCTGACAGTAAATCAAAGTAACTGTCACTTCTGATTCTGAGTCCTTACCTTATTTACTGCAAACACACACACACACACACACACACACACACAAACTTGTATCTTGTGTTTTTCCCAGACAATCTCCATTTGTGTGTTCATGAGCAGCTAAACCACCTTCTTGACTCAAAACTACTTTTTTCTACACAGAAACACACACTGTATATAGACACTGTTATATACCCTGTATGTGTATATACAGTGCATGAAGAGACACATACCCATTGCAACAGAAAAACATGCACACACTCATACGGAGTTGTTATCAAATCAAAGTCTGGCTTTACTGCTTTAAAAACCTACTCAACATATGTGCAACAGCTGTTCTCTCACACTTTCTAATCCGGTCTATTCTGTCAGAAAGCTTAAAAAAATGACTGTCCACACTTTCCAGACCTGCAGCAGAGCTCTGTGGATCAAATACAAGACAAATGAGTAACAGACAGAAAGAATGAAGGAATGATGGTGATATAAGGAAGACATTTAGAAAGAAATAACAACACTAGTACTTTCTTTTCCTTTTCTAGAAATATTTAATTATTAACAGAAACAAATGTCTAGAAATAAGCCTGAATTTACTCCAGTAATAATAATGTGAAATATGAACAAAACACAGACCTCTGAAAAGTCTTGGCAGCACCTAAAGCCTTTGAATTTACTGATTTTATTAAGGTGTACAGCATGTATGTGCCTGCTTTACACAACCTGCAATAATCAACGTATGCAGTGTGTGTTTAATGAGTCTACAGTGTTTTCCAATGTCATACTGTACTATGAAACAACCCCAGAGGAGATTTCATTTTATACGGCACTGTGTGTGTGTGTGTGTTTGTGCCTCTTTATTAGCCTTCCTACCAGACTCTTACTGTACTATGAAACAACCCCAAAGAGAGAGATTCAGCTAGCCTCATGCTGCTAGGCTGCATGTTTAAAAACCTTCATGTTTAAAAAATGGCCACATTTTATGGTGAAATCAGGATTTTTGTTCTCCAGAGACACACACACATGCACTCACTCACAAATACATTTATTTGACCAGGAACAGCATCTATAGAGGAGGTAGCTGCACTACTGAGTGAAGAGTGAATGACCAACAGATCAGACTGTAGTTGTGCAGGGCAGAATTGTTCTTAGCTGAAACAATTAGTTGAATAAAAAACAGTTTTGATAATCGACATACTGTATGAGTCACTTGTCATGTTTAGCTTCTTAAAGTTTTTGCAGTTTTTCTCTATTTTATCATTGTAAGTCTCAACTATCGTTGTGTTTTGGGCTGATCGGTTGTTAAAGAAGACAACAACCAAAAGACTAACTGATAGAGAATGTAATTGTTAGTTGCAGCTCTTGTTCATTTAAATAAAAACTACAGGTATAAACTGGGTAGTATTTATAAGAGTTCTCTGCCGATTTAGCATTACACTCCTGTAACACTGTCGGACTCATAATAGACCAAAATATCAAATAAGATCGGAATAGATGCAGCAGAACCAGAGATATTCCTTGTCAAAACCTGCTGCCTACATTACCCACAATGAAACTCAACCACCAGTGGAGATTCACTAAAAATAAATACTACAACTTAATAATAATAACAATAATTTAACTAACATCAGTATTAATGTCATGTTTAAATGAAATATTTTTGTTACTGTCTGTGTAGCAATCATTATCACTGGACTTTTATATGAACAGATCAACTTTTGAGCTCTTGTTAAGTTTTGATATAATAAGTTAGAGATTTGAGTCATTATTTATAAAGTCATTTGAAAATACTGAAAAACCTCACAAACCAAAACGCTGAATTGCTTTATAGAAATAAACATTTACACCTTTCCCTGTCCTTTTTCACTGAAGCATCTAATACCACTGAAGACCATTAAAATGCAAAATACCATAAAAATGTTCTCAACAATGGCTGGCGTGTGTAAAGAGTGCTCTCCTGTGTTTCTCTGCTCCAGTTGTTTCTGAAGCATTTCATTCTCCAACTGTAGTACAGAATTCCCTGACTGAGAGAGACACAATCACTCACTGTTCTGATGTAATGCACTATGGCGAATTACCCGCCTTACACACCGAGGAGAAGTGTGTCTACACTGTATATGTGTGTGTGTGAACTTATGAAGAAAAAGAGACTGAGTGTCAGCTGTGTACGTGCTGGCTGGCCTGCCTCTCTCAGCAGGGAGGTGCTACCGCTAATTAATAACCAGGGTCAAACTTAGATCCGTTAGTGAACCTTTGGGCCTTTAGCATCCCATTGGGAAATCCCACTGGAGGAACTGAGCTGCGCTAAAAGCAGCATGTGCTTCTCATATGTGGTGCTGCCTCTGCTGTCCTGCCAGTAGATCAAACCAATACCACCCTCTTGATAATGTGAGAACTAAAAGTTACTTTCAGTAAGACATTGTTTCAAAACTTAAAGCAACTTCTACAAATTTCCAATTCACTTGTTTCAAGAATTTTAAAGAAACTAGAGACTTTATCAGATTATCAGATCCTTATTCAAAAAAACATGTGGATTTCCATCTGAAAAGTCTTAATAAAGACTCTATTCTACATTACACACATACATGTGTTAAGATTGATTTGCAGCCGTGGGTTTTTTGTTCTTGCTTGACTTGAAGGTTGTCATGCCTGTGCCTTTAATGACCTTTGGGCCCCATTGTGTAATTAAAAAATAATACAGGGGCAGGGTCATTTTCCTTTTATCATTCCTAAAAGAAAATCACTTTTCACTGTTTTTTTGGGCGAAACAGCAGCTTTCTTAAATCATCCACTAGACCCCACACATAGAGTAGGCTCAGCTGAGAAATGATCATGTCATGAAAGAAGATAAAGCCTAAAAACGGACACAGTAATAATAAGAAAAACAAAGTAATGCACTGATCGACAGGAGGATCAGTAACAAAGATGATAGAAATAAATGAGAGACATGAAGACAAAATATGTCCAGTGAAATGATCAAAGGTATTAATGAAGGTAGAAAGAAGTAATTATAGAAAGAAACACGCACAAAGCAGGATGAACGTTCAGAAAATGAGGACTGTGGAAGATATCATCAGGAGAAAATGAATTGAAATCAAAGGATGCGATGAGATACTGAACAGATGAAGAACATAACTCAAGAGTTGATTCGAAAGTATTCAGCCGCGAAAATCAATTGCAGTCACATGAGAGAATGAGAAATTAGTAAACCTAACCGACCAAAATTACTAAGAGTCACTGAGAGTGAATGTCAATTAAAGAATGGAAGAAATGAGCATGACAAAAAATGATATGAAGGAAGTGACATGACAGAATCACAACACCAGAACCAGATCACAAACTCACG
Source organism: Lateolabrax maculatus (assembly GCA_031216445.1). Taxonomy (NCBI): domain Eukaryota; kingdom Metazoa; phylum Chordata; class Actinopteri; order Acropomatiformes; family Lateolabracidae; genus Lateolabrax; species Lateolabrax maculatus. The sequence continues at coordinate 11,170,255 of CM062211.1, forward strand.
GATGAAACAAAAGTAAGAAGGACGGAAGACGAACGATGAGCACATCCAAACGTGATCGGATCTGGATAAAGAAGACGCTCACCCTTCTGTACAAAATGGCGGACCGAGAGAGAGAAAGAAGGCATGAGATTCGCTAGGCCCAAATGCCCTCCTCATCGTCCTATTGGTTAGTTCAGTCCAACAGCAGCGTGAGTTTGGAGAAAGCAGGAAGTTAGTTTGTCGAAGCAGAAAATTGTAGACAAACATATTAAGTGCATAAATGTTGGAAACTTAAAACAGAAAAAAAAAACATTAGCTAGTAATAGTTGAAACAGATATACATAATTAGAGAAAATAAGTAAATGCTACAAACATGGAAATGTGACTTCTACTTTCACTTGATCAGAGACTTGTTAATGGAAATAATAGGAAGATTTAGTTAATTTAGCGCATGCTCTCATCCACATAACAGTGATTATATTAGTTTTAAGTGGTGTGTGCGAGCTGGGACGATATTTGGAGGTTTTCCCCAGGCGAAGGCTCACTGTCCTGGGCAGAGAGCTTACCTGGTCTGGGGAGGGCTTGTGATTGTTGGGCTGCTCTGAGTTTGGAGAGGAGACCTTCAGGTGGTCGTCCTCATAGTTGTCCGCCATCAGCTTCATCCGGTTTTGAGTCTACAGAGACAGAAAGAGAAAGAGTTTCACAAAACTATCAGATCTCTTTGATATCTCACACCAACAGAGAAAAATTATTTAACATGCGATTCAGCAAAAGAAAAATAACATTAATGTTTGAAAAAAACAACACAACACTGTGTGTGTGTGTGTGTGTGTGTGTGTGTGTGTGTGTTTGTGTGTGAGATAAGAGGAAAACCATAGCCTTGAATTCCTCCAGGAGTTAATTTGCAGAGAGGAAGAAGAGAGGAGAGTGTTGGACGACTGCCATGAGCTTAGCCTTCACTAACACACATTTTGTGCGTGTGTGTGTGAGAGAGAGAAAGACACAGGGACCAAGAGAGTCAAGCACGGACCGCAAGAAAAAGACTGAAAGAGATCATTCCCAACTGTCCATGTGTGTTTGAGTTTTAAATGTTAAGTTGGTTCTGCTAGTATTCAAAGAGAACAATAAAGATATCGTGTTTTATGCACACACATGCACCCGTTGACATGCCACCTGTTGTGCAGCTTGTTAAGAGCTGCAGAAAAATAACAGGCCTGCCTAGTAACTTGCCACTTAGGGAGAGATCTGTGAAGACTAACACAATTATTACACTTTAAATATACACACACACTTACAGGGGCACTTTGATGTAGAAATACACATCATCGTACAGTGTGTAGACTTTTGTCCCTTTCCTCTCCTCTTCTCTCCCCCTTTCTGTCCTCAATCATTCTCATCTCTGCCATTTTTGCTCTGCCATAATCTCTTTGCTCTCCTCCCTACTGTCCTTTATCTTCTCCTCTTCTCCTCTCATCTCTCCTCCTCCGTTCTTGCTGCTGCTCCCATCTGTTTCACATGTTATAGTTATACTTCAAGCTTTACAGTAGGCCTGGAAAGAACGAGAAAGTGAGAGAGAAAGCGAGGGAGGGAGTCTACATCTGTCGGTCTTGTACAATCTAAATCCCCTTAGCCTCTCACTGAGCCCAGCAAGGAACAGGGGCTTAAGCGGGCCAGACTGAGGTTTTGTGTGTGTGTGTGTGTGTGTGTGTGTCTGTGTGTTTGACATAAACTGAAAGAAATATGTGAATGCCAACTTTCATATGTGTTTGTTTGAAAGCTAAATGAAAGACTGCACTTTTAGGAGTGTGTGTGTGAGCAGGAGATAGTGGTGCTAAAAAAACTGTGTATGCGGGACCATATAAATGTGTGTGTGTATGTGTGTGTGTGTGTGTATCTATTCACATAAGTCAAATTGAAGAGAGCCTCTCCTGCCGTGCACACACAGATTATTAATTTCCTCGTTTTCTAAAGACAGCTTTTAAATAAACACACACATGTATTTAAAACAAACAGAAACCACGTAAGTACAGAGCCCGGGGTCCCCACTGCACCTCTAGACTCTCTCTCTCTCTCTCACACACACACACACACACACACACAGACTGACAGCTGTTGAATAATGTTTATTTGTCTCTGTCTCTCCCTCTTTACAACGTCATGAAGCACGTAACTGCAACCATTTGAATTATTTATTGACTATCTATTCCACAATACATTTTTTGTGTTGTTTTTCAAGTTTTTCATGTTCACTGCATACTACAGATTCAGTCCTAGGATTGGTTAACAAATATCACAACAAAAGAAGAAGAACACAACACAGAGAAAGGACTACACAAAAATATAAAAGGTAAATGTCCATATACCAGTATTTCAACACTAAAACATGTGCGCAGCTCTACTCTGCTTAAAGTGCAGTGTTCAAGCTGTGTTGTTTTGTATAACGTTACACTTCCAGACAACACAGCTCTTATAGACTCCAGTCGCTCTCATCAATATTATCTACAACATGACATCATGTTAAGGTTTGGAGTGTGAGGCAGGTATGAAGTCAAACTTTCAGTCCACAGTACAAAACATCCACGCCCAACGTGGGGCTCGAACCCACGACCCTGAGATTAAGAGTCTCACACAGAAAAACAGCTCACATTTCCGCGCTATATTAGAGCTATGTGCTGATAACGCTCAAGAGGATGGAGGGTCTGTTTTTCTGGGTCAACTGTCCTCAAACTCCACACCAAAAGTTTATGGATAAAGAAAACTACAGTAGTGTATTACGCCTTAACAGTAAAAAGTTGTCTTCTAATCAGCTGTCCTCTACATCTGAACTTTCACCGGACTTGACTTGATGCCTGCTACACTGCAAGCCCAAGTCCACTGTTAAAAAACACCTACACCCAATCTACAATAAAAAATCAGAACAACAGCAGCCCTTTATTCATCCAAATTTGGCCAATCTGTGGATACAGCAAAAAGGTGCCACAAAAAAAACGCAGTGACGTTCAGCTAAAAACAAACCTTACTCAACTGATGTCTTGGACTACGTGAGAGTTCACAATTCCAGTCGATATACTTTTGTTTTTCTGTGTTCGCCCATCATACATATAACACATTCTAGGGAAAGTGGTTAGATGAGAAGATAGAGTAGTCCAAAACACAGTCGCCCAACGTGGGGCTCGAACCCACGACCCTGAGATTAAGAGTCTCATGCTCTACCGACTGAGCTAGCCGGGCCATACTAGGAAAAAAAATGGGCCATATTTTTCAGCAGCATTAAGAGCCACAGGGATGAAAGGTTCACAACTCACAGCACATGTCTAACTGGAGCCACAGCAGGTTCTTTTGCTGTAACAGTTAAGAGTCCTCGTCTAATTAAATATTGTTGTTGTTGTGTGTATGAACTTCTCAAACTGTATTTGTTAATGCTGCTTAACAGAACAGAACCCTACAACAACCACAGTTTGGGTCGTGTGTTTATGTGACAGGCTCCATGACTGTTACACTCCCGGCCCATGTCCACTGTTCAAAACACCCCCGAAAAATTGCAGCCCCTTTATTCATTTGAATGAGGCCAGTCTGTCGACGCAAAACAAACCGTCATCTGGAAAGGCGCAAGCACACATTCCTGGTAGATTACTTTCTACTGTGAACGTTGAACTTCTCCTGTCCACAGCCCGAAACACCATCGCTTTACATGTAGTGAGAACACTCAGAGGGTTGGGGGGTTAGATCTCTGCGTCGACCCTCCTCAAAACCCCACATCAGTTTATAGATAAAGAAGACAATGGTAGCTTATTATGCCTTACAATTTAAGAGCCCTATTCTAATGAAATAGTGTGTGTGCTGTGTATATGAACTTATTTGTTGAATCTGCTTGCATGTCCAGTACACAGAAGACAAAAAGGACACCTGAGTCTCAATTGTACAAAGGTCTTTTTCATTGCGCGTGATATAAGGCAGCAGGAGGGGTAATGTATTAGACATCAATCTTTAGTGTAGTTGTATCAGCTGATATAGGGTATGCCCCCCGTCTCTCTGAAATGCCTTAAAACACCATCGATCCCACGACCCTGAGATTAAGAGTCTCATGCTCTACCGACAGAGCTAGCCGGGCCTATTTCATTGCAAATTCAAGAAAAAGGTTTCAGATTTTGTCTCACGTATCTCTGCCTTTGTTATTTGTGTTACAATCAATTTTGTCACACTCATCTTTTTATTCTATACCTTGCTCCATCATATCCCTCTGCTCTGCGAGTCTTCTTCTGTTCCTAAATGTGTTGTCTTCATCATCATCGCCTTTGGCTTTGATTTTGAGTGATGGACGTATGGAAACATGAATATTAATAAAAGACTGAACAAATGAATTACATCCAAATCTCCCCACCCTTCTGCAAACACATTATACCCGTCTTTGTCCCCTTTTTTCTTTCTCCTCATCTTAGAGCTCTCTCAGTCTCTAATAATCCCCAAAGTTCTTCCCTCTTCCCTCTTCCTGTTTTTATCTCTCAGCTCTCATACACAGTACTTTCTATAATTAAGTCTCTCTGTTCTGTAAAAGAAAATGTACCAAACACGCTCCTTTGTCCATCTTTCTTTAATGACCTTTTTTTTTTAGATTGATTTTAAGTCTCCTGCTCTCCTCTGCAGACACAGTATTTTATTTTTCACCCTCTCTCTTGCTTTTCTCTCCCTCTTGACTTTTGAGCTCCTTAACATGCCCTTGTATCCGTGACTAATTCTCTCCTCCACTCTTTTCCTCCCTCCTCTCTGCAACATGTCCTCATTTCCATATCTTTCCCTTTCTTCTCCTCTTCTCATTGTTCTGTTTTGTTCACTGGTTTCTTTTGTCTTTTCAGTTAATTTTGTCAAAAATTTGGACCATGGGTTTTCTCCTTGTGTTTTACTTTCATTCTGTACTGAATTTAATAATCTTCTGGATATCTGAAACACACATTCAACAACGGTTTGGAGTCGGGATTGAAAGCAACAACATTTAGAGCAAAACATCTTTCTCCATGTGGTATATAACAAATCCTCACATCCAAACCAGCAGCTCTGGGAACTACTGCGTCAGTGGTTAGCTCAGCAATTGCTACAGCGATACAGAAAATATTTCGCTAAAACACATAGATTAATTATCACTCCATCACTGTGTCTTTTTCTGTCCTCCCGTCTGTCCTCTCGTCCTCCCGCTCCATAGGGTAATAAAAGAAAGAAAATTAAGAAGAGGAAGGAACTAGTATAAGGAGAAAGTAAATGTGGGGGGAAAATGGAAGAGGGTAAGAGAGGAGAGGAGAACAAAGAGAAATGAAGGAAAGGAAGAAATTAACACCCCCCCCCCCCCCCCCCCAAGAAAAAAAACCTTCTCTCTCATTTTTCCTCGCTGGCCTTTCTTTACATCTTCCCCTTTTCTCTAATTGTCAGGAATGCTGACCTCAGCTCACTTGTTTCCGTGCCAACTCTCTCTTTCTCACTTAATCTAATCATCACACCATTATTTCACTTCTCCTCCCTCATTGTTCCCTTCTTCTTCTTCTCCCCTCCATCTATCCTTCCTGCGGCTCTGCTGTAACCCGCTGACAACGGACAGAATGAGAAACAAATGAGCACGGAGTGAAGTGAGGGGGGAAAAACTGCTGAGTCATGCTTGGAAGAAAATCATTTCATCGTGATAAGGCTCTGGGGAATATTAGATTAGATTATTGTTTCGCCTTTCCCTCCAGTGGTGAAAGAAGAACCTTTGTTGATATCTGTGCAATTATCAATAATGAAAAGTTGCTGAGCCATGGTTGGACAAGAACTATTTCATCATGATAAGAAATTAGATTAAATTAGTTTTTTTCTCAGTTTCTCTGTCAAGAAGAGAAATTTGTTGATAAGTGGAAAATTACAAATGACAATGAAAAGTGTCTGGGTTGAGCACTGAGAGGAATTATTTTATTCCCTATGGAGTAAGAAATTAGATTAGACCCACATTTTTTCACTTTTGACAGTAACAGGAGAGGTCATGATAATTATGAACAAATAATGACTAATAGTTAAGTGTGTAAAGAGGGAGACAAATGAATAAAATCCTCATGGCTCCAAAAAAGAAACAAAAACGGTGTTATTAAAGAAGTTCTCAGACTTGCACATGCATATAATCTGCAAATAACTGCTTCACTGATAAACTGATAATTGATTGAGACTTCTGTCCCGAATACGAATAATATCGCTTTACAACAGCAGTTACTGCTAAATTAAAGCCATCGTGCTTTCATCCATTCACAGGACTCAAAGTTTCAAGGGTCTGAAGTGGCTGAGGGTGTTGTCTCCACCACAAAGTCTGGTTATGTTTTAGTGTTTTTTTTTGTGTTTCTGCAATATCATTTAAGACTGTTGTGGGTTGGGAAAAAAAATAACACTTAACCAGGAACTTGGAAAATACCAAAACATTATCTTACAAATGTAATATGAAGAGCCAAAGTCTTAAAACTGACCATATCTAAGCCAAGTTTTAGCCACACAGGTGCGGCCAAGGCCATGGCCACACACCACCTGTAAATGTTAACCACATGTGTCTCTTAAAGGGGCAGATGGTGGTATATCCCTCACCTTCCCCCTCTTCTTTCTCTTGTTCCATTTCATAAAATATTACAATCACCCCCTCTTCTCTTTGCTTTCACACACAACGTCTCTCTCTCTGTCTCTTTCTCTCATGGATTTAGTTTCTGTTTCTCCACCGTGCTGCTAAAGAAAATAAAAATGAAAATAAAAGTGAAGAAGAAGGGAGACGGTGAGAAAGACAGGAGGAGGAGGAGAAGAGTGAAGAGAGCCGAGGTCACCTTGATCTACAGGCTCCTGCCTACACTGCAGCTGGGGCTCAAAGGGCAAAACACAGGAAACCCTTTCAGGGACACACATATATTCTTTAACACTCACACAGGTGTGTTTTTTTATGTAGGTAGTGTAAGTACATACATACATACATTCTTCCCTTTACTGTAGCTGTGCAGCATAGGTTACAGTGGTGTTTTTAACCCAAAATTCAGACCAGACATGGGCATGTAAGCACTAGCAAAACTTCATCCAGTCAAAAAACACCGACTCTGACCTTGACCGACAAGTGATGGCAGTCAAAAAACACTCCAGAGAAGCTTCAAAAAATTGTGGTGTGGATCGTCCATCACACAGGTACAAGTGAACCACATTTTATTACTGCACTGCATTACTTTACAAAACTTTCACAATACTGTTTCTGTTTACACGTAACATATTCGGCCTTATGGCAACCAGAGTTTACAGATCACCAAATCATCTACTTCATCACTGATTTACACTCACTTATAACTTCATACCAAAACTCTGTCTCAGGTCTCTGGTTATCAGTGGCAAAGTGTGTGCATATGTCACTCGGAGCTAAAAATACTACACCAGCCTCGGCTCACTGGATGGTTACACTGCACTCACACACACACACACACAAGCGGGAATATTGAGGAAGTCTCAGCTGTGATCCATCTTTGAGGTACTGAAAATTATGACACCACAGAGAGAGAAAGAGAGAGAGGGAGAAAGAAGAGAAACACTGAGAGCGGAGCAAAACCACGCACACCCTTGCACACACACACACACACACACATAGACACTCATACATAGCAGCAGACAGTACAGTCTCTGTGTTGTCAGTAACCACCTTCGAGACCCTGAGGTGTCATAAATGACTTCAAATAGGACGGAGAGAGACGGAGGGATGAGGGAGGAAGAGAGAGGAGAGTGATGCATGTTATAATGACTTCATTTGACACAGCCTGTCTCTGACACCCCCTGCTTTTCTCTTAAACACCAGTTCAAACACTCTTAGGCACGAACATGATTTTTTTCTCTTTCTTAGGCATGCAACATCTGTCTTATTGAATCCATTTGAGCTTATTCTATCCATTAAGTGGATTTTTGGCAATATTCAATAACTGGAACTCTTTAGCAACAAAAGAATTGTGACATCTTATCTATTCGAGCAGTTTTCAGGTTGACAACTCCATTATTATTATTATTTGAACAGCAGCTTAGTTTCACAGTTTGTGAATCAAGGGAAATAAAAGTTAACACAAAGCTCTTCAATCTCTTGGTGCGATGTGTGCGTGACTGTTGGTCCCATGTATGCAGAAACAGACCATCCCATAAGCTAATAAAACAAGTAAAAAAGAAAAAAGAAAAAAGGAAAAACGGATATGGACTGAAATTGAGAAGAAACAAGACAGAAGGTGAGAAGTACAGAGGGGAGAACAGTGAAGAAGAAATCCACCAAACTCCCAGTAGACTCATCCACTAAGGGGTTGGTTAATTCACTAGACCCACGAGAACCTTTACTGTGTGTGAGTGTGTCTCTGTGTGTGTGAATAGACCTCTGTGTGGAACCACAGAGGCATTTGGTCATGTTTATATCCTTGTTTTTGGCCTGGGTGAGTGTGTACACATCGGTGTGTGTGTGTGTGTGTGTGTGTGTGTGTGTGTGTGTGTGTGTGTGTGTCTGTTAAGGTGTAACCATACCAGTGAAGTGACATGTAAGGTTGTGTGTGTTAGTGTGTGTATCTGCGGACAGAAAATGTAAATAAATACAAATTCATATGAAAGTGTTGTCACCGGAGATTTGTAGAATATTTGAACTCTGTGTGTGTTTGTGTGTGTTTGTGTGTGTGGTGAGTGTGGGAGGGGTCGGTTAATCCTAAATTTACCTTCGGTGGTCGGAGGACTGTGGTCACATCTGGACTGATTTCTCTCTGCCTCTCTTGTTTTCTTTGCTCCCCTCGTCATTGCCACCTCACATGTGCTCCCCTTTCTTCCCCCCACTCCTTTCTACACCTTTTCCTCTACTCCTCTCATTTAAATAACTGACCGAAAGCCTTTCCTGGTGTCCACTTGGATGCCAAAGTATGAGTGTGTGTGTGGTCGTATGTGCACAGTAATCCTACCTGCTGTTTGAGCTGATGAACCAGACTATCCTTCTCCCTCTTCAGAGCTGCCACCTCTTCCTGGGTTTTCTTCTTCTTGGATGAGGAGAGCTCTAGCAGTGCGATGTTGGCGTCTTTCTCACTTATGGCTGCCAGCAGCGCCTCTTGCCTGTACAGAGAACAATCATCCAATCATCCATTTTGTTAGCATTATTAGAAACTTCACTAATATAATTTAATTAAAGCCACACTTGAACATTGAGGAAATTAATTGTATTGAGCGCTAACAGAGAAATGATATGGTGTAAAAGACACTGGTTGATGCAGTTTCAGTTTTGTCTGCTCAATCACTGCTATTAAAGGGACACCATAAAGGGCTGGTTCACCCAAATTACAAAAAAAACAATTTTTTACCATTTAAATCTAGTGGTATCTAGCCATACAGATAGTTTGTAATTTATCTTTCCCAGGTTTTGAGAGAGCTGTTTGAGAGTGAATAGAATTATGCTTGTGGTGCTCACAGTATTGAAAAATCTCATTTAAACACAGCTAAATCTTTTTCTTGAAATCTACAAAAAAATTCTGTGGATTATCCGGCGTAACAGGGACACAAGATGTTTTTGTACATTTTTTGAAATGTCATTTTACAACTTCATGAGCACCACAAAATACTTTGCAGTCACCTCCCTTGTATTGGGCTGGAGACAGAAAACCCAGAGAGGGATATCTCAAAATCTGGACAAAGGAAACCAAAACTATCTGCATGGCTAGATACTAATTTGGGTGTAGTTTAATGTTATGGTGAACCCATGGCATGTCAACAAGTGGAGGGAAGTCCCCTTAATTAGAGCTCCACTTTGTGATTTAGAGGGTAAAATTGGTGTATTTGCACAAAAATATGGTGCTTCCTGGTGGTCAAGTATGACGCATATAATAATATATATTTTAATACCAGGCAATCAAAATGTCTCCAGTTTGTTAATTGTGGCGATGTTTATGGCATACGTCCACTCTTTCTCTTTCTCCCTTGTTTGCAACAAAGTACTGATAGCACCGTGTATTTGGCTCGAATTACACAAATTAGCAATTAATCATATTGAGTTTAACTACCTTTAACTTTATTGAACTACAGGTACACACACACACACACAAACTCACACACACCACATATATAAATGCCTCTCACTCTTGATTCCCATACAGGTATTACTCTCTAGTCTGTCTTTCTAGCCCTCTTGTCTCTCTCTATCCTCTTCCCTCTGCCTGGATGGTCGGGCTGACAGATAGACAGCATTCCATGTGGTCAGGAAGCAACAAGCCGCATCCCATCTATCCCATCCATCCCATCAGCCACAGATCTGGCTGAGCCGCCTCTGAGGACACCCAAGGCTCCGAATTCTCAGATTTCTGAGATAATCTAAATCGACGGTTTTTCCACAGTCCCACATGGCTCAGAGACTGGCCCCACACAATCACACATGCACATAAACACACACAAAGTTTCAAACTTATGAATGTATAATTCTAATTTGTTTTTTCTGTTCACTTTCTCTCTTATCTCAAGACACAGTTACACTGTTTCTCTTTTTCTATCTCACTCATACACATATATGCACAGATACAGTGGTGCAGGGAGGAATGCAGTGATGAAAGTGTCTAAATGAATACAGATTACATGTTTGGACTGCGCGAAGACCCACAGATTCTTTGGTCAACCTCTCTGACCAAAGTGTCAGTGTACAAGTGTCCCATCATGCATCTGGACTGCAGCAATCCTGTCAGCCCCTGCGGCTGAGGCAGTCGAGACTGGAGTTGGTAGATCGATTCCCTGGGCAAGTCTGTTCACTGTCAAACTTTTTCAGATTTATGAATATTAAAGGCATTTTGAGATATTGTAATGATACTGTACCTTTATATTATATATTATATGCTTGAGACACATTTCGGTTGGTACCCAAAAGTACTGAAATATCAACATTGATGTGTTTCAAAAACCTTCAATTCTTTATAATATACATATTATACTGTTGTAAGGATGGGTGTCTTCTACATATTGGACAAACAAGTAAAATGTCTGTTTCAACATGCCCCCCTCATTTTTATGGAATCCAAAAAACTTCTTCTTAACTTTAGCCAATGTGAGCTCTTGCACTCTTTAAGCTATCAGAACATTTCCTTTCTTACACATTGTGAGACACTGGAACACTGTCACAGTCTTTCCCTTTCTTTTTTCATATAAACTGGTACACACAGACACACACACACACAAACACTCACACACACATACAGAGAAAGGCTAATGGAACATTAGTCTTGTAAAAGCTAACAGTGCGTCTAGTTTTATACCATATCTGAGAGTTACCTGCCAGCACATGGCACTTGTAAACCCCGGTGATAAAATGATATTTATTCCAGATGCACTCGTCTTATTCTGGGCCTCTCAATGGTTCTCCCTTCATCTCTGTCTCTCTCTCTCTCTCTCTCTCTCTCTCTCTCTCTCACACACACACACACACACACACACAGAGACACACACACTTAAAAACACTCTGCTTGGCCCCTTCAGCTTGCAGAGCTAAACACATGCTTATGACAAGTGCTGGTTGTGGCTACTGCTGTTGCTATGTGATCATTAAAATCTGTTTCAAGTGCAGCTCTCTTTTGCCAAATCTTTAGATAATTCTACTGTCAGGGGGCGCTTAAAAACATAGTAATGTCTCAGCTCTGCTGGCAATGTGTCCTTACCATTGAAAGTAACAAAGACAATGCAAGCAGCAGAGTGCGGAAGAAAGGTTCCCAGTGGATATGCAGCCTCAGATATGTAACTTTCCTTTCAAGTCCTTCCTTTCTGCAGCAATATTGAGAGCACAGTAGGATAAAGGAAGGTCTACTAACAGTGAGCAAAGAATAAAGCTTGTTAACGAGGTTATCGCTCACATACTCATACTTCTTTATTTTGGCAACATCTTTTCGTCTTAAATGCTGTGTAATTTTGCACTGCTCATCCCAGAGATTACTTATCAATCTATGTGGTGTGACATATTTGTCTTTGAGTTGATAACGTTTGTTCAGGTGTCCCTCTGTTCTTTGACTGTTTAGCCATGGGATCCGCTGTTGGCTTGCATGCAGACCGACAGAAGCACTGCATCACTTATACGCAGCCTCGTCATGCGTTTATTTTTTTATTTTTTAAGTAATGTTTTTCAACAATGAGCGGTCCATGTTTCTACAATGCAGTTATGCCTGACAACCACAGTCTGCTTAAGGTTAGGAAAAGGTTGATTGAAGGTATGGTTAAAGTTAGGCAACTAAAACAGGGGAGTTAGGCTTGGAGAGAAATAAAAGCGAACATTTATTGTACATAAATTAAAGTTGGACGCCTATCCACCACTCCAACCTCCTCCACACACTTTCCACCTCACTATATAAAATGAACACAATGTAGCACACTTTCTACATTGGCACTGAATGTTGGCATTGGATGTAAATTGTGAGGTGCAGAATCAGCCAATAACTCCTAGGGATACTGGCTGTTTTCTTTGCCAAATAAATCTCTATTGGTGCTGCTGAAAATGTAAAATGACTTTACAAAAAAACACAGTAAAAGCATGTATAAAAAACTGGCAACAGGCTGAATTATTATTGTGTTTCAGACAGGTGATAACAGTAAAACAGTCAAATATTTATATGAACATTTCACAGGTTATTCAAAATTTAACAAGTTTCCATTAACGTTATATTTGCTTCCCACTTCCTTTCAGGCTCTCTCTCTCACCTATACACTATCAGTATCTCTCGCCCACCCTGCACTTCTCATCTCTTTCTCCTCACCTCCCTCTCCATCCTTTGTCACTCGTTCTATCTCTCCCCCTCTTCTCTCTCTCCGTCTGTAAAGAAGACGGGAGACATTCTTTCCGTCGTTCAGCGGTCGTGTGCCATGATGTCATCGCCGTGGCGACAAGGCAGACAGTAAGCAGATACACACAGCCGCACCAGGCACCTGACCCCAACCCCAACACAAACACACACACACACACACACACACGGGGGCTCTCTCCTTCCTAAAACCACTTAAGGCCCCTCACTTTATCAGAAACACTAATGCCTGGTCTTAGATCACTCACATATTTCTACACACACACACAAACATGCGCACACACACATGCGTGCACGCGCACACACACACACACACACACACAGACTAAAGCAGCTTTCCGTGTGTGCTGCGTTATCTCTTTCATGCTGTCACCCTCTACTGCAATCTACTGTGTGTGTGTGTGTGTGTTTGTGTGTGTTGAAGTGACATTTGTATGTCTGTGTTTATGACAGCATGTCTTTCTGTAGCATGCGCTCACAAGGATGTACTCATGTGTATTTCAGTGTGTGTGAATGTTCACAAGTTGTCTGTGTGCGTTCAAGGCTTTATCCTGTGCATATTTGTGTGTGCGTGCAAGTGTGTGTGTAAAGTAGATTCAGTCCAGTGTGACACTGGCCAGTCTCTGTCTAAGACAAACACAGAGCTATTTTAGAAATAATCCCCTCTCTCTGCTCTCTGTTTCCGACTGAACAAAGCAGCTCTCCATTGTTTTCTGTGACACTGTCTGCTCTGGTTACACAGGAGGCTGCTTGTAGGACGCCAGAGTTTACTCTTTAACCCCTGTAGGACATGGTGCGTGTCAAGCTCGACCTCATTTCTGTGAAGGGAGGTTCCCCTCTACATGCTGGGCTTCAGAGAACCATATGCAAGACTTGTTAAGACTTTATGCTACCTACACTTTGAAGGAAGGTTTTTCTAAAACTTACTCCACCCTCATCGACCATCATTTTTGTGAAATCAGCAGATTCACTTGGCTGGCGACGGGGGATTTAGAAAAATGTGATTCATATTTACTGTAATCATGAGTGCTACGTACTTCTGTTTACTTTAAACAAAAGTAGACTGAATGAGTTTTGGTATACTTATATTTCATTTCATTCATTTAAATTCACTTTAAACAACAAAAACAAAGACACAAAGCAAATTCAGCGTATTTCAGCCCAGGACCTGAAATTAGCCTTATTATGAAATTATGCAGCAGTTCATGGGGACTGGATCTGCGCCCCTTTATGCCATTAGACCCGGAGAGGGCAGGTCCAAAATGCCTGATTGGTAGATCAAAGAACCTGTAATTTTACTGACAGTGTAGTGAAAGCGATTGAAAGCATCAATATATTGCGCTTCTTTGTTTTGATTTAATATCAGGTTTATTTCGGCTACAGCTATGGGGAGTTACTGTAGGGGTGTGGCCATCTGGATACGAGCTGAGGTCAGACCAGCCTAAGCTGGGTCGCCTGAAGGAAGGTAAAAGACATTAAAAACATGTGTAACACCTGATGAGCCTATAAGTACGATACTGAGGATGTGTCAACAAGAACCACAAGATTTCTTTCTTAAAGAGAGAAGAGAGCAGAGGGGCGATGAGAGGAGTGAGATACAGCAGGGCACAGCTGGCTTTCAGTGGTAGCTAATGTTGCCTGGAGGTGCACGTACAAACACACAAACACACACACACACACACACACACACAAACACACACGCACACACACGCACACACACGCACACACACGCACACACACACACACAAATAGCAAAGAAGATGGAAGGAAGAAATCAGTTATAGAGAACTGGAACTGATTATTTTTTTTCTTCTGCCATCTCTTTGCATTCTGTCTTTTATCTTTGTCACTCTTTATACTTAAAACACTCCATAAACACCATATACACATATGCAAACACACATGCACGCCCGCACACACACACACACACACACACGCACGCCCGCACACACACACACACACACACACACACACACACACACACACACACACACACACACCTCTATGAGTGCCTCTGGTGTTCATGACTGTGCATAATCTACTTGGATGTAAAATCAAAACAAGAAAATCAATTTCCAATTCTTTCTTCTCTCTGTCTCTCTCTTTCTCTCATACACACACACACACACACCCACCCACACACACACACACACACACACACACACACACACACACACACACACACAACTCAACTACTAGTTTAGTTTCTGGGTCTCTAGGGTGGGGCCCTGCAGAGTAGTATTTCTCTCCCACCTGACAGCTTCTGTCCTGGGGCAGACAACCAGCCAGCACTGGGCCCCCTATTCTCATCTGCTCTGTGCTGGTTCTCTCTCTCTTTTCTCTCTCTCTCTCTCTCTCTCTCTCTCTCTCTCTCTCTCTCTCTCTCTCTCACACACACACACGTTTGAGTTGTGAACTACTTCTATGCCTAACAGCTCAAAATAGTGAGGAAAGAAGTAAAAGTAAAGTCAAAAGTAAGAAACAGGGCAACAAAAATGAAGCTGGGGGCCTCTTTTTAAGTTTTACATAAAGTTTAACATGTACACACACACACACACCGCTACATTAGAAATATATAAAACATATACTGTATATGGCTGACATGGAGTTGATAGTACCTTTAAAGTAAGGCTTTCCTCCACTTTGCCCTCTGTTCATAGACTGCCTCTAGCGGTATCACACACAAGCGCATAAACAGACACACACTTTCTGGTTTATAGCCTTACAAGAGAAAACACAGGGCAATGAATGCACACATCAGAGCAGATTTATATAAAACAGTTTGTTAGTGCTGGCCTGCCATGTGTGCAGCATCAAAGCAAAGACAGCCAATAAAGCCTTGGTTTATGGTAAAACATTTACTGCTGCTCTCTCTCCTGCAAAGCGCCAACACAAAGTTTCACTCCACTAGATTACAACAGAAGTTATTAGAGAAAATGATCGACACCTACCGAAGTTGTTATGTCCATTCAAAACTTTGAAATTGTTCTCAACGGGTACTTTACGACTAACACATCAAAGGGATAATGGTACGTTGAAAGTAGAGAATAATGATAAAATGATTATCGGGAATTACAGTTAAGAATGCCCTCTAGGCTTCAATGCCAAAAACAAAAATGTGTTTACCGATGTGGAAACTTTTCTTATTTAATAAGATTGTAAGAAACTGAAAAGACTAGAAAATGGCTGTGATTAGAATACTGTCAGTACAGCAGCCAGGTCATGATTTTGTAAAAAACTTTGTTTTATCTTTGACTGACACGGCTTAGGTGAAAGTAGCCCACTGTATAATGTACAATAACACAGTGAGAACAGCAGGATTTTTGGCGAGATCTTTTTAAAAGATGTGTGTGTGTGTGTGTGTGTCTTAAACTATAGTGGAAGTGGGTCAGAGACACTGGATATGAATGATTTAGTATGGAGAGAGAAGACGGGCCGAGAGACCATCTGAGAGAATTGGAAAAAGGGAGAGAGAGGGAGAAAGAGAGTGTTAGAAAAATAGGTTAAAGCTGGTGCATAGGATAAGAGTGTGTATGTGTGTGTGTTTGAGAGGGAGAGAAAAGCTCCCCTCAAGGAGCTGTTGTACATCAGAGAGGCTTAAAGAAAGACAGCGAGAAGGCTTACACACACTAACACACATGCGCACGCACACACACATAGGGAGAAACAGCATTGACAGGGAAGGGAATAAAATAACTGGAGGATTTGGAGGGAAAACAAATCAAAGAGACGTGAAGGGGGAGAGAGGAATGGAGAGAGGGAGGCAGAGAGACAAAGGCAGTAAGAGGGGGAGAGAGGGAAAGAAAGAGAGAGGAGGGCAGGTGGGACTACTGCATGACAGAATGAGGATCTTTTCTTGACACATTTCCCTTTTTTCTCTTAAAAAAAAAAACACTCCCTCCTCTCGCTCCCTCACCTCTCTCTTTCTCTGTCTCTCAGACACACACACATTTAAAAACACACACCGTGACTAATAAGAAAGGTGTAAAAATGCATTATCCACGGTCCGCAGGAGTTTGCTCTTTGCATGGGACCACACACACACACACACACACACACACACACACACACACACACACACACACACACAAAGACACTTGGAAAAGTGTGACTAAAGATGCAGCTTTGTCTTCACTGTGGTTCTTTATAGTAAATCCATTTCTACGCTGTGCAGAGACCAAGACATCTGCTTACAATCTGTCAACACAAACTCACCCCTGTAACACTAACCAGTCACAGTAACGGACACCTGCAACTCCCAAATGTGTATGAAAGAGGAATTTAAAGACATTTTTGCTATATTTGACAATGTGAGACTGACAAATATGTTTCTGTAGATCTACTGTATTCGTTGATGCTCCCTCTGGTAAAGTTGTACTCTACTGCCTGTGGTCAATCTTCCAATCTCAATCAGATATGGATGCATTTTAAGCGATTGGAGACAATTAAAGTGACTTGGAAGCACCTTCACACCTTCCTTAGACACAGTAAACCCAACAAAGTACTTGTTGCATCATCAGTCAGCATCCAAACTCAACACCACGAATGCCTTCATGAAAAGACTGTCCAAAAGTTTGCAACATTATCCCCATTTGTACGATTAATAGCATCTTGCCCCCTTCTTTAGCCAGGTTTCCATCCAGATGTAACACAAATTTTAAACGAATTTCCAGTTGTTTCCACTCACATTTTAAAATGAGCATAAAAACAGGTGGATGGAAATGCAATGTGGTCACTTGGAACAGGTATTAAGACTTTTGCCTTTAGACATGATTGGAAGACACTTTGTACAAAGCTTCAATAATATGACATCCTTAAGTCTCTGCAGACAAGACTGACACGATCAGAGCCGCGTTGCATTTTCTGCAATAATAAACACATACTACACTTCTTCAGTAATGAATTTCTACTAATGAGTTTTTACTTGGTGTGGCACAGCACTAGTGACAGCCATGGTTTATTGCAAAACACTACACAATTACGATTATTTTCATTATCTTTAATGGCTACCTTTACCATTTTAAGAGCAAAATAAAAGCCTGACGATCGACTTAATTATCACAGTTCGGCTGAAATATAATCCGTTGTTTCATTTAATTTATCTTGTACGTTTATGTGCTCAGTCTCTGTTCACTGTGTGTATCCACTGACTTCAATGCCTTACTGTGAGCCAACTTTCCCATTAAGGAGGATAAAGTCTTAAAATGGAAATGGCATCTTTACATTGTAGTTGTGCAGTAATTTATAACCATGATTATACAGTTGATGCCAGAGCCATCAGGTTATAATTCTGTCTATTTCTTTCTTTTCAGAATATGTTAAACAAGCCAATGTCAAGTCTGTCACTAGTCCATCCTGTTCTCCTCTGCCTGTCTGTCTTCTACAGTTTTATTACTTCCAGAATAGAAATGTAATCGTTTGGCAATTGTAACGTACAATCAGAGGCTTTGAAAAAAAAAAAATGCATGTTTTGTTTTCTACTTTTTGATATGCTTTCCCTCTTCATTGCTCCCTCTCCCTCTTTAACTGCTGTTTAATTATCTGTTTGATGGCCTGGCATGCACAACCTGTAATCAACTGAGGAAAACAGGCGAGTTAAGGTTTTGCCGCATCCTTTTTTCCTTTATCTGTGCTTTCTCTCCACTTGTTTCTTTTTGTTCTGATGGGTTTGGTTCTCTTCCATCTTTCTGAACATTTTGCTCTTGTTCTTGGCTCCTTGTACTTGTTTTAAATCCCCTTCTTCTCCCTCTTCTCATTCAGCTCAATTCAGTGCACCTAATTTGTGTGAGAGCTCTGCAATACATGTACAGATTACACATTAAATTACAATACAGCAGAATCAGTACTATAAAACAAGACTTTCTCTTTTCTCTACTGTCTATTCAGCTGAAGATCACTGGTTTGCACGGCTTCAGAGATTTCCAGAAAACCCTGCTATTTGAGTACAACTTCTAACTGAAGCACATCTTGTATTTCTTCTATTTTACTGATTCAATCTCTCCCTCAGTCTCTCACACGGGAAAAGAAAAAATCCCAGAAGACAGAGGAAGACAGCCAGAGTCAGAGGGCAAGAAAGTACAGAGAACGCAAGAAAAATGGATAGAAAAAAGAGAGAGACGGAGAGCAGGGCGCCCTGATTTGAGCTTGTAAGACTAAGTGTCAAAACTGTGTGCCCCTTTTTGTCACACTAAGCTCTCAACGTGTCTGTCATACACACACAACAGACAACAAATACGCACACCCAGACTCGCTTTGGCACACTGTGGATTAATCTCATTGCTGTCTGAGGGATCAAAGCACTTGTCACTGGCTTGTGGCAGCACACCATAAGCATGTGTACATGCATTTGTGTGGGAGGATGTATTTTTATGCGTGTGTGTGTGTGTGGTGGCTGTGTGTGTGTCATTATATGTCTCCAAGCATTCCTCTGGGAGAGAAAGCTACTAAGCAGTCATGCTGTCTCATCTGGTTTTGTAAGTGAGTATATGTGTGTGTGTGTGTGTGTGTGTGTGTGTGTAAGTGCGTCTTATTTCTGAAGGTAACTTGTACTTCTAATGCTACTAATGGGATAGCTGCTGTGAGTGTGTGTTTGTGTGTTTTCACACGTGCAGTCGTATTGTTAGTGATGGCTTTCCGGCTGTGAGGAGCAGAGAAGTCCTTCCATAAAAATTTGGATCTTTGACTACATGCACAACACACACACACACACACACACACACACACACACACACACCACTGATTAGTTTCAGTATGTAGTGACAACAGTGAAGACACAGGCAGACAGATAGTGAGAAATACAGCCTGCCAGACAGAAATCAGACGATAATGACATTTCCAGACAGATGTAGGCTCAGAATGGAGAGATGGATGAAAAGAGGCAAGGAGGGAAGGATGGATGCAAAGAATAAGAGATAAAACAGGGTGAAAGGAGGTAGGGAGGGAAGGAACACCGGAGCGAGGGATGGAATGAAGGAGGGATGCAGGGAGAGGTTTAAAGGGTTAGAGGGAGGCTGGGTGGCAGATAAAACATAGAACAGAGGAGCAAAGGAGAAATAAATGAAATTTATAGTGTTCACCTTGAGGCATCAGCCAAGGCTCTCACTACAGGAGGCTAAAGACAGCGCAGCAATGTGGTGTTTCTGCAGACTTTCTTTATAGTCTAATCGTGCTTGTGGCACAAAATATAGTGGTTGTGTGTGAACAGACTCAAATCATCCTAATACTAGACGCTTAATCCACTTCATTTTGATATTCCTTTGGGCATATAGAAGACCCTGTTCCAGTAAATCCAAATAGATTTGGGCATTGCTGGCAGTTTTACCCAGAAAATCTCTGTGCATCACTACCCAACACTTGATTTGTCACAGCCTGAAGCATCCTCCCCCACACAGAAAAGAGGACAAAATATTGTGTTTTTTTTTCCACATCTAAAGCAAACAACTAATATGACTCACTTTGTTGCCTGTTGCTGGAAGCCTTGATCATTTGCATTGGCAAAAAAATGGTCAAGTGCATCGCCGCCCTTGTTTTTCTTCAGCAGGGTTTTTTTCATTGTGGCGCTTCAGTGTTTTGTTTCACCTTTTTAAGCATTATTAATGTTACAATCTCCATAACTACCTTGCAAATAAACAGGAATCAGTTTTCAATGTTTTTATGTTTCAGAAGGAATGTTTGCAGCAACAGATGAATTCTGATTTTAATGTTCATGAAAATCTTATATGCATAATTCTTGTCTGGTAAAAATAATGACCAATAAATTAGTCTACAATTTTGTGTATGAGCTGAGAAAGGACAAGGGCAGAGGACATAACATAATTGGTTATACATTTAATATATACTGTAGTCTGAAAGATTGATGGATTAACGGAAGAAGCAAGGGAGACGGAGATGGAGGAAATATAATTTCTTCGGGATATCACGCAGTTTTGTTGGCTGGACTAAGTTGTTGTTGGACAGCTGTCTTTCTCCTCTTCGCTTTCCCTCCTTTTCTCCTTGCCATAAAATCATTTCTGCCTCTGTTGTTTCATTTTTATTATCTTCCTACTGCCCCCCCAAAAGAGATTTATAACTCTTTCCCTGACCTCTTTACTCGCTTTTCGTCTCCTTGTGTTGTCCACTCTTCATTCTTTCCTCTTCTCCTGTCCATCGTCTCTCCACTAACTTCCTCTCCTCTTTACGTTTTTGTCTCTTCTTGGACACATTTCTGATATCACATCCAAACTGTTAATGATATTCACACTAATTCAATTGACTATTTGAAATCGAGAACTATTTGCTATCCTTGCTGTAACTCATTTGAAATTAATTTACACAAATGGTTTTGGATGTGGGTGTTCTGAGTGTAACACATGGAGAACGCTTTCCAACTGAAGCAAAGAAATCTTATTCTTTTGCTTCTCCACATTTTATCAATGCAGAACTATGTACTATAACTGAAATGTTTTGTCTGCTGTTCAATAATAGCTTCTTAGCTTTGTAGTCCTTCCATGAAAAAATCAACACAAGTTTAGCCACTTCCTGCTATATTGAAAAATGCCTTCAATATTTTTGCATAAAACTGTCACACTTATTTTACATGTTTTCACATTAACTAGAGTCATACATGAAGTTATCTGACACAACCATTGCTGTAAACCCTGTTTATGTCTCAATAAACCAAGTTCTGTGGTAGTATGACAAGGGCGAAAATTGCTGTTTGAGAAAAGTCTCTACAAAATCTACTATCGGCAAAAAACCAAGTGAGATTTCAACTGTATGGTGTATGGTTATTTGCAGTGTGTGTGTTTGTTGTGTTGAACGGATGTGTTTTCCACAATGCTCAGAGGTAAGTGAGGAAATTTTTTGAATTTTTTTAGGGATCTAAAAAAGCCCTAAACTGCGGCACTCAGGCAACGCTGCATGACGAGGTTGAGATCTGCTGTTCGAGCAAAGCTGCTACAAATTCACTGGAGAGAAAAGAGGAAAGACGGTTGTAATATTTACAATACACCATGAGAGATTCCAACTGTTTAAGATGTTTAATTGCAGCTTGGGTGATGTCAAGATGTGTTTGAATCACATGTAGTCACATAGGTGGTGACATTTGCAAAGCAATCGTCATCACGGTAAAAACACAAATTTAGGAGAAGGTTGCAAATAGCTGCACTTATCCTTTTATTACAACCTCCAATTAAAGTGTTTTTGGGGTGGTGGACACATATTGCATTGGTAGTTACACCTCAAAATTATCCAAACACATACTTGTACCAGAGAGACATGCATGTGTGAGCTAGGAGGAGACTAGAGTGAGGTAGAGATGTGTGTTAAATGTCAGTAAAGCAGAACAGCGGTGAGTAAAATAGGCTTTAATTCATCCAGATTGGGAGTTCAGACTTGACGCCCCGCTGTTACACACACACTGTCTGTTACACACACACTGTCAGCACATTCCTCTAGCTGGCTGTGAGGTGCGTGCGCGCGCGCACACACACACACACACACACACACACACACACACACACACACACCTGCATACTCCAAACTGTGCAGACAAATGACAACACACATGCCCAGAAGAACGCATGAGGCTGTGGAGAAAACGAGCATGTGCATATTTAACGTATATCACAAAGAAAATATGTCTCTGAGTGTGTTTTACGAGTGTGTGTGTATGTGTGAAGGCCAATGCAGAAGATTTATCAGTGGGAAAGACGCATGTTGGAGCCCTGAAGGGCCGATGTGTGTACTGTGTGTAGTTCTGTTTGTGTATTTTCTGTCGCTGAATTAGTGTATATTGGTGTATGTGCCCATGCACACGTATTTACATGTTTGTGGATGATTTTATATGTATATTACACATGATTCTTTTTTCCTATATCGAGATATATACTATAGCGTGTTCTTGGAGACACACAAAGAAACACACACACACACACACACACACACACACAAATTAACAATATACATCAGGGATGAAGGTTAGCATAGTGTTGGAGTAAAGAAGACATTTACAACCAGATGGCAAAAACCATGGCATAAAGATAGATAGACACCCACAATATTACATTACAGCGTACGTGTGTGTGTGTGTAAAGCAATAAGAGAAGGGAAGGGAGGAAACAAGAGAAGGCGAGAAACAAGACAGAGTGTCAGTATTCCAGCTGTAGTTGGTATATATTTCGGCATGGGAGTGAGTGTGTGTGCATGTGTGTTAATATATTCTCTGTCTGTCCCAGAAACCTCTGAAACATGTCGTATCATATATCATGTCTTACAGTAACATTAAACATTACACCAATGTAAAACTGGGCAACAAATCAGACATCAAATCCCAAAGAGTTACGGCAGCCTGTGTGTGCTGAGGCAGTTTCATGTGCATTACACCAAGATATACGGACACACAGGACGCAGCCACCTTTAACATCTCATGTTTTACATCTGGGAGAAAGCTAGAAACAAATGACGCATTTGCTGACCAAACCCAAATGCCTTGTGAAAAATATGAGCGATGGCGTAATGTACATAACTCACAGCAAGACAGCTAGCAGCTACCTGAAACATCTAAACTTTCCACTGAGGGGGAACAGACACAGAAATACACAATATCTCAAATATTTTGAAGAATATCTTACTGCAGCCTGATAAATATCATGTATTATGCAAAGACAGAGCATGAAAGTGCTGTATTTTCTTCAGTAAGTTGCCAAATAATCACATACGAATATAACAGTTCTTCATAAGCCCCTGCAGGCGATTCATGGAGCCTTTAAAAGAGGAATTTCCAATGTGTTTGAGGGTGAGTTTTTTGTTGTTTTCTTCGGCTGTGCCAAATAAATAAATAATAATATCTTACAAAAAACAATCAATATTGGTGGGACAGAAACACTGTTTGAGCACAGAGAAGGGAAAAGGGGTAACAAGCTCTTCTGTAAAGCATGCTGCCAGAGATTTTATGATTTATACTGAGGAAAAATTGTGTTTATTTACCTGTTAATGTACCAATATGGGATACAAATGTATTATTTCATAGGTCAGTAAAATTAGAATAACATCAAGGGCATAAAAAGTGCCTTCTGAAAAAGTGAATGAGAAAAAGGTCAAACAGATAATTTGCAATCACATACTGAATGCATAAGTCATAGATATGTGTCTTGTGACGGAACATATAAAGTGCAGTCATGTATAAACACCAGAGACTATCAGCAGAGTAAATATTAGGTCTCTGTACAGTAGGTTTGATCTGTGTATGGAAACACACAGTCACACCACAGTTCAGAGTTGGGACAAAGTGGTGACTGGAGCCTTAAGTTAACCACAATGGATGTGCACAGTATGTCATGAGGACAGTGCTGTTAAATGATAGCACAGATTGAACTGCCCACTGGAGACTCTTAAATCTAATAATGCATGTGTGTAGGGTGGTCGTGTGTTTGTGTGTGTTTGCATATTGTTGTTAATATGCGCTTGTGTGGCCTGTGTTTGTACGTGCATGTACATGATGAACTAAGGATGCACTTGTGTGTGTGCCTGTTACATAAATATTCATCATGGCGCCTGTATTTTCTTAAAAGGAACGCTGGACAGGTCAGACGTCAATAAATCAATCATAGTATGCTTGCACACGTGCACACTCACACATGCAAATTCACATACGAAAACAAGGGCACGCATTCTGAAGCGCTGATGCCTGTTATAATCACACGGGTCGTTACTACGGTGATAAAATGGCCAATAACTTGCTCACCTGGCCTGTGAATGGACATGCTGCTGGACACACACACACACACGCTCTGTCTCCCTCTCAAAAACACAGAAATGCAAAGTTGGTAGAAAATGCAGAGGACAGAGTGCAGGAAAACTAAATCACAGTGCATGCCCTGTTTTCCCCATGATGCCACAGTAAAAGATAGTCCCACAGCGTGTTTAAACAGGCAGGACATGCTAACACGGACATTATCCTTGGCTTCTATTTCAGCCCAGAGCGTTGTTCCACTAAATTAGACCTCGTTGTAAGGTCTCAGTGAGGATGTAAAACAGCAGAAAATACATAGAATCACCGGACTGCTGGACTCCTCTTAGCTGCACTTAAAATGCAAACCCATCTATTAAAATTACATAAAAATTTACACTGAGTTACAGCGTGTGCATGAGTGTGTGCGGGTGTCTGTGTATGTAATCAATCATATGAAGAGCTGGACAGCGGTACATGGTTATTGCATTAACACACTACTCACTTCTATGGCTTCAAAGTGCAGAGAGAAAGAGAGAGGAGATAAAAGAAGAAAGGAGAGGGAGAGGTAAAGACAGGAAGTTAGAAGAAAGAGAGTTGATGAGGTGTCGGGTGAAGATCATGTCAGTGTGACCTGTGGCCACCTTCCTGGAACACTGAAGCACCATGGGAAACTACTACAGATATCATAAGAGTTGCTAATTTCAGGGAAAGTGTTGAAGGTCATGTCTGAGTTAGATAAATTAGAGTAACTGACAACTGGTTGGAAATGTTATACTGTATATGATGACTGGTGTGCCAAGAAGCAAGTATAGTAAGTGAAGGTGAAACAATACAGGAAAGTAAATACACTGTAGAAACAATGTTTTATTTTTGTATCAATGTAATATTTTATTTTTAGCCATGACAATGGGATCATGAAAATTGAATCCAGTTTTCTGACATGATCCTCTGCATGAAAAGACGTCAATTTTCAATTTGTATTGATGCTTTGAAGAGCACAAGCGAAATTCAGTTTGAGGGGAATGTCTCAAAAACTGAGCATGTAAAACTAAAACTATGCCTGGCCTAAGAACGCTGTGGATGAGAGGGAAAAATATGTTTTGTTCTGCTTTGGGTGAAATAAAACTGAGGGACATAGGTGCATACAAGTGTGTGTACATCTGCAAAAAAATAATCAAAAATGGAGATATAAATAGACATAGGGACTGACGAATATGCAGCTAGATGGATACACGGACATTTTTTTTACTGTGTGTTTGTCAGTGGAGTGTTTGTGTCTTTGTAATCATGAGAAATGACATAAGTTTCCGACAGAGTTTTCCCCCGTCGATGTTAATGTTGAGCTGGTTTACATGCTTACATAAATAAAAGTAATAAAATGGGTGTGTTTTTGTTTTCTTACTTCATCTCCAGGACCTCCTCCAGGTGCTTCCGCCTCTCAGCCCGCAGGGCGGTCAAGTGACCTTCCTTCTCGGCCAGTGAGAGCTGAGTTGATGACAGCTTGGCTTTCATCACCTCCAGTTCCTGTTTCACCTTCTCCATGGCAACCAGCAGGTCCTCCACCTGACACACACACATACATTGTAAGGCATTTAAACACGACTTCTGATTTTTTCCAACTTATCTCTCAATGTGATATTTTTGTTTACATTTTTCCTTCAACTCTTTCATTTGTTCTTGCTCTCCGCAGATATCAGGCTTTATGATTATGTGTGTGTGTTGAGTTTTACTCTCTCTCTCTGTCTGAGAGTGTGCAGCACAGCGATTGTGCTTTTGAAACGTTTTAATAATTTCTCTGTTTTTACACGAGAGCTCGATTGCAGAACATCAAACGTGTCATTTTTTCTTCTCTGTGTTTTCTTTTCTCTCCTTATGTTGTTTCTCTTTTTCCTCTTTGATACATATTTTATCTAAGTCTCTCTCTGGGTGTATATCAGTTTGTCAGTTTAATGTCTGTGAGGTCAAAGTGTCGAGGTTACTGTGTTTCTCACAGCGTGGCGACGATCTGGCCTGCCACCACCACACACACACACACACACACACACACACACACACACCCACACCCACACCCACACACAGACGAATACACACATGTAGATCATTGAAGAGATGTGCCCACACAAATACAGCAGCACACACACAGTTTCTTTTTAGATACATCTTTCTCTCTTCTCCAGGGATATACTATATATATACTATATACTTTTTTTTTAAATAAAAAAGAAAGGAGAGCAAGAACATCAGACAAAAGACATGAGAAAAAGGATTAAGACTGAGAGAGAAAGTCACAAAGACACAATTATTTCCTCCAGAAAATAGATGGCATCAGCGGAAATAAAACAGTAAAAACCCAGATGATGAATCTGAAAGAAACTCCAGCTCAAGGAGAAGTTGGGACCGATACAAAATAAATCTTGTCATTTGAGTAAAAACTCCAATGAATGATGACAGGACTTTAATGAGTCTTCAAGGGGATCGATCTTCTCCATCACTTCTTCTCATTTACAAACGTCTTTTCTTGCCAATATATTTTCTGCCAGTATTCCTTTAACCAAAAAGTGGTTGGGTGCTGCTCTTTAAATGTCACTGCAATCCTGTTATTTTCTCTTTCAAACTTAAAATATTGGGCAACCCACCACCTCCTCCATCACCAACGTGATCTTCAGGTTGTTGACCTGAGATTTGTGGTTTTACTCCACAACTATTAGCTTCTAGACTTTGATCTAGACACGTCTACTTTCTTCTATCTCGATAGGCCTTTGAAAATGCTATAAGTTGGTGAGTCAGTCTGTTGCTACCACAGCAAATATTGTTACTACACATTTACAACTGGATTTTCAGGTGACTAACTGAGATGGAAAATGAGAATTAAAATGAATTAACAATGAGCAAACAAATCCAGATCTGATTCAGATGAAGAAACTTTTTGTACACTTGCCCAGATAGCTGTACCAGTTACTGTAGTAAATGAGGATTTGTATTCAGCTTCCCATCCAGCTTTTTACTCAAATAAAAATGTGAAAAATGTGAGTGGAATGAGAAGGAGACATGAAATGTAGAGTAAAAGGCTGGTGAGTGAGGTTTGAGATGATTGTTACCTTTGACCACCTAAAGCCGGCTGTGGTGAACTCATGCATTGGAATGTGAGAGAGCTGCGTACAAAAAGAATAAGTAGAGAGAGAAAAATGGGAGAGGAGAGAGAAAACAGAGAAAAGGAAGGGGACGGTGAGGGAGGAGAAAAGGGACAAACAAAATGGGGACAAGAGAGGGTGAGGGAAAGGAAAGAGAATTGGTACAGAAAAAGGGAAAGAGCAGAGGGAGAGAGGGATACAAAGGATAGGCATAAGGAAGGAGGGAGGGAGAGGTGTAAAGAGGACAAAATGAAGAGGAGGAATGATCAAAGGTTCGGAAAGAAGAAAAATACGGCACAAACAACAGCGGTTAGGAGGAGAAAAGAGAGGGGGAGATACAGTTAAAACAACAAACACGGAGGAAGGAAAAGCAAAGAAAAGGAGAGGAGAAAAAGCAGATTTGTAAAAATGCTCAAGTGAAAAGATAAACTGTACAGCAAAAATGTAGATAGAGAAAGCAACAGAACAAACGCTAAGCACATGAAAGAGAGATAACCAGATGAAAGAAAGTGCAGACAGAGCACAAAATACTGAGCAGTCAGAAACAAAGGCAGCGTTAAAAATGCAATTCAGGAAGAGACAAGGAGACGAGGAGAGGAGAGGAGAGGAGAAAAGAAGGAGAAGAGAGAAGAGGAGAGAAGAGGAGAGGAGAAGGAGAGGAGGAGAGGAAAGGAGAGGAAGAGAGGAGGACAGGAGCGGAGAGAAGAAAAGAGGAGAGGAGTAAAGGAGGGGACAGATGACTGTAAAATAAGAACAGAGAAAGGAAGTCATAAAAGGGAAAGAAAGACAGAAAGACCTTTGGCCGACATCAGAGATGTAGAGATTGAAGGATGGAGGGATGCAGGGAGGGGTGAGGAGTGACGAGGCCCGGCTGGAAAAGAAGGAGCTGGAGGAGAGGAGGACAGCAACCCCTTCAGTCTTCTGAACACGTGTGTTTGTGTGTGTTTGTGCACAAGAACTTTATTTTAAGAGGAAGAAAGGAAGAAGAAGGTGCATTGGGTTCAAGAATTAAAATTGTCTAGTTAATAAAAGACGGAAAGCTGGAGAAGAGAACGTCTGTCTTTAGTTTGAGAGACAGCTGGAGTGTGTCATACTGTTGACTCATTTCTCTTTCTCACACGCACGCACATGCGCACGCACACACACACACACACACACACACACACACCTTTCTTCAACGATCACACATACAGTAGTGACTCATGTCTCGCAGAAAAGGTTTAGTATATTTTCATGTGGTCTCGGTCAACCGATTTTGCCGGGCAAACCCTATCCATGGGACAGTCCCTCACACACACACAAACACACACACAGGTCGTCAATATACGGCTGCATACTAATAGTGTGAGTGTACGTCCACCAATATGTAGTCAGGGTGTGTGTGTGTAAATGTGTCTGGTTTGGCGGCATTTGCGTGTGTGTGTGTGTGCCAATGCTATAATAAGCCATGTCTGTGCCTTTGAACAGGCCGTCCTCATTAAGGGAGGAAATTGTCTCTCCCTCTGTCATCATTTTATAAATCATTATGTGAAAGGTTAATTGCAGTGACGCAGTTGTAAAACGGGAACTCAAAAATATTTATTTACAATTTACTTGTGTATATAGAGACACGATTCCAGTTAGAAAACCAACGTCGCGTCCATCTGGCTCCTGCTGAATGCAATGTTGTGCTGCGCCAGTGCACTGTTTAAATAGCAGTTAGCACTTCTTTCCGCCATGTTTGTGTGTGTGTTGGGAGGGATATGTCTATGTATGTTGTGTGTTACTATCCTGTCTGTGAGTACCACGTGCACACATGCGCGTGTGTGTCTGTGCTGAAAGGCTGAGCTAGTGTTGTTGATGTTGGGTGAGGACTTTGGCTGCCATCTCCACTCGTTCACCACACGCTGACGTTTCTACTCCTTCCTCCTTCACTGAAGCATTTTAACATGAGGACGCTCTCCAGCACCCTGTCCTGGCCTAAATAGCCCCAGTTTTGTCTAATTAAAGCTGCCACTTGCAGCATTTTGAAGTATTTCAATATATCGCTGCCAAATTAAATGTGATAGCTTGGCACAATCACTGTAAACAAATTAAGCCAGTCAAACTCAGGAGGGTAAACATGTTGGACTTGATTTTTCCATCTTTCTGTCACTGCAATCTTTGCTATTTGAAAACCCAAACAGTCAAACAGTCCCTTCGCTTCTCGCTGTCGTCACACCTAAACCACACTCGCAGCTGTCAGTACCCTCACAGGACGCTGATTGGTCTGAACCACTGTGGTTCGGCCACAAGCACATAACTTGAAGCCTTGCGAGATGGTTTCTCGCGTGATCCTGATCTCGCCAGTCCAGCTGCCTCGCAAGGTAAATGGATGTAATGAAATGATGCAAGAAAGAACTGCAGAGGTGGAAAAGGAGTTTTGTTTCTTTGTTTTCTCTATCACTTCTCCCTCTCCCCCTCTCTTGTTCACTTGGCTCATTCTCTCACATTCTATCTTGCTTTTTTTTATACAAGTTGCAACAACTGCTTGTTACCTGTATGAAATAAGCTGCACACAAGGTGTGTGTGTGACCCATCAGTGACGATCAGCTCTGTAAAGTCTGCCCAATGTCCAGAACCAGAAACTATGACCAAATAACTAAATTTAATCCCTTGTTTAAATGCATGATAAGCTCCTGAAACGGTTCCTTGGCTTCCAGTAAAGTCACTAGTGGAAACTAGCTGTGTGAGACTGTCCTCCCAAGAAAAATGACAGAATTTCAGCGAAAACTGCAAAACAAAATATGTTTACGTTTAAGTGACAAAGCCCTACATAGCAATATCACATGCACATATTCTGTATCTGCTTGTTCAAGTCATTATAAGCTGAATCAAATTCAGAGTCAAATATCAACATCCAAAATGCTATTTCTTTTTGTTTGCATCATTACATCATAAGGAAAATCTGAGCTGTTGTGTGAATCGTTTTAAACATGTTTTCCTGTAGAACTTAGCATCTTTGAAACTTCAGGATCTTGACTAAACTTTGTTTGAAGTTTGAAGGGCACAGGTCCACACATGGAACAGAAGGAGAGAAATTTGTTTTTGTTAAATCCGTCTGTCCACGATTTTCTTATGTCCATCCACTTGTTTTTCCTCGTGGTCTGTCTTTCTTCTGTTCCATCTTTCTATCTGGAACTTATTCTGCTGTGGCATCCACTAACATTAAACATGGATCGGGGTGTCAGCAGTAAAACGTGTGTTTGCATGCCTGTCTTTATGTGTCTGTCCAGAAGTAGCCTGGTAAGTAAAGGCCAGAGAGGACGGCCAACATTTAGAGGCCGTAATAACAATGGAGTCCAGCTGTTTTGCCAACAGCTACAGCGGGCCATGTTTTCTCAGGGCAGTTTTCATCCTTACAGCCCACGCTGTTTTTTCCCACTTGTCAAAACCCACACAGGCTATGAGGAACATTTCCCATCTCTATAGTCTCGTTAAGTCACTGGTACCCAGGGGAATGACACACATACTCCCACTGGTCTGAGGTTGAATCCACTAAACCCTTCCCTTCTGAGCTGTGAGCTTTCCTACTGTCTCAATATAGATAAAAGACATCACAAAATGGAGTGGTCTGCATGCGCTCCATTAAAGAAGAAACTGTTTGTGTGTTGCCGGCTGAAGTGGACAAAATACAAGCTGTTCTTTAAATAGGGATGTATTTACCTCTCCTCCAAATGAGGAGTGACGGGGCAAACACACACACAGAGCCACACCTGAATGAGCTCAGTTGGCAGAGGGCATGTGTGGTGCCGCTGCCATTAGCTGCTATTGGCACAGCAATGTTTAGCTATGTCAGAAAGTGTTTTTATGTTGCCCTAAAGATCTGTGTGTGTTTCCTTGTGCGTCTGTTCAAATGTCCCGCAAAGACAGAAAAATGAAGGAAATCCTCCGAGGTGAGGACATTTGTGTATTATGTGAACAAAAATAACTGATAGGGGTTGAGTTTAAGGAAAGGTTTGGGTCACACATTTACTGGTTGGGGGTAAGGATTCTCCTTAGACATGCAGCAACACACTCGTGTATTTGCTTCTGAGAGAGACAGTACCTGTTTCTCGGAATGAGTGCGTGCCTGCTCCTCCTGGG
Organism: Lateolabrax maculatus; assembly: GCA_031216445.1. Lineage (NCBI taxonomy): Eukaryota > Metazoa > Chordata > Actinopteri > Acropomatiformes > Lateolabracidae > Lateolabrax > Lateolabrax maculatus. The sequence goes on from CM062211.1 coordinate 11,201,982, forward strand.
CGAGCACCACCTCCCTCTCCGCTGTGATCTGAACGCTTTCCCTTAGCGCCTCCTCCAGCTCCTCAATGCGCTCTTCTTTCTGACGGAGGGTGTCCTACAGAGAGAAAGTATGCGATGTAAAGAGAGCATAAACTGTTGACTCATCCAGCTTTTATTAAGGAACAAGACTTTATTCAAATTTACTAAAAACCACAAATGTCAACATAATAGTGGCACTATAGAGGAAAATCAGGGGATCACCAAAGTCAGCAGACTTCATCATCTGGGGACCATGAATGTCTGTACAACATTTTAAGGAGATCCTTCCAACAGGTGTTGAGATATTTCAGTCTGGACCAAAGTGATGGACATCCATCCCCAGAGCTGCCAGAATGGCTAAAAAAGTTCCAGCTTCTCGAATATCCAGATATGTTTAAGTTTATATGATCGCAAGTTGATCATCTTTGGGTTGCTGGTTAGATAAAATAAGCAATTTAGCTCTGGGGAGATGTGATGATATTTTTTCACTATTTTCTGACATTTCATAGACGAAGCATAATTGTTAATTGCAGCCCTAGTTACTTGTAATCTACAGTATCATAATATATTGTTAGGGTTTTCTCATCTTGGATCAAGTGGTTTCATGGGGACTAAATAATATTATTATTTTAGCACAAACCTTTCCTTGATCTGGTATCCTTCATATCTGACAGACTGTGTACTACAAAATCACATCAGTTTCCTGTAACAGCAGCTTTCTCTGTCACATCATGCTTAACATGTCCCCTGGGTGAAAACCTTGGACACTCCTCGCTCCAGATTACTGCTTCCAGCAACTGGAATAAGCTGCAAAAGACTCGCAAATTAGATAATCTGATCTCCATCTGCCTCTGAGGATTTCCCAATCACACATGAAGCTGTGTTTTAGTAAAATCGCTACATGAACTTCCCCTTGAATTTCCCATAAAGAGCTTTTTTCCCTTCAACCAGGCAACTGACTTTCCTGGTTGAATTAGAGTTGAATGAATAACTGATGGAGACAGAGTGGGAGAGAGAGGATGAGACATTACAGTGGCCATGCACAAACCTCCGGGACATCTCCAACACATATGCTGTGAATCTGAATCATGATCCAGATCCAACATTACTTGGTGTCTAACTATGCAGACTGAGATGGACTTTAATTGGACTAAATCTTCTTATTGTATTGAATTAAATTTATGGTCTGAATTATATTCACATTCCATTTACAGTCTTCAGTGCTGGTTAAACTATGCAGAATGGCTTACAACTGACACACACACTAGTTATGGTTGTAACCACTGTGGTCTCATAAGCCTGAGTGACTCACATAGCCATCAGCTCATCTCTTAACCACATGCATACACATAAATGACAACCTCCAAACTCCTTAAACCAAAGATCAATCTTAGCTAGAGGGTGCATACGTTTATTTGCACAAACACACACGCGCACACACACAGAGAAAGAGTGTTTTCATCTGCCTCTAATCAGAGAAGCCACTGAGGTTAACGATTACTGGAAGAGGAGAGGGAGGAGGAAGAGGAGGATGGACGAGAAAAAAAAGGGACAGAGGAAGTCAGGGAGAGTTTAAGGCGAATTCGGGAAGAAAAAGGTGAAATTAAATTTTGAGATGTAGGGGTGAGAGAAAACCTTAAATATAAAGAAATATGAAGACCACAGTCACAATCATCACCCCACACATGGCTGTTCATCTTGTGGTCACTCGACACCCCAGCAGACAATTAGGAGATGCTCTCACACCACAGGAAGCGTTTTAAACCCACAGCATTCACTATTTAATTCAGTGTGTGGGTCCGGTATGTCTCTTCTAATCACCTCTCTTCCTCACCTCCTTTCTCCCCTTCACTTCTCCGACCATTTTTTGTTTTCTCCTCTCCTCTCCATCTTCCATCTGCTCTCCCTGTCAATCATCCTCCTCAGTTACCCGTCTCACACACTCCCCGAGCGAGAGCTGCATCGTGTGTGTGTGTGAGGCAGCACATGTTTGACATTGCCTCAGGCTGCTCCCTGTCACAATTGTCACGTTATGATGAAGCATTGTAGTGATAGCAGACAATATTCAAGGTAGGACAGAGAGAAGGAGAGAAACTTTTTCTGTCTCACCACCTGCCCCCCTCCCCCCCCCCACCCCATCTCCTCCTTTAACTCCCAGCTTCCTCCTGTACCTCCTGCCTCCTCTTCCTCCCTCCATACCTTTATCTGCTGAGAGCTTTCGTTCAGATTGTCCTCTCTCTTCTTGGCGTCCTCCATCAACTGTGCGTTCCTGCTCTTCTCCAGCTGCTCCTTGTGTTTCAGGTTGGCCACCTTCTTCGATTGGTCCTTCATCTGCCTGCACACACACAAACACACACACACAAAATTAAACAACAGTATCTCTAAACACTCCTTTGAGACGTGAGTCATGCTACATTGTGCAAATTTTGAAAATCTCTCTCTCTCAGTAATTTTGTGTTTCAATACAGAGCTACTATCACTCAAAGTAATATATCACGTCTGAATTCAAGACATTAACGCAGGTATCAAGAGAACAAATGCAGTTTTGACTTCTCTTATTATTTAAATGGGAATATTTCCCTATTCATTTATCAATAGTTGTTTGGTTTGGTCCTTTGCCGTCCCTGACTGAAAAAGTCTGTTTGGAGTTAAGAATTATTCATGGCTATGGTATTAGTAGTAGTTATGTGGTTAATGCATCCCTAGCATTTGGATCACAAACATTTAATATTAGAGAGTTTTGCTGCAAGTCATTCATCCTCTGTTTCCCCTTATTACCCTCAGATGAAGGCAAAAAAACACAAACAGCACCAACAACCAAACAGAACGCACCTGCAGTCGTAATGCTGGCAGGTCACACAACTGCAGATGATATTTAAAGATGTACTTCACACTCAAACATGTTTTTTGAGCTGTAAACTGGCTCCTAAAACATATTCATGGCACGCTGCCTGTTATTGCCATTAAGATGATACTGCAAGACCCCTGATTAACTACTCTGTGCAATATAATGCTGTAATGAAATCCCCTAAGGACAAAATAATGTAAAGATCAGTAAAGGAATTCAATAAAAAGCTATCAATTAATGACGAGATGACATTTGAGATTTCTCCATAATGGGAAGTATGAAGGTCTTTTCACAGAGGGATTACTGGGTGTCGGGAAGCAGAGTCTAAGGACAGAGAGAGTAAGAGCAAGTGAGGGACAAAGAGAGAGAGAGAGAGAGAGAGATTCCTCATGGGAGCAGCAGGGTTGGTAGATGGAGAAAGGGTTTAATCCCTGTTTAAGCTGTCTGGAAGCCATTGTGGCTCTGTCACAGACCTATCAGCTATAGCACCAGCTTGACTTGATCAGGACCTTTCATACCTTCCATACACACACACACACGCACAGATGTGGGCTAAACCTAGTGCCAGTAAGGTTTAACAATATCTACTGAATCATGACACAGATGAAAGATAAGTCAAACACAGAGGATAAATGTGTAAGCGCATGCACACCGGCACACATCCAACAAAGACACAAGTAAGACAAAACTGCTGACTAAAAGAAAATTGATCAAACTTAATAAAAGTCATTCTTTTCGCTCTGCAGTCTGTGAGTCTTTTGTGTGTTTGCATTTTTTAAATATGTGTACAGTACGCCTGCCTGCGCTGTGCAAATGTTTATACATGTGTGTGCTTTCCTGTTAGTATAACTCTTTACAGGCTCGTAGATAAATCCATTTTCTTCACTTCCATTGCTGCAGCTGCCAGTAAAAGAGCTGACCTCCAGTGATGGGAATCCACAGCAAACTCTGTCTCACACCAGCAGCAGAGCATGTGCACTCATGGGAAATCATTTTTACGAGCTGCACACTGCATATATTGTTTCCTAAGGTGTAAACAGGTTCCAATTGTCACATGAACTTTGACCTTTGTCTGTGCACCACAAAACTCTGAGCTTAAATCCATGCATTTGCAATCCTACAATCTCACAGTATGCTGTTTCACTTATTCCATTCTCATTGCTTTACTCCTTTGAGGGCAATCTTCTGTCTAAATTCATAAGAAAATAAAGTGTATTTGTTTACATCCAGAGTGATATAAAGATTATTGTGTCTAAATATTTTATGACACCCCTCGCTCTTTCATCTTTCCTGTCCATCTCAGCCATAAACTACCTGCTAAACTAACCTAAAGTAATGGGAGTAATCCATCAAATGGCTTTTACATCAGTATCACGGCCAGAAAGTTGAGAAATGATATTGGCAGAGGATGGTAACATAAAATCCTCTATGTGTTTGCTAAAAGGTCCAGGGGGCCCAATTCCAAACCGTCCAGAGAAATTTGGGAAGCTGGAAGAAAACTTGAAATGCGACGGCGAGGCCAAAACTGCTCTGCAGCACCTGGTCGTTCAAAGCTCACAGAATAACAATCAGTGTGCTAAGCTGCCTGTGCACGTGTGGTTTTTACTTGTTTTTGTGTGTATTTTAAGGGCCTACATATTGCATCATTATCAAATCCAAATTGGGTTCAAATGTTAAACAGGAAAGCAGATGAAGTAAGCGTGGAGTCAGATGCATAATGGTGTTTTTTTGTTTCCTCTGATTGGCCCTGATTTCAGCACCCTGAATGTGGGATCATTTGAATATTTGGGATCAATTTTGTGCTCTACGCCCTGTGTGAGTGTGTAACAGGTCATAAACAGGCAGGAATGTTCCTATTGGAGGATTTCCAGGAAGCTCCAACCATCTGGTTAGCTCTCTGAGGTTTCCCCCCTTCATGCTACATTTACTGTACGTATGTGACTGCATGTGGAAGAGACTTTTAGTTTGCAATGTTTCCTATTGACTCAACACTCATTTTCCCACTTACACTCCCTCTCTATCAAACTTTTGCTAATGCTAAACACTTGTTTAGCTCAAACCTCACTTGTTTGTCTGTATCAGCACGTAGATCATTTGCATGGCTAACTATCACGCATCTGCATCAGACCACAGTGAGTTCCTCTTCCTCCTCTGTCCTCATTGGAATTTTCTTGCTCACCAAAACCAACGCTGCTCTTTCCCTCCACTTATTTGCAAGTTTTCTGTATGATGAGTTATAATTATTTGCATGAAAAGCAATCATTTCCTTGCATCAGTCCAATGTATGAGGGTGAATGTACTTCGCCTCACCGCTCCCCTTTCCTTTCAGTCTTCTCCGTACTCACTCCCTCTCCAAATGCAACATTACTCTTTCCTTTGGATGAAATATTCTCATCAGACCATGGACCATTTCTTCTCTCCTTTCCTCTCCCTGATTCCTTTCACTCCCTCTTTTGTCACTTCCATCTCCTGTGCTTTACTTTCCCTCTGACTAATGATCACACATTTTTTTTTGTTTGCCAAAATTGGTGTTTTCCATTTTCTACATAATGATAGAAACAATAATCATCTGTGATACAGAAAGTGTGTTTTTATCAGCTGCTAATGTAATGGCTAAAAGGTAGAAACAGAAAAATATACCTACAGTATTTGTTTCTAAAGACTTATAGTCCCATTAAATGGGTTTAAAATGTAAATAAACTTGTCAAGTCACACATTACATGATATGTATAATCCTAAAACTTAACAACTTAAATTAAAGTTAATTTAGAACATTCTTATTGTTAACTATGACTTTATCATCCATCAGTATTACAATTTCATCTTTTGTCATTATATATCAGTTAAACCCTTTTATGGAAATACCTTTAACATATCAAACCTTAATTTCTTTTATGTTTCTGTAAGTTACACTGAATTTAGAAAAAACAAAATTTCCATATTAGTATCACATATATTCTATATCCAGGAGAAAGGAGAATTTCCCTATGAGGTATGATAACATATCACATGGGTTATTTCTATATTACTATGTAACTGTGATGTTGTGACATGGGTTACGTCAGCCCAGTCCTCTCTATCCTGACTAACAAGGCATTTGTGACATGAATACAGTTTTAAAAAGTTGCAGTTGGGAATCTAGGCATGTTTAATTAAACACTAAAAAACTTTCATTACACTCTTTAAGGAGCAGTAGTTGCTTGGTGAACTCGGTGGCTCGGCAGTGGAGGCAAAGTGCCATTTGAAGTTGTTTTAATATGTAAAATACTTCCTTCACTCTCCCTCTGAAATCGCTTTCAACAACTGCTGCAAAACCGCTAGAGGAGGCGGAATCACAGGAGAGTTCACTTTACCCACAACGCTGTAAACACCACATACAAATGTGCAGTGAAACCACGTCTGCACACACGCACATTAAGTACACATATTTTACACTCCACATGAAGGCGCAAATGTACCAAAACTACGCTGATAGTGGGGAACACACACACACACATACACACACACACACAGTCGGTTCTGTCAACTGTTCCAAACACAACCTGCTTTGTATTAGAGTCTCTCATGGGACCACACAAATATTTGAAGCCCATACACAGTTGTGCATGCAAGTGCACGTAACATAACAACATGTGTCCATTTTCCAACATTTGCACAGAAATACAGACATGCAAACATGACAGTAGACGTATGCTATCCTAAACACACACTAACATACTTGTTGACAACACTTTGAACTTCCTAAATTCTGCAAAACCTCACAAATTCCCTCATGTACTGACCACATACACACATACACATACACATATACACAAATGCACAACAGAATAGCCTTCATTAAAACTTGAAGTTGTAAAAAATGGTGAATACTGCTGGCAACTGCTATTAAAAATGAACACACACAAAAACACACACACAATCTCATAAACTTTAGTAAACATCAAAGTCTCTAAAATATATATTTTTTAACTTCCCTCATTAGCATGCTGCTGATTTTCAGGGACCCACATTAAGGTAATATTAATATTACATTTGGAGTCCTGTATAAATATTTGATCAGAAATGCTCGGGGGCCCAATGTATGTTTACTGCACATAGTTCACCCAACATTAACATCAAGGATTTCCTTTTAACCATTTGGAATTCAGTATTTCCTTTGAAAATACAGGGATTATTGGTTTGGTTTACTAAACCCATAAAAACTATAAAACATAAAAAAGAAAAAAATGTTCCAAAACATAATCATTTAGTGTTATCCACTGTTGGTGCGGAAGAAAAACTTAAAGCACAAGGAGGACATTTTGGAGAAATAAAGAAAGAAATACTTATGTTGTTGTTTGTGGAATGACTGCAGATAATCCCTCAGGCAGAAAAGCAAATTTGAGAGGTAAATATGGAGGAAAGGCAGCTAAGACCCAGGTGTATGTGTGCAAACTTCCACAGTGTGGGTTACTGGAAACTAGCTATAAAAAAAACACTATGATACATAAGCAGACAGAAAGAAATGCTTTTTTTAATAGCATCTGTCCTTATAAAAATAAATCATATTTACGGGATATATCCACATTTCAGAACTAAACATACAACTAAAGGGAAAGAGTTTAGATAATAGTAATAGTGTAAGCTTGTGACAGAGAGCTGGAGTTGATCTTGGCTGTGTCTTTATTTAACATGGAGAACAACAAAGTCCCCGAATTAAACACTGACACTCTGTTCTTTAGCCTCATATTCATCTTTTGATCTGAACTCTAGATTACATTGTAGATGAGTCCACAGCACAAGAAGACTGTTATTATTAGGTCTCAATAAATTACAGTATGCTGTTAACTATATGTATGAAATGCAGTAGCTATCTTATTATATTCTGTTCTCAAGACCTCCGGATCTTTAACAGCTCAAAAATCATACTTGATCAGCTTGAAAATTCATATTTTTTCTTATTTTAAGAATAATTTCTTACAGACATGCTTTTTAGGACTGCAAATAATGATTATATTCATTATTGTTTAATCTGCTGATTAAACAGATAAGATAAGACAGATATGATAAAATTGGCCATTGTAATTCCTCACAGTCTGAGGAGATGTATTCATATAGCTTGTTTTATTTGACCAAATGTCCAAAACCCAAATATATTCAGTATGATAACATATACATGACTTTAAAGCATTAAATCCTCCCAATTGAAAAGCTGGAACCAGGGAATTGGTTTAGCATATTTACTAGAAAAATTACTTAAATGATTAATCTATTATCAAAATGGCTGCCTTTTATTTTCTGAAAATCGATGAATCTACTAACTGTTGCAGCTCTATCCTCCCCAAATCCCAAATAAGTCTATTTGGATTTCTGTTATTGGAGTTTGATTACACTTTGTCTCAATGTAGGATAACATTGTATATATTTTTTTGTCTGTAAATCACTTTTTTGGCAAAATAAAGGAATACATATTTGTTAATACATAATCCATTTAACATGTCAAGCATAAAATATTTTCTTATTTGGTATAATAATATATTTTATCACAATCATCAAATTTGCAAGCTTAGTTTTTGGCAAAGAAAATGTAATATCTGTCTGTTTTATAAGGTCAGAAATATGTAAAGGGGAACAAAAAGGAGGATTTTGCATTCTGTGTCTGTGAGATACCAAACGATGAGCAAGTGAAGCAATGAAACACAAGGATTAATATAATATAATAAATATAATAATACTACAAAGCAAAATATGATAGGATAAGAAAGCATAATTTACAGTGAGCATTTCCTGTAAACTGTATTGTACATTTGTCTATTTTCTGAATATTCTTAAACAAAATTGTAAACAAAAAGAGTACTGGGAATGGTGTCTGTGTGTGCGCGTGTATGCAGGTATTTTAATGAGATAACTCTCCCCCACACTGTAGTGTTGTCACCTATTAGCTGGCAAAGTCCTTCTTGCATGTGTTTTTGTGTGCAGAAGACAGAAAAAGAATGTACATGGGTCTGTGATAGTGTGTGTGTGTGTGTGTGTGCCTGCTTGGTGTCACCCATTAGCTGACAAATCCCTGCGCCACCTCAATGCTCAGAGTCATACGGGACCTCAAAGGGATCACACACACACACACACACACACACACACACACACACACACACACACACACACACAAAGAAACAACGCAATTCCTTTTTAAGCTACAGAAACCTTGATGTCAGACATTTGGCGGTAGATGAGGAGTTCCTTAGCTTAAGATCAAAACAAGCAGAAAAAAAAGACAAGAAGAGAAAAAAACACAAAAAAGGACAGAAGAAGAAAAAGAAGTCTTCTGTTGTCTACAAGGCGGAAAGGCAATGCTAACTTTTTCTTAAGTCTCCCCCCCCCCCCCCCCCCCCCCCCCCCCCCCCCCCCCCCCCCCCCCCCCTAGAGTTGACTCACAAAACACCAGAACAACAGAGATGAAAAAGCTGACAAGACGGCATGGGGAACAGTGGTTCTGGAAACTGAAAAAGAAAGAAAGAGCAAAGAAGGAGCTGGCACCGGGGAGACCTTTACAGCAGAGCAGAGACACAAAACACTCAGACCACCAGATTTATGCAGGAAACAGAAGGGAGAAGTGGTTATTATGTGGTCGATCACAATGTGTAGGTCAGAGAAATCTCAACATGACTTTGATATGTCTGTTAGAAAAGACCAAATTCAGACTTTGGGTTTTGCATGCTGAAATCTCATTACAGAGTCACCTCCTGAGCGCAGATAGGAATATCACTATAATATCACTAGTTAAGTTACGTTTTTTACGAGCGGACATCCTGGAATCCTAAGCTTTAGACGTGCTATTAGGCTGATTTCCAGCAACATATTAACCGTACAGATTTGGGTGGCATCCCTCGTTTCCTCTAATTCTCTGTAAGAAAGCAAATAAGCATACTTTTTCAAAAGATCAAACTATTCCTTTAAACCCACACAACAACTTAACGCAACAATTTTGGGACCTAAACAGAGTATAAAAGATTGTGAAACCTTGGTTGATGATTTAAAATAGTGGCTGGACTGTTTGTCCAATGTGGAGTGATTTCTCTTTAAGAGCCACAGAGCCACAAAGCAACCCAACAGAAGTTAGAAGAACTCTGAGCAAAAGTTCACAGCTGTCCAAGTTAATGATGGCGATACATTGCTGCGAACACTTTTCTTGTTTGCTGCGGTAGCCGGAAATGCGAACTTAGTACTAGTATTGTGACAAGACTCGCGGGGTGCTGTAATGGAAGGTGCATGAAAGAAACAATAATGTTTGCTCTTCAAAGAGGCAGTGATGTGGCAGAGGAGAGCAGAGTGAAAGTCAAGGTGTCTCCTTCAAAGACAGACAGACAGACATGATGAGAATGATTAAAAACAGAGTTTATGACAGAGAGGAGGAGATGAGAGAGTGTCTCGATGCAAGGACAAGAAGTATGACAATGAAGGAGAGTGTGATGAGAGAGAGAGAGAGAGAGAGAGAGAGAGAGAGAGAGAGAGAGAGAGACATTGACGGAAGAAGAAAAATAGGCATGCAGTACTAACCTTGAGGCAAAACTGTGTAGAGCAGGAGACAGCGTTGCATTGTAAAGATAAAAGAAAGGGAAAGAGAGACAGAGAAGGAGAGGGAAAGGTGAGAGGGAAGACAGGAGTTGAGTGCTAGGTTAGCCAGTTTGATCACTATTCAAAGAGGAAAGAGATGAGAGACAGAGGTACTGACAGGGAGAAAGCTAGAGAGACATAATTAACCATAGAGATTCTGCAGGCAGACACACAAACAGGGTGACAGGCATGACCAAGCAAACAGCCAGGGAAGGCAGACAGACAGTCACATAGACAGGTTAAATGCAGGCATTTCTTCTTTTCAGTACAGTATTGAGAGGCCTGCTCACCTCACATGACCTCTACAAACATTCAAGGGGCACACACACATGGACAAAACGGCAATCACAAACCACAGAAAGCGAGCAATTAGCCAATCAAAGCATGACCTGAGAGCGTGCTCACTATGAATTATTTCTTCTTCAACGGTTTTTGATATTGCAGACGACTTCTTCCCGCTGGGGCCACTTTGAAAAGAACGTAGCTTGTGGATTTGTGGAGAAGTCGTCGCCAAAAGGCATCTGGCATGTAATCATTAAGATATGAAATTTGAAGAAAATTCACTTCCTAAATTTGTCGACCCCAAACGTTTTCCACACAATCACTCCTCATATGTTTGGTTGAACTGGCAGAGCCCAAACTCCAGGGTGAGCTTATGCCTGAGAACGCACGATCATGATGGTGTGCCAAAGACAAATTGTCCATTACAGAACAGTATAACACGCAATAAACTTCTCTAATTTCCCATTACTCAAGTTTATACTCTACATCTCTCGAAACCCCCTTCATTTTTCTCTCATTTTCTCTTTATTTCTTCCCTTTCCAGTCTTTTCTGTCAGTTTCGTTTTCTGTTTCCCTCTCCCGACCATGTTGTCTGTACTTCTATTCTTTCTCTTTCTGTCTCCACCCGTTATTTCACTTCTGTCTCGCTGTTTTTCTCCCTCCACCACCACCTTCCTTTCCCTTTCCCTCTGTCTTTCCCTCTCTGTTTTCCACTCTTCTGTCCAAATCCTTTATTTTGGCCATCAGGGCAGATTTTCAGCTCCATTTCCCCTCAGTGTGAAGTCACTCAGTCTGCTCCAATTACCATCCTAGTTACTGAAATAAATAACCTGGTACCATTACAGCTGGATTTAAACTAGAGGGGAAAGAGAGAGGGTTGATTTTTACCCTTGTTTAACCCACATCTGATCTTTTCATTAGTAATGTTCCCGCTGCTCACTCGTAGCCCAGGGTTAGCCTTGGTGCCAAGCTCAGAGTTGGCCACAGGCGAATGTATCCTCCTCTGACGTACCTGTTAGCTCGAGGCTAAATCTTATAATTCCAGGCAGGGTTTGGTAGCCCTGAGATAAAGTCAGTATTAGTACACTTTGTGTTACAGGGTCGGTGCTTGCGGGTTCAAAAAAAGCCTAGTATGTATTATTATAATCTCAAACAGGGAAAGCTACAACAGTTAGAAATTCTGACATCTGTGACAACAGCCAGTAAAAGTGCAGGGTTAAAATGCCTCAATGGTACCTTCATAGTACTTTTTGAGGCAAGAACTAACACAAGAAGAAAAACAAAGATTATAACAATTCACTAAACCCCTTCTCTCTCCTTATATGAAATAAGTTGAAACTTTTTATTCCATCAAGTGCATATTAAAGATTCCAGTTTTAAATGATGGCAACATGAAATGAGAAGCCTGCTTTTGTCTACCTTTGTCTGAAATCAAGGATTTATTATTTCTAAAATGACAAAGAAATCTGCAATCGTTAACTTAAGATTCATTAACATATGCAGTTGTAAAAAACTGCATGTTTCATGTGAGAATGGAAAGTTTGAAAGGAGTAGCAACAGTAACTAAGGTTAACAGTCAGTTCTGCCCTCACCATGTCAACACTTAACCACATCCCTCATCATACATCTAACAGCTAAATGAAACCACTAAATGTGAAGATGTAAAAAGTATCATACGTCCTTACACCCTCTAATATAACCTCTACAAGCCACTTTCTCTACAGTAATGACTGTGTGTGTGCCAGTGTGTAAAAGGAAAGTTAAATTTGCTCCTAAAAATCTACTTAATCTTAATTTTACTATTGCAGGATACTGTTCTCAAACATACGGTAGTAAGCCGAGATTTAATACCTTTCCAGTTTCCTGAGAGAAACTGAGAGCAGCCTGCAAAGTTCAGATATTAAATATCAGTTGCAGAGAAGCCTTTATTTTATTGTAATCCACAGGGAAAATGAAACATCTCTCAAACATATATGATGTAAGAGCTTAAAAAAGTCCCACATGTTCAACCATCTACAATTTTAAATGGTTATAAAGTTACATTACAATGTTTTTCACAAAGCTAGTACCGCTGTAAATCTGCATCTGTGGCTACTGGCAGACTAAATAACACACACAAACACACACACACACACACACAGTTAAAACCCACCAGTTTGAAGTCAGCAGGTGCTGAATTATTAATAGTCTAGTATTTCCACTGGCCAGACGGGGAGACACAGTGAGGAAACAGTGAATCTCCCTAAAATCATTAACAACCATTAGTCTTACAGTCAAACTACTAAACACACAGACAGAAAGAGAGAGGGAGAGAAGAGTTTAGAGTAGGAGCGGGTAGAGATCGTGTCCAAGGATGAAACCGGAGGAAAAGATTAAAGAGACAGAAAGAGAGAAGGCGCAGACAGAAAGCATATGATAGCTCAGAAATCAAAGACTTCGAGAGACAGACAGACGGACCAGTTTTTATAACCACAGACGGCTCTGATCTGTCTTTACTCTCACTACTCTAACTAAAATATAACCCACTTTAACCTCTTTCTACACTTCAAATTGTTTTTTCAACATTAATATTTAACTGTTGGCAATAAAATAAAGACACTTGACCCTGCGTAAGAGGTACTTTTTGTTAAAGAAGTGACTTAACTCTCCTGAGGCGTCATATAGAAATACTCAAACAGACACACAGGCAGACAACCAGAATGAAACAGATATTCAGGGAGAAAGATAAACACAGAGGCAGGCATGCAGGCAAGCAGACAGACAGATAATCAGATATAGACAGAAAGAAAAGACAGATTAAGATTAAGACTAGCTAATAAGGTAGATATAGTGTACATAGGCACACATAAAGAGCGGGAGACAGACAGGTTAAGCCAAAATTACAGACAGGTAGAAAAGTAGTTAGAAACAGACAAACTATTCCCATTAGCATAAATATAAAAACAAAGGAGTGAACTGTCCAGACTCCTAATGAAAGAAAAAAAGTGTGTTAAAGCCTGCGTGTTAGGCATCCTCGGCTGAAAGTAAAACAAAAGTGAAGCGTGAAAATATAGCCACTAAATGAAAGAGTTGCATCATTGACAGGAGCAGAGGCTCAAAGAGTTTCGGGCTGCACAGCAGACACTCTGGTGCCAAACTGTGCCCTCATTTTACAAACTTTTGGGAGTAGTTTGGCTTGTCATATTGCAGTAGAACAGACGACAAAAACTTCTGCTAATGCGCACACTTGTAAATGTACAACTGGTGTCGATAACTGAACTTTAGGGAGATGTTTTTTCAATCTGCAAACAGTCCGAATAAGCCGTATTAGAGAGGCTTTGTGAACATTCAACCAATGCTGCAACTCTTTGATTGTGATTATTAGTGAACATACTCAGCTGTGTCCCATGTGGAAAAGGGTTGCAAACATGAGAAATCTCTTGACAACTACAAATTGTGTGTCTTTTTAATGTCTCTTAATGTGATACAGTACGAGAAAAAGAAGGATTTTAGGGCTGCAATTAAAAATTATTATCAATTAATCTGCTGATTATTTTCTCAAGTATTTAATGAATGGTGTTGTCTATAAAATATCCATTATAATTGACCAGAGCCCAACGTTACATATTCAAATTGCTTGTTTTATCTGAATTCAAAGATATTCTCTTTAATATCATAAACGACAAAGAAAGGCAACATATTCTCACATTTGAGAGGCTGGAAGCAGTACATTTGCAGTATTTTGCTGGAAAAATTATTATAAAAATGCTTATATACTGTATGAGTCAGATGCTGTCTGACACTATTTTATAACAAGAATTGAGGCACTTTAGCAATTTTCCACCAAATTAATAATGAAGCCTTTAATTTCATACAACTTTTCCACATGGGACTGGTTGCTTTCATATCCCGTCCTCCGACAAGCAAAGTGAGTTTTGTCGTGCATCTTTCTAATTGACTGACAGGGCCACCAGCCACTCACGTGCCCAGGTAGTCCCACACCAGCTCCCCCATTGGCTGCTGAGAGGCAGCAGGGGGAGGGGCCTGTTTTCGCGACTGCTGAGAGCGCCACAGATGAGAAGCAGAGGGGTTTCTGGGGTGGGATGGGCGCGCACACACACACGCACAAACAAACATAAAAGTACTCACACAGATGCAGAATCACATGAATGCATACATATTTATGCATACACACATGTGAATGAAGTACAATGACAGAAATAAAAAAAGATGAGTGGTGACAGAAGAAATAAAGCCGACATGGAAGGAGAAAGGGGGAAGAAAAAAAGGAGAGGAAGGGGTAAGAAAAAGGGAAAACTAATGGATTAGTACTGCAGGGAAGATTACCATAGACTCCAACAGTATGTTGCTTGAAATTGATATGGAAGGTGGACAACAAAGTGGAGTCCAATCTAAACTTAAACAATCAATTCAACAGGTAAAGACAAGCTGTTTTTTTACTGATTAAGATCAATAGAGGAAAGAGGAAGATGCAGTAATGTTTTAGAAATTCTTTTCTACCTTTTCACAAAGAGTGAGTTTTTTCTTTTTCAAATTCATTATGTTTTTGTCATTGCTCTATATTCATGCATCTCTTTATCCTCCTCTCTCACCTCTCCAATTCGTGGATCTTTTTCTCCTTGTCGTTCTTTTCATTCTCCATCTCCCTCAAGATCTCCAGAAGTCGTTCCACCTCAGACTGGGCCTTCCCAGCATCCTCTTTGTGCTGGGCAACTTCCTGCTCCAGGCAGGAGATGTGTTCAGAGAGTTCAGTGCTGGCCTGGGAATTTGCCGCTGCACTCTGAGCCTGGAAAAGAAATTAATTATTATAAATAAACCAAGCGTTTTAAAATTAGGTGACCACCATTTGATGGAAGCAATAAGTTCACACTCAAAAGGATATGCCAATAACAACATGTGTGCTGAGTATGAGTTGGATGGATTTGATGAAAGTGACACGTGTCTTTGTAAACTGTTTAAGAGTATAATTGGTCTTTTTATACTTTTATAGACCAGACATTTACTTTAGAGATATTACATTCAGCACATCAGGTAGATTGTGTAACGTGTTTGATATAGATACGCTTCAACATAATGAGGCCTCATCATTTGTTATTAAATATAAAGTAATTTAGTGATAATAACAAGCCTGGAAAATACAAACAAAGCGTACTTGAAACATGCATTTTTGGATTTTGTTTTGGATTTGGAACAACACATTAGGGCTTTTTGCTTCAGTTAAAAACAAGTATTAATCTGTTTTGAATTTTTAATTTCAAAAGGTCAAAAAAGGATTTAAAGATCAAAATGCAAGTGAAAAATATAATAATGCTTGTTTAGCCATGTTTATTTTTTTGAATGAAGGTATAAATACTCAGCAGCTCATTAGTATTTTTCTCCACTTTTTCAAAATTAATTTTTGCAAGGCTTTTTTGGGGGGAAACTGTGATGTCTTCTTACAGCAGGAAACACATGAACTTTCACATGTGTAGGGGCGTAAAAGAATGGTCAAAATCAGTTTGAACTGATCTGCTCCTGTTGTAAGTGTTGTTATTGTTACTATGTTATAAATGCATGTGTTATTCAGTTACGGTATGTTATTACTAATCTCAGCGTTTTTAGTCTGGCTCACTGATGATGTCCTGGGTTTGAGCTCATTTCCACACACACAACACGCACACGCACATAATGCTGATTTAAGTAGGGGGAGCATGAGCATGAAAAGGTGAGTAAAGTAAAAATGAGTTGCAGTGTCTTTCTTCTTTCTGCTGCTCTGCTCAGCTACACAGAAGAGGCCGAAAACGAGAAAAAGAAACAAATGAAATCAAACAAAGAAAAAAAAAACCGACAAGTTATAACCAGCTTAGAGGTTAAAACAGCTGTGTGTGCTTCCCAGAAGCAAATGTTGCTCTTGGGACAGATTGACTTTGTGTGTGTATGTGTGCGTGCACACGCCTTGGTCACACAACACATAAACCCTATTAGTTTTGGAAGTCCACAACAGTTTTTACAGGTCTTTATGTGGAGAGGAAATGTTTGGGTGTCTGACGATATTATAAGAAGATCTGGGTGGAGGGAAGAGAAAGAGAGAGAGTAAGACAAACAAGAAGGGAAAAACGAAAAATCACACACAATGTCACATGTACAATGTCAATCAATTCACAGACAAGTGTTCTGACTTTTTTCCCAGAAAGACACTAAGGAATAAACTCTGATGAGAGAAACACCAGAGATTCACCGACACCTTCATACACACTCTATTTCTCTCTGTCACACACATATATACATACACACACACACACACACACACACACACACACACACACACACACACACCTACATACACATTCAGGGTGTGGTGGTGGTGCTGTCTTCTCCACTCTGTGAAAATGACTGTAAGGCTGTCAGCAAGCCGTCTCACACACACACACCATTTTATGTGCTGCTGTGTGGGAGAGAATATGTGATATGCAAACTCACACACTCACACACACAGCCAGACATCTCTCTTGGAAAACAGTTAAGAGAAAGCAAGTAAGGGGAGAAAGAGACAAAGGGCTTTAGTTTAAAATCCTCCATTTGTGTTCAGTTGTGTTTCCATCTGAACTGTATCCATATAACTGATGTTTTTAGTCCCCTGTTTTGGTCTGAAAGGTGCCAATTTATGCAGCCTACACAAAACTAAATGTACACTAGAAGACAAATGTTCGAATAAGAGTAATTCCTGTCAGCCTCTTGCTGAGTGGTACAGTATGTGTGTGTTGTGCTGCGGGAGAGCTAACCTTCTTGAGTTGGTTCTCTAGTTTGACACACTCCTCTCTCTTCTGCTCCAGGCTGATCTCCAGAGTCTTCAGCCTGTTGTCCTTCTTCAGAGTGGAGGAAGCCAGAGAGGAAGCCTTCTCCTTCAGATCCAACACTGAAGTCTGGAAGTAAAAGAGAACATGTAACGGAGACCAAAAAAGTCAACGCCACAACTTCTTAGTGCTTGACACTGGGCAGCTCTACCGAGGCAGTTGGGGGTTGCTCATTAACAGTACTGTCACTAACTCGCATTAAAGGATGATTCCAGTGTATTATTTTTATTTTTGTAATTTCTGCAATCTTTTCTACCAGTTATGATAACATTATACATACTAAATAATTCCTCTTAACTTTATTACAAGGTAAAACCAAAAGAGCACATGAAATGTTGGTAATAATCCCCGATTGCATAATAAGACTGTGTGTGAGCACAACTACAGCAAGTATACAAGGTCAAAGCTGAACCAGGAAATCGACCTGTAAACTGCAATATTCTTTTGGTTATAATTTAACGGATCTCCTTTATTTTCTCATTGAAATACGTTTGGCCAACTTGTTTGCTTTTTTGTTTAGCATTCCCACATCTCAGCAATTAACTTGGTGAGTACAATGTTATTATTACCGATAGGAATGATGGCTAATATTACAAAAATAAAATCTAAGTTGCATGAATCTTGAATTATTCTTTGAGGCCTTCCTACACCGTTGTGAGATTGAAGCTGTCCCTTGTTATTCAAAACCTTTTCCCATGACCTGTCTCTTTTCTCACTCTTCCAGCTCAATCCCTCCATCCGTGAAGTCTCTCCCCCTTTTTTTCTGGTCTTTTCCTCTTTTGGTAGGGCCAGTGAAACAGAAACAGGACCAGAAGGAGAGACACTCAGACGTGTAATTTTACCCTTGACTGACAATACCAACTCCAGACTACGGCTCATCATGTTTGACTGGGCTTTGGTCAGAGAAACCTTGCTGCTTATTCTGATTATATTTAGGTACATATATATATATTGCTGTGTGTAGAAAGGAATGCGTGTTTTCTCTGTGAGTTTTCCCATGTATTTCTCAAATTATATAATGGGACTGTAACAGGTTTTATGAGGCCACAATCACTAAAATTAAGTCCAAGCCAAAACAGGCATAGGAATTTTACCTCAACACCCCTTTTTACAGGAAAAGTTTGGGGAAATAAGTACACTAAATATGAAGCTGGAACCAGCAGACTGGAAGCAGGGGGAAGCAGTTAGCCTGGCTTTATCCGAAGGTAAAAAAATCTGCCTACCAGCACCTCCAAATCTCAGTAATTAACACTGACTGGTTTGTTTAATCTGTGCAAAACTGATATGTAAAAACTCCTGCTGGCTCCAACTTCATATTTTGCGTGCAAACATGACAGCAGTATCGATCTTCTCATCTAGCTCTCAGCAAGAAACCTAATTAAGCGTAACTACCGAAATGTCAAACTATTTCTTTAAGACTTAAAAGATAGAAGGCACCTGAAAACATTTTCAGTTTTGTGACACCAACAAGTAAATTTTTGTCACGACAAAACTGAGGACATTAGTGCGTTTTTGTGCTGTATATTCGTGTGTTTACAGACGTGCTTTGAAAAGTACACTTGTGTGTGGACAGGCATGTAGTGTCCCTCTTGGTACCCGACAAAAGTAAAGGAAGTGGGGAGAATTTGAACCAATCAAGCCTGGGCTAAGATCTAGGTCCGTACCCAATTATAAACCCCAGGCTTAGACCTGCTTATGCCTCCTGAGGGACACTGTGGTAAAAATTCATTGTTTTGCTAAATGTTGGGTTTCCTGAAATGGTTAATTGTAACTTTCCTACTGTGGTGTCCAACTGCCGCAGGATGAATAAAGGAGACAGTGCTTAAAAATGCTTTGTCATCCTCTGTCTCTCCCTCTGTGCCTCTGCTGTGGCGTTTTGTATGAATCACAAAGCAAGAAGAATTCAGCCCAATCACTGTTTTCATTGGTCGTGAATAATATTGTTGTCAAGGAAATGTTACGTTTGGTCTACAGTGATAGATCAATCATGTTTTTCTTGACGGGGACACAGATATGGATGAGTGTGTTTACATGTATGTGTCTTCTACCTCACGGTCAGCCAGGTCAGCCTGCAGCTGGGAGACTTTCTCTCTCAACTCTTTCAGCTCCTTCTTGTTGGACTCTATCTCCTCTCCCTTTTCTCTCTCCTCCCTCTCCCGCTGGTCCTTCAAGCGCTCGATGATTCGCTCCTGGGCATCACGAAAGAGGAAAAGAAGGAGGAGGAGGACACGAATGAAGGATGGAAGTAAGGAGAATAGAGACAGAAAGAGTCCAATGGTTATTCACAGTCACTCAATATCAAGTTTCTATACTAATAACAGTCGTATTAAACTTTATGTACATGGCAGCTTTGACAGGATCTAACAGCCAACAGTGACTTTAGACACGTAATACGTTCTGGCACAAGATGTAATATTCACAACTACTTAAACACTATAGAAGCTCTCCAGCTATAGGAGAACACAGCGGCCAGTTCGTGCAAAAATATAAAAGTTCACACACAAATATACAAGAGCAGCGCATAAAAAAGCCCAAAGAGTGTATACTGGTCGTGCCGAGTATGTGTTCTTGTACTGTCGTTACATCTTTGTGAGAACCAAAGCGTGAAAACCTTTTTTTTTTTTTTTTTCAAAGTGAGGATATTTTGGCCGGTCCTCACTTCATTATAAGGCTGTTTCAGTGTTTAGAGTTGGTTTAGGGTTACGGTTACAACTAACGATTACATTAATTATCGATTAATCTACAGATAATTTACTTAATTAATTCATTAATTGTTGAATGAAACATCAAAGTAGTGACAATAGTGATACCGAACACAACTTCCCCAGAGCATAAGTTGTCCTCCTCAAATTGCTGTTTATATCCAAACATTTGTCCAAAACTCAAAGATATTCGATTTATAATTATATAAAATAGAGGAGAGGGGCAAATCCTTACCTTTGCGAGGCTGATCAAAATAGCTGTTGATCAATTTTATGACTAATTTATTAAACAACTTTTTGTTTCAGCTCTATTTAGAATTAAATTAAATTAAGATTAAGATCAAGTAAGGCTTATGAATGAGGGTTAGGGGCTAGTAAATGCATTATGTCAATGAGGGTCCTCACAAGTATAGACATACAAACAGGTGTAAATATTCGAAAGTCAGATTATCAATGGCGTTAAGGTTATTTATATTGTATGCAAAGACAAGAAGCACAAACAGGATGTTATAGATAAAATTGAAACATAACACAGGATAAAAACATTGTGTGTATGACAAGAAAAGGAGTAATACAACAAAGAAAGAAAGAGATGGAAAAATAGAAAGGAAGAAAGACAAAAAGGAAAGATATCCAAGACATCGAAACAATGAAAATGGGGAAAAGCGGTTTGAGTGAAGTTAGAGTCGTCGGCCACCTCCGCCTGCCAACACTCACACATCAAGCTGACACCCTGAATATTAGTCACTGGGCAATTAATAGCCCTATTTCCTGTGTGTGTGTGCCTGCGTGTGAAGGAGATCAAGTCGGTAACACAATCGCACTTTACAGTACAAAAATATATTCTCTTCAAACACTTTAAAGCGGCCTGCTGGTGTAAGTGTCATTGGTGCGTTTCCCAGAATCAGGGTCAAGTCCTGACTGTAGAATAACAGAACATCGAACGTCAAAGCGATTGAGGGTTTACTTCCCATGCTCAGGTGGTACAGGACTGTTTTATGGCTATGACACCTGAATGTTTAGACACAGAAAGTGACAGTACGGTTGTTGGTTCAATTCCGATCAGTCTGAGCCATGTGATTGCACGCTGGATGGTTCCTATTCCTTTCTGAACACAGGCTGTGAATGATTTAATAATGAAACAGCCGATGTGATTATTGGTTCATTTCCATTCTTCCAGAGTCATTTGGTCATCGCGTGGGTGGTCGCCGGTTTCGCTCATAGTGGTTTTATTAATGTAACCTTGCTCGGGAGTTGACCTGAGGTTGACCAGCATCACGTGTGTGTATGTACGTGTGTGTGTGTGTGTGTGTGTGTGTGTATACCTTCTCAGCCAGAGCCTCCTCCAGTGTTCCCAGTGCTGTGTCGGTGTTTGACGTGTCTGTCTGTAAAGACTTGACTCTGTCTTTCAGGCCGCCCAGCTGTTTCTCTTTATCCCTCAGCTGATCCTGGAGGTTCTCTATCTGTAGAGGTAAAAGAAGGGAAATACTCATAAACAGTGTTGTTTTAGATGCATAATTGACTTATTTACCAAAGAATGATATTATGTTGATATTAAGTGTGTCTGGTCTCAAGCTCGACCAAATTAAAGCACCAGGGGAACTGCTTGTAACTGGAGCCCAGACGATAGAGTTTCTGCAGATGAACAGCAAACAGCAATGTTTAAACACTTAACTTAGCTGAAAATGTGATTAGTTTTAAAAACACACAATAACAAAATAAATGGTAATAAGACTCAAATATACAAATAAACGCAGCATTTAAAAAAAATAATTCAGAACAATTCTAAACTACCCTGGACTATACTAAATATTATATACTATATATTGCAATTAATTCAATGTTATCCTTTCATTCTTCCTTTGAAATTCTTTCTTACAATCTGGCATACTGTATATGTAAATACCAATTAATCTATGATAAGAGAAAACTGTCTTATCGGCCTGGCTAATGCATCTGTCAGGCTCGATTTGTAGCAGCAAAAAATAATGATGGTTGAGATTAGTTTGATGTTTAGTCATCAAAATACATCATCACCACTAATTTAAACTGAATATAAATAAGAAAAATCTTACAATCTAATAAAATAATGACATTACACATATTGTCAGTGTCATTCTAAAAGCAATAATCATTGAAGGCCTTTTAATTATTATATTTTATTTCAAAACCGAAAGCCTTATTTACATTGTGGTCCTCATTCCCTTTGTTTCTCTCCTGCTTCCTCTCGCACTGATTTCAAAACAGGTGAATCTTCTGTTCAAAACAAACACAGAAATCTCTGTCTTGAATACAACGGACATTTTCTTGTACAAGGAGTCCAATGGGATTCTATCTGGATTTTAAACATATGAAAAAGGCTGAGAGGCGCCGTACTGTCGAATACAAACCTTCTCTCTAAGCTATGGTACTTTTAACCCTTACTCCAAACACACATTCTCTTTACCTCCACCTCCCTTTCTCCCCTTCTCCCTGCCTCCTCCTGTTTCCTCTCCCAGTGATTTAGAAGCAGATTAATTTTCTGTTAAAACTCAAAATCAGCAGTAATAACCGAAGGACTCACTCGTTCCCCGAGCACCAACTCAGTGTGAGTATCTGTGTGTGCTTGCATGTATGTATGTGTGTGTCAGAAAGAAAGATCACAGACAAAGATAAGGGGTTATGTCAACTTTGTGGTATTCATTAAAAAATGGATGGAACAAAAGGTTGAACAGAAATAACGAAATGAGGAAAAAAAGAGAAATATAAAGCTTATGTAATGTGGTGTTAAGAGTGAATGTCGATGGTAAGATTACAAAATTTCAGTCTCCTTCTCTCTCTGTCTCTCTTTCCTTCACTTTGCCAGAGAGAAAGGAAATCAAGCGATTGACAACCCATCACAAAAAAAAAGACAGTCAGATTGGTATGTAACCTTTGACTCCACTGCAGGTCAGACGCACACATTTACAGTACCACAGAGACTGTGAGTGTGTGTGTTCATACAGTAAAACATTTCCAGCGCCTCATTAATCAACTGTTCACCTGACAGCTTGACTGACACCTCCTCCTCACACACACACATGAACACACACACTTGACATTGAGAGGCAGTGAGACTCTTTGATCCCGTCTGCACTTCCTGAAACTGACAACTGCTGGATGCCTGGTGCACACACACACACACAAATATACAGTTTTTACAAAACCCACACACACATCCAATGCCTGTCTCGTCTTATTTTAGTCCCAAAATCGTCTGTGATAATGAACTGGAATATGTTAAGAAAACAATAACCGCCTGATGGTTCTCTTCATCTATGTCACGATGTTCCCCACATATAACAGAAAATTACACTGAACAACAAAGAGCCAGGGATGATGGGAGATCTGACGAATACCCTCACAATTAATTCTATGCACTCATGGTAATTTCCTTCACTGCTAACATACAGTGACAGGTAAAAAACATGAAGAGGGAGAGCTGGAAGAGGAGGAGGGGGACAAAGTGGAAACGGAAAGAAGGTATTTTTAGTTTTTTTCCACACGCAAAAAGGGAAGAAATTAGGAACTCATAAGTGCAGATTAGATAAACGAGGAGTCAGCAGCCTCTCTGTCTCCCTCTCAGACACTGGACTGTATTCTATTTGAAGACGACAGAGGTCATCATTTATTGAACAGGAGGAACTCATTAGTATGCATCTGATTTCAAACACACTCTGTCTCTCTCCTCCCCCTCCCTGTCCTGCTTTATGTCTGTCTGCTTGATTGTCTCTATCAATTATCTGCTCACACTCTCCATTTTGTCTACACGTGAGAATTGGAGGAACGGGGAAAAAAAGGGGAAGAGGTTGAATCTTTATGGCAAGAGATGCAAAAGGCTGGTAATTCAATTGCATACTGGATTTTCAATTTGTTAGGTGTTACTGTTTTAACAATTATCTGAACTGTTTCTTCCCCTTCATCTAGCCATCCATCCAAAATGTGTGTGTGTGTGTGTGTGTGTGTGTGTGTGTTTGTGTGTGCGAGACAGCAACGACAGAGGATCAATCCTGCCCATCCATCAAACATACAGCATGACTATAAAGATACACAGACAAAATACATTGAAAATTCGCCAAAAATATTCAGAAAGCACCTGTAACTCTGGCTGCCTGTATACCTGCCTGTCTGTGCATCCCTCTGTCTGCCTGCCCCCCTGTCTGTCAGTGCGTCTGTCTGGTTCAGGTCCCAAACTACACACTGTCTTACAGCCCCATCTAGTGGTTGTAGTGTCACATGACAACATCCTATTCATGGTACTGTACGTGCAGTTTTCAATGAAAGAGTAAATTGCATGTGTGTCTGTGTATGTCAACCCTAATTTTTTTCCAAAACAGGTTTAGGCAATAATTATCATCGATAATATTTTCATCTCAATAAAAGCTCTTTTGGTCTCTTCTGATCACTATTTCTATTCAGTTTGATTGAACCTAGCCTGTTAGGAAGTATGGGTTTTACAATTTCAATGACAGTGAAGTATAGCATGAGCAGTGATAGCCACCATGGCTAAACAGACAACAACAATAACGCCACTTATGGAAGCTAAAATGTTGCAAACAGGAAATCCAATTAGGATAACATCACAGTAGTGCTCGCATTGTTTACCTGCAATCTGTTGGAGGTGCAGGGCAACAACAACACAGCAATGACTGCTTAGCTCCAAACATTTAACAGGCACACAAAGATCTTAACTTCGCATCATGTGCATGTGCTCCACCTTAGTGTGATTTTTTATTCAATGGAATTTAAGAAGTACTTGTTGTGTTTTCTTACCTTCTTCTGCAGTACATTCACTTTGCGTTCCTTGACGTCCAGCATGTCTTTAAGGTCGGAGATCTCTCCATGCTGAGTACTTTTCTCCTCTGTCAACTCTGATATCTGTTGACTCTTTTTAGAGAGGAGAGATTCCTTTTCCTCTAGACGCAGGCGCAGCGCATCCACCTGTGCGCACACACACAAACACACACACACACAATTAAAATTATTAATTACAAACCAATTTTCCTTTCATAAATCTTGTGATAGTATTAATAGTACAAGTAGAAGAGTAACTGTACCTCAGTCTGTAGTATAGCAGCTCTCTGTTCCTTGGCAGTGAGTGACTCCTTGAGTACGTCCACATGTTGTTTACTGTCAGAAAACTGATTGTTCAGAGTTTCCAGTTTGGTCCTGAAAGCCAACAGCTCGCTGTCTTTACGACTCAGATCCTGCTTTGCCTGTTCAATCTGAATAACACGCACATGACAAGAAGAGAAAGTGGGACATATAGAGAAGAAAGACCCAGTTAGAGAGGATTATATGCTTACTTTTATTAAAATGTATTAAAATCCATTACACGCTTTACTAAGTTAGCACTTGTTTTGAGGCACTAGTTTTATGGGAGTAATAGTTGTACTGTAGAAGAACACAGTGTGTATTGTGAGTGGCCTTCTACAAGGGCTACTGTGTCAGTTCATGCACAGGAAGCTGTGAGTTCAATCAAGTATAATCTAGACACATTAAGGAGTTTTTTCGTGAAAGGAAAAACAAGCTTTGGTTCTAATTTCAGTTAGACACACATCAAAGTCAGTGCAGTATTACTGACTTATTAAAACATGTACTGCACTTCCTAACTACTTTTTGTATTGTACAAAAGGGTCAGGGTCGATTATTTCAGTTATCCCAAAATGATTCAGATGGGAAAAAACAGTTTAATCACTATAAATGACATTGTTAAAGATCCTTTTGCATCCCAACGAGGTGACTGGGACTTCATTTAGAATAGTAATTTAACGTGACAAATAAAAAGAATGGACACAAACCACACAGGAGATCAGTCATACAGTATAAAAACTTCAGCACACTAATCCAAGCCACTAGTTGAAGGGAAACCTCATGCAAGAAGAAAGAGAAGCAGGTTAGAGTTATGCATACTTTAGCATAGCACAGCTGGATTCTCAGCTTGAAGTCTGTAATTGTACAGTTCAGACGGCTATAAACAACTATTACTGTCATACAGTCATCAACAGCCATTGATCATAGACATAATGTGAAGTAAAAACCTTCTAATCTTTTCATATGAGCAAAACAGCACACACAAAATTACTCTTATTAAAATGAGAGATCGAGGAATGGAGGTCCATTTATTCTGCTCAGGGATGAATTTTGCTTTAACTGTGATTTTCTCACTGAGTCATAATCACCACACAACAAGTAAAACAATGTCTCCTAGTAACTTTTCCCAACTGACAAATGTATCCTTGCAACCCTAGGTTTTTGTAGCATCATGATACTTACTTTTACTTAAAACTTGTTTTAAATTTGCCAACATGGCATATTTGATATACAATTTTATATTCCAACCACAAGATGTTGCTCTCCTACTTTCAAAATAAAATCGTATTTAGTGTCAGCTGCTTATAGTGAACCGCATTTGAGAGTTATAGTTGCTTACTGCTGTCTGAACACACAGTCACACTACTGGAGATCTACTCAAGCAGCAGCCTTTAGTCAGTCAACCTGGGAAACAGAAAGAAAGAGGAAACTAAGAAGGAAAGAAAGAGCACAGAGGTGTGTCTCTTACTGCGGACACCTCCTGCTGAAGCTCATTGGCTCGTTGCCTTAGCTCCTCCTTCTCTGATTGGCTTTGAGTTAGCTCTTCCTTCAGCTGCTCAACCTGGCAGGAGAGGAGGGCGTCACCATGACCACAAAAAAATCAGCCACCACAGTCGCTGACCACATGCGGCATAACCAGAACACCTCACATGCTGAAATGATACATGAAAACGACCTACTGTACATCCTACCCTGCATCACTACTGTGATCACTACTGAGTGTGTGTCAGTAGTACAATTTTAATGTTGATGTCACTTTATGACGAGTCAGTTGACACATTAAACCATAACACACATCATACAAGTTGTTATTTGATATATGCCTGTAAAAGGTCTTTTGGAATAAATTATATTATATTATATTATATAAATTATATCTTTATAATTGATTTTCTTAGGTTTCCAGGGCCCGAGGGTCATGTAACAGGCTTCTCACATAAACAACTGTTAAAGTGAGGAAAGTTGTATTCTATAATATCATCATTTTCTGGTAATTAAACACAGAACTTTATTGACAGTGACATACTGTAGTTTTAATGAGAATACACTTCTCTCAACTGTTTCTATGGCTTTCGTTTGAACTTCTAAACAGGCTGAAAATTGTAGAATATCATAGTTTCTCTTAACTAACAAATCACAGGGAGGTTTAAGACGGCAAACATGCTGAAGATATCTGTATTTCTAAAACATAGAACAATGTTAACAATACTAACAATGACATAAAAAAAAACATACTGTAAAAAAAAAAAAAAGGTGTAAATTACTTCACTACACTTACCACATGTGAGATACAAAAACCACCAGAGACAAAAACAAACACATTTCAATTCAAACAAGCAAGAGAAGCTAACACAGAAAAAAAATCTACTGAATTCCTGAACTGATTTTTCTCCCCACATGACAGAAGTACTGGTTTGCTTTAATGAGCGTGGCTCCCACAGTAACCCTTTTTGTTCTTGACACTAAAGTTGTATCCGTCAAGTGTAAAGAAGTCGAGTTATTTCCCAGCAAGCAAAATCCTGCAATCTTTCAAAACACAAAAGCGAAAAGATGGTGAGACAAACAGATGAAGTGTGTTTGTATGTGTGTGTGAGAATCTGACACCTTGTTCTTCATGAACTTGGAGTGGGATCTGTAGACCTCCATCTGTTTGATCTCCTCCTCCCTCTCCTCGCTGCTCAGAGCGCCGTTGGACTTGAGCATGTTCACCTCCTCCTCCAGCTCTCTCAAGCCGCGCTCCAGTGAGCTGATCTTCGCATCCTGGCGGGACATCAACATGCTCATGTTAAGAGGAAAGACCAGGTGTGTTTTACTGTACCTGGGCCAAAACATTATCAAAAAATGAAATATATTTATTTGGTTCCTGACAGATGAGCGGAGCTGGAAATGCAACCAAAGAAAGTCGATATGAAAGGTCACATCAACGAGATTGAGGAAGTGAGGAATAGAACATACATGACGTTGGAGGCAGGCAAGGCTAACACTGAGTTACTAACATAATTTACAACCTTGATCTTCAGTTTTAGAAATGTCCAAACGATGCAGTGTAAACATGAACAATATCAAGTAGCTCACAACGAACAATAATTGATGTGAACATGTCTGCATTATGCACTCTTTAACAACATTTAGGAGGCTGACAGAAACACCAATTTCCTATTAATAACAGGCATTATATTATTATATTATAGGTTTGAAAATCTGTGACAAACTGCAGAAATACCTCAATCAGAGGGAGCAATTTGAGTTATATTAGGAGTTTTGATAATTGTTTTGGTAAAGTTAGGAACTCCTATTCTCTTCTTCTGAGTCTAGCATATTATTACATGATAAAGATGAAAGTGTGGGCAATAGAAAATAATGTTTAATGAAATAAAAATGTACAATCTGTATGTACAGTGTAGTACATTGGTGTTCTGTCTGAAGGATATTCAGACACAAGAAGAAAATTATTGCGTCTATTGCATTAAGTTATGTATTTCTGAGAGAAGCTTCTATACATTTATCTTATATATGATTTTGATTTTTTTTTTTACAGACACATATTTACATGAAATAATCATCAACACATGTTTACCTTCATTTCGATGACCGTCTGCAAGGCCTTGGTCTTTGTGGATTCTGGAGCTGCTTCGTATCTCCTGTGGAGTTCCTGAGAGACACAGACACCACGATGGTCAGCAGGCGACAGAGAGAGAGACACAGAGGAATAGAGTGACGGAGGAGAAGGTCGTGGGCCAGGACAGGAGGCAACAATAACTGGCGGAAAGGGGTGACGGGAGGGCTGAATGGTGGGTGTAGGCCGTGGAGCGGGAGCAGGGAAGGACGGCGAGCGCTGGAGAGAAGGATGGATTGAGGAGGCGACAACAAAAGGGGGATAGTGGGGAGGACAGGAGGAGGGGAGGAGGACGGGATGGATGAAGTGGCGATGGGAAGGAGGGGAAGGTGCGGGGAAGGAGGGAGAGGAACACAGTTGGTGATAGTGCGAGGGGGAGAAATGAGGAGAGGGTTGGAAGGGGGGAGACACGTGGAAAGGAGGTGGAATAGGGATGGAGGGAGAGATGGGGATGGAGGGGGAAGCGGCAATGTGTTGTTTCCCTCTCGCAGAGGCGCTGGCTTTTAGTCTCCTCGGGTCGATCCGTCCGTCCCACATCCTTCAAACTGTGAAGAAGGCCACTCACTGAGCTGAGACTGTTTCGGCCTCAGATGTGAAAGAATGATCAAATCTGACAGCCTGAAATGATGCTAATTCAATTAATTAACTCCCAGCTTTGAAGTCTTTAAGTTCAAATGAAAAAGTCCAAATAAAACCAAACAATTCAATTCAAATGACGAAATCCAGTCTCATGGCTTCAAACGCTTGAAAATAAAACTACAGGAGCCAGTTCCAATCACCTACAGCAGCAAACGGAAAACGTGCAATCGTTTAGTTGATCTACACTTGATTTCTTTTCTCAAAATTCTAAAAGAAAGTCACATTTTTAAAAACCCTAATTTTCTGAGCTACATGCAACGTAATGCTATCTGTCTGGCGGTTGTGACCACATCACAACTCACAAGTAAAATGAAGTAAGAGCAAAGGGGGATAGAAAGAAGGGGGAGTGAAGATGTAAAGGCACAAAAAGAGACCGAAAGAACAGGGAGAGAGAGAGAGAGAGAGAGAGAGAGAGAGAGAGAGAGAGAGAGAGAGCGGGAGAGAGAGAGAGCGGGAGAGAATGAAAGCAGAAGGGAGGACGTAGCAGAGTATGCTTCACTGCTTTTCTTTGGAAGAAACACACTTAGAGGCAAACAAAGACGGCTAATGCATGAGCCAGGAGGCACAAACACACATACATGAACGGGATAGTAGGGTGCCATGGCTTAAGGCATCACATACTTATACACACACTCAAACATTCCCTGAAAAAAAGGTTTTCTTCTTTGGAAAACACTTCCTGGAGAGTGTTACACGTACAGTTAGTGCTAACTAATATGTATTTTACTCTTTTTACTTTTATTCTTGTATGTTTTGACTTTTACTGTGTGTACTTTTACTAGAATAATCACTGTGTTGCACTTCCTATGTAGGTTTAATGTTTATCTTTCACTGAGGATACTTTGCTCCTTCCTTGCATGAAGCACGATGTAACTGGAATAATTTGACAGCTATACTTTTGTAAATCCAGTTTTCAATTATAGTACATTTTTAATTTTTACAATAGTAAAATAAAATATTTCAATCATATATATATATACACACACACACATATATACATATATATCATATACATATATACATATACATAAATACATATACATATATACATATACATACATATACATACATATATACACACATATATACACATACAGATATATACATATACATATATATAATCTCATGGTAAAGTTTTCAGTAATTAAAGTTAAGTGATTACATTTCAACATTAGGTATTCATTATCTTATTATTTTATTCAAATCCTTACAGCCTTCCTTTGCTTCCAAACAGAAGTCTCATTTTTTAATGCTGCGCCTCAGCTCCGTCCCCACTAGGGACATTTTTGGACTGGTCTGTTAATTAGTGAAATGAACAATGTCCAAAAAAGAAGTGTCAGCAGTCTAGCAGGAAGTCTGCAAGACTAATGACTACAATGGACTACTGTAATTTTCACCTGAACCTGTACTGAAACTATCTTTCAGATATTGCATAATCTTATTCCAGTGTTCCTGAGGTGTTTTTCTGCTTTGCAATTAACTGTCAAATGCTGTCAAAAAACAGAAACTCTGTCCAGCACACTGATGCAATGTGAAGCAACATGGGCCAGTCTGAAGAGACTGTATCTCCTAATTATGTTTTTAAAATAAGTTTGCTTCCTAACTTCCTAGCCTTTGTCAAAGTTGTTTGCTGCCTATAATACATTTAACAGTGTATCACTTGCTCTTGTTTGTGTGTGTTTATGTGTATTTCTGCCTCACAGCTGTGTCCCATGGTGCATTTGTAGCTGGGTGTGAAGGACTGGTCTGAGATCAGTTGTTGTGTATGTTTTTCAGTGTAACTGAAACAGTTATCAATCAGGTGGCTATTAACAAGACAAGTTAATGGTTTAAGATTAATATTATTATCACACATATAACGTTATACTGTATCTGCACACTGACAAACACATTAGTATGTTAGTATCAAAATTAAGTTTTCCTACAGGACTGTTTGGAAAATTAACTTTTAAAATGTTTGAGTTATTGCTTCTGGACATTAATGTGTCCAGGAAATTTGTATCCAAGTGCAGTTAGGTATTTTGTATAATGAAATAAGTATTTTGTTACTGGAAATTTGAATGTCCATCTTTGATAATTTGTTGTTCATTGACAACATCTTACCACTAGAGGGAGCTGTTGTATACAACAACAAACGCATTGATGAACGGAGAGTTAAAACAGCTGAGTGAGATGTTAGGAAAGAGAAAAAGCCAGCAGGAGGGTGGACAAAATAGGATAAAGTGTGCCTTCCTGTGTATTTGTGTGTTTGAATGTTTCTGTGTTGTATTAAACTTGAATTATGCGCCAAGAGTCTAAGCAGCCAAGGGCCTTGCCTGGATATGACATGGTTTGATATGCACACACTCACATCTGGCTGTACACAAAGACACACACCCACACACATGGGAATGCTTGAATGCGCTTTGTTTCTTCTTCGCCAGTCACACACACACACACACACACACACACACACAAACACACACACACCTCTCTGAGTTGTAGCATCTCCTTGTCTTTTTGCTCCAGAAGGCCCTCCAGTTGGTGGATGGTCATCTCAGCATCGGCCAGTCGCCTCGTTCGTTCATGGTCCTCCTCGGTTGCCCGTGAGGACAGGCCTTTACTCTGCAACATTTCCAGTAACTTCTTTATGGATTCATCCCTGTTAGAAAAATAACAGATTTAAAGCTAAACATGATGGCAGCCTAAAGTAGCAGCAAGAGGCCCCCGAAATCATGTGAATTTAAAGTTTATCTTTACCTGGCAGTTAGTGTGTGTTTCTGTGTGTCTATCCTCAGCTCCATTTCTTCCACAGTCTTCCTCAGGAGGAAGAGCTCCTTGACCTGTCGCTCATACTCGCCTTGGAGACGCAGGAAGTTCTCCTCCGTCATTTCCTGAGGGGAGATGACCTGGTTTCCAAGGAGACCGGACTCTGAGTAATCAGACTGGAAGAGCTGGTTGAGATCTCGCTGGATTCTGAGCTCATCTTGCAAAGCCTGGATGGTGCACTGAAAATGCTGGAGGAAGAGAAAGAAGTTCAATTGTTAGTTTTTTAAAAAGATTAACAGGAGTGTGTGGATGTTGTGGTGAAAGTGCTGAAGAGATAATTAGAAGAAAGATTTTTACTGTTCCATTGCACAACAGGACTATAAAACAGAGGTCTGACATGGTTGTTAATCAGTGCTACCGACTTAACCTTTATTGTACCTGAAGCTGATATTTTGGGTTTTCCAAACTCACAGCCCACATGAAAGCTACAGTAGGTTACATACCAGGCAATGCAAGAAATTGCCCAACAACCGAGGCGCCTCAGTTCAATGTGTGTCAACTGGTTTGTGTTAATTTGATGGCAAAAAAGTATTGTGAAATTGGGCGTTGCTTCGGCATCTGCTGCAGTAAGACTGGCTTTGTATCAATAGCAAGGATGCCCGAGTACTTAGTTATCACCAGGAGGAGCTGAGTTAGGGAGTTATAGTTATAGGGAAAAGGACATCTAACCTGCTGTACTTACGCTGTTGTCACTACAAACCTGATAAGGATAAGCAAGTTGACAAGGAATGGATGTATGGATTGATGTATGGACAGGGTGGTGGGGCAGCCAATTGTACAATTTGTTAAAAACTGACCTTAAAATCAGACAATGGAACACTGTTTTTTGCACAGGCTTTTCTTGTCTTTTTGGAGACCTTGGGCTGGATCTGGAAGCACTGATCCGAAACGCAAGATCACTATTCAGGATTTAGTGCCACAGTAAATCCTGATGTCATGTTACCTTACATAAAAAGGATTCAAATGCAATCCATACAGTTATATATACATATTTAAATTTGGGAAAGTGAGCACTAGTATAAGATCATGATTCTGTGTTGAGTTGAAGCATCGGAATTGTTATCGGAAAGGAGAGGTTGGTGAATTCCTAATGGTTATTGATGTGACCCTGTAAAGTCCAAAGAGGCGCTGTAGGATATTGAGCCATACAAATAAACATCACTTGACCACAGTGATGCATAAATCAATGTGTTTAAAATCACTCAGTGATTGATTTGTACTTGGATCAATAACACAAAATACATCAACATCTTAAGCAATGTGAGAGAGAGTGTGTGAGCGACTGGCTGACTGAGACAGCATACAGCATGTGCATGTCATCCCGAGTAAGCGAGTGTGTTATAAAAGT
Organism: Lateolabrax maculatus; assembly: GCA_031216445.1. Taxonomy (NCBI): domain Eukaryota; kingdom Metazoa; phylum Chordata; class Actinopteri; order Acropomatiformes; family Lateolabracidae; genus Lateolabrax; species Lateolabrax maculatus. The sequence continues at coordinate 11,235,781 of CM062211.1, forward strand.
GTGTTGGCAGGTTAGTATCACCACTATCATGGCTGAGGACAATGTGACATGACTCCCCCTGAGTCAGACAAAGGAAGAGTTTAAACCGTGTGTGTGCATGTGCATGTGCATGTGTGTGCGTGTGTTGTCACTGTGATGTCCCCAGGCTTTTTTTAAAAATGCGTCACAGATAACCTGAACAACAGCCAGGTCATCACCACAAGTCTTTCCAGAGATAAAAATAATAGCAGCCAAGTGCTGAGACAGAAAGTGCATGAATGAGAGTAGAAGTAAACAGGAGATTAAAAATAAAAAGGGAAAAGACAAAGAAAGTTAAGAGGTTAAAAAGCAGAGACGCTATCGCTCCTTTGCAGCTATCGTTAATCAACCCTGACAAGAGAAAAAACAAGATTAAGGGAAAGGGAAAGAGACAGATGAGCAGGTAGGCAAAGAAAAACAATTCTTAGATATTAAGGAAGAGAAAGGAGAAGAGAAAAAGAAAAAACAGCAGATAGTGATCACAAATACACTGTATGCTTGCACAACAGACACGCAAAAAAGAACTGGATGAAAGGTAATTAGATAATATCAAAGCCACTGTCTTTTATGATAGCTCTGTTTTATTTTGATGAGCAGTGTATCTCCTGCTTTGTCTTGTCCAGTTCTACTGATGTGTGTGTGTTTTTGTGTGCGTATCTTTATGGTCATGCTGTATGTTTGATGGATGGGCAGGAGTGAGCCTCTGTCTTTGCAGCCTCGCACACGCACACACGCACACAAAAACACACACACACACGCGCGCACACAAAAACACACACGCACACACACAAGTTGAAGGCTGACTCTGACATTTATAGGACTTTTCTAAAGAAGAAGCATCCTTTTCCTCCCTTAAATATTCCATGCCAACTATGATTCATCCCCTCAGACATGCAAACACTGACCCGCCCATATGATGAAAAAAATGCAGGAATTTGCACAAAATCTTAATTGCTTGACTAGTGCATGAATACAAAGTTGACATAGTCGTTCAACTGAAGATTAAAAGAAAAACGCAGTTGTATGTGTTGAAAGTATAGACAGAGAGAGAAACACACACACATCCATGCTCATTACAATAACATGTGCTGTGTAGGGTACAGTATATTTTGTGTGCTTTTCAGGCATTAAAGAAATGCATACCTACATCCATCTTTATATACTGTAATCAGGCAGGAAAACACACACATACACAGTCACACACAAACTCACATCAAGCATCCAAAAGTATGTCACAGTTGCAGAAATTACACACACACACACATACACCTACACAAAGCCTCAATAGTCACAGTAACGCCAATCACACACACAACTTCAAAGGTTTACATATAAAGAATTCAGAATCACACACACGTACACACACAGGGGCTTGTGCCAGTACTCCCCCTCCAACTCACACACAGCTGGAATGTAGAGCAGAGAAATGCCAGACCACAAGAGAGGGAAGGAAAAGAGGGAGTGACATATAAAAAGGAAGCAAGCAGAGAGAAACAAAAACAGAGAGAAAGATAAGGAGAAGGCAGCGATAAAAATTAGAAAAACAGACTGTTTATTGTGTCCAGCAGAAACAGATGGAGGGATGAAAAGAGGAGGAGAGACAGAGGGTCAGAATACAAGTTGTGTCTTTCTTCTCAGTTTCTGCTGAGTCGTCTTTGGCGCCTTCACCTTTGACCCTGTCAAACACTTCCTGACACGGGGTCTGAGGGGGTCGGCCGCCACTCAAAACAGAGACAGAAATGCAAATACACGTGCATCCAGAAGCATGTACTGTACACACTCTGGACACGTTTGCATGCTCATATGACACTGTGAGCCAGACTACAAACAAACAAGTCATGCAAAAACACGTACAACAAAACGTGTAAAGAAATGCTATTTCCTAACTACTCACCACTATATTTACACTGCAGTTTTCAGTTGATTTTCACATTCAAATGACAAATAGCAAGACAGAGAAACAAATGTAAACTGTGTACAAATGTGACAAACATACAAACAAGAAGACAAATCAAGATGACAAATCTCTCTTTCAGATGACTAAGGGAGGGACGGATGAATTCATCAAGCTGTTGTAAACAAGTGCAAGATGGGAAATTATCTTGATCCCAATGATGTTCAACAAATCAAAACATGTGAATTTGCTTGAACAGTCCTCATATTTTCTTAGTAGGAACATTTGGAAATCCTTTGGCATTATCAGCAATGTACATGATGTTAGTGACTTAACATGACCTGATCATGACTTTTCTACACCGGGTTGAGGCCCAAATTCAACTCACTAGAAGGATTAAAATGGGCTTGTAGTTGGAATTAAATATACTGTTACTGCACAAAACGAATTGTCGCTGAAAACACGAATTCATACCAGAAGACACGACAAAAGAACATGACTGAATTTAGGTTGCAGGGGAAAAAATCTACAGAAAAACAAATGAATGATCCTCTAATGAGCGGTCTACATAATGCCTATCCATATTCAGAGGAAAAAGAAGAGAAGAGGAAGGAAGAGGAGAGAAGTGAAGAGAAAATCCATTTGTGAATATGGTGACAATATTTCCATCCCCTCGTCATCCCCCCTCAGGCCACTGCTCATCTGTCGTTCAATATTAACCATCTCTCCGTTGTTACTCCTTCGTCTCATCCCTCGCTTATTCTGCACTCGCCCGGTGAGTCACGCTCGCAAACAGACACACACTGTGACAGAAACACATGGATGGACAAACACACACACACGCGCGCAGAGCACACGATAATGCCCACACGCAGACATAATGTTAGAGGCAGCGGTCATGCTGTTCGTGTGTGTGAGGCGCGTGTGTGTAATGACCGTGAGCAGTTTGAAAGCGTCGCCCACTCAGGCATCAGACAACAGGCAGATTAACACACTCCCTCTCTTCTTTCTGAGGATGAAGGTGGAGAATGAAGAACATAACGAAGAAGAGGAGGAGTGGAAGTGGAAGAAACACAAGACAAAGCCTCATTTTCCTAAAGGAGGGGCAGCACGCTGATGGAAGTAAAGAGTTTCAGAATGTATATAGGTATGAAAACAAAAAGAGGAAGACAAGAATAGGTATGGATGAAAGAGCGGAAGAGGCAAGAGATTAAGTGAGAGAAAGAATGAATAAAAAACAGCCAGCAGGGGAGAGAGAAAGGGAGAAAAGGCGAGAGTGAAATGTTGACCCTAATCAGTCACTTTGAGATGCAACATCAGGGTCAGTAGTGGGTTTAAAGAGCAAGAGGAGAAGAGAGGAGAGGAGAGGAGAGGAGAGGAGAAACATTGCAGCTGTCACATTTATTTAACATAAACACTTTATGAATGTCAAGCTCTTTGAATCAGATAGACAGAGAGACTATACAGAAAGAATCTAGATGGGCCGAGTAGGACGAAAGCAGCAGAAGAAAAAGGGGAGTGACTGCACTGTAATTCTGTTCATTCCTCACTAACTCTTCCCAAACCTACTCCTTATAAGGAAAGACATGGCTACCACAGGCCTCCTCACACACACACACACAAACGCTTAGAGGGAGAGAAAGTGGAGAAAGTGAGAGAGGGAGAGAGAAAACTCACAAAATCACAGCCTTGTAGGAAAAGGGGGGAAAATTACCCTCTCTTTCCTTTCAGTTTTAAATCTCTCTATTTCTTTCCACTATAAAATGAACACTGTGTCTTTGTAAAAGCAGAAGGAAAAGAGTGCTATTTCACCCTCTATATCTCTGCATTAAAGTTAAAGTTTTATAAGACTCCTGAGAGTAAAAGTATCTTTCTTTTTTCTTTCCCTCTCTCTTCCTCAGTTAAATTCTCTCCACCAATCTCCTTCTTGCTCTTCCTAGCCCATTCATCGCTACTCCCTCTCCTCCCTCTGTCCATCTGCCTTTTTCTCCCCCGCTACCATTCCCTGTATTTACCTTATTCTCTCTTCCTCTCCATCCCTCTCTCTTTCTCACCTATCTCTCCATCCTGACTAAATAAACACACAGGTTTGAGGACCATCTGTTACTGATGAGCATTCATGTGTGAAAATCACACACACAAAACACACCCAACACATAAACAAACACACACACTCAAATGCAGAGATAATAGTTGCGATAAATAAACTACTTTTGAAGTTTTTTTCTTTTCATTAGGACATTAAACTAAAACAATTTCAAAAGGCGGAGGCAGTAAGCGTCGCACACACGTACATGAACTTGGACACACACGTACAATATGCTGACATTAGCACACACACAGGCACACACGAGAGAGGAATAATGAGTCATGTTGATGAACAGAGGATGGAAAGAGGTGCAGACTGCAAGCAACAGAAGGAGGAGCACAAGTTAGGCAGAAAGAGGCAGAGAGATGACGGTCATTGTATTTTAAAGAACGTTGTATCGTCTATCAAAGACAGGCTGGAAAAAAAGGCTTTTTTGAAATATTGCTGAGCCTGCACGCTGTCTTTTCCTGACCGTCCTGCGTCATATTCACACAGTCAAACACATTCACACTCAGATCTGCACCGCCCGGCTTCAGTCCCTCCGCTGCTGACTGTAGAGCAGCCAGTATTTAAAGAAGAAGTCTAAACAGTTATCTAACCCAACATCTGACGAAAGGATGGGTTCCAAAATGATGTTTGAGTCTCTGTCTGGTGGACACAAAATCATCCTTATTTAAGATTTTTGGGAAGCTGAACAAGTAACTAAATTCCTAAAGAAATCTTAGTTCTGGCCATCCTTTTTATCTGTAATGAGGACATTGTACTTATCAAGATAATTGCTGAGAACTAGGAATACAGTATTGCTAAAATAAATCAGACAGGGCCAGAAAGGTTTAAAGCAAACCTTCAGATTAGTTCCAATTATTTGCAGTAAAAAACAAAATAAAAAAACATTACCCAAAATGCTGGCATGTTCAATCAAAGACTGCAGAGTTGTAGATCTGACTTCAGAAGCGTGACTCTTGAGAAATGCACAAAATGTTTGCAGTATCATTGTGACAGTGTGTTTGTGCGTGTTAAGCTTTATCTCTTTGACTCTCTTTCCATAAATCACTCCCCTCCCCTTCTGCTGCCTCATCTGTAACACCCATCCACGAGATTTACATCCAAGTTTCACTTTTATAACAAGAAAACCCAACAGCCATCTTGTCAAATTCAATTCAATACAATTCAGAATAATTGATGATCTCTGAATTCCATAAAATCCTCTGTCATTCTTTGCTACCTGCTCACCTGCTATGGTTAAGACTCAGATAATAAGCATTATTACCAAAGAGCTTAAAATAAGTAAAATATGTAATCAGTACAATAATAATTTCCTACAATTTCCTCTCTCCTTTGTTCATCCCTAACTCCTCTCTTTAAGTCAGTTGATCGATCTTTCCATCCACCCTCCTTTACTTCACCCATTTCTCTTCTGTCATAACAACATACATCAGTGTTTCCATTTCTCTACATTGCATCTGCTGTTTTCAGCTCAATTCGTCCGTGCCATCCATTCATTTCTCCTCCTTTCCTCCCTCCTCCTGGCACTTGTCCCCAGCTTTCTGGTTTGATCTATCCTTCTTATCCACTTTCCTAATTTCCTTCTTCTTCCTGTCTACGTTTTACACATCTTTACATCTCAATCCATCTTCATGATGCATTCCCCTCCACCCACCCCCTCTCTCTTTGTCTAAGGTTTATGCTGGTATAAGTATTGCTAGTCAAGCAATTTTTGCAGCCAGCTGGCTGCAGAAACTCAAGCTGGCAATGTTTTTTTTTTTTTCCTGAAACTCTTGCTGGCAACATTTTTTTTCTGTACAGTAAATGGAAAACTCACACAGGAAACCCTTGGCACGGTCCATTTTTATTGGATTCGAAATAATCTGAACCCATGAGGACAAGCTCAACGCCAACTTGGACTAATGAAATTAGAAATGCAAGATGCTCAGTTTAAATCCAGGTGTAATGACATTAAGTGCTGGGCAGTGATTATACTTCTTCACTCAGTCAGCACATAAACTGGTCCATGGTGCATTTACAGTATATTTACAGTAAAATACCTCTCTTTAGTACTACCTTTTGTCTTTAACTCAGCACTGTAGTTAATTTGTGTGTCTGTATAAAAACAAGTGAATAAATGTCTTTGGTGGTGATTATTTAACGTGTTTCAGACGCTTAAAGCATTTCCAGGGAAAGCACCAAAATTCTGGTGGCACCATCCATTTACACATTAACCTGAAGGCCTGATTTACTGCCATGTCCATAGAGTGGAAAATACACTCAAGTGCCAGTCCGTGTCTCCTTCTCTCTGCCTCTCTAACTTTGTATCTCTGAGCAAAAGAGAAAAAGGCAGAAAAAAGAAGGATGATAGAAGAAGGAAGGAGAAGAGAGGAAAGACAATCTCTCCTTCTCAGTCTCATTCCTCTATCTCTGTCATCCCGCCCTCGACCTGAAGGCAAAGTGCCGTCCAGGTGTAACGGGCACTGTGTTCACCTGCCTGTTTAAATTAACCTCCAGACAAACACACACACACACACACACTAAGGGAAAGAGCTGACAAACCACAAGACTTTTTGCCCAGTGGCCTCAGTAGCTAGTAGGTTTGCCACTTTCATTCTACCAAAAACAAACTGGCTGAAAATAGACCAGTGTATGGATGTCATTTTTACAATTCGGGTATTTTGAAAAAATCTATGAACAAACAGTCCTCCACCAATACCGGTATCAGTCTGTAAAACCTGCTAACAAACGGAAAACAACAAACAATCTCATTGAGATTCATGTATTATCATAGAGGAGAAATGTTTTCTCCCTCTCTAGCATACACACACACACACACACACACACACACACACACACACACCTCTATTCCCAACCAGCACCTTGAGTATTAGGTTAAATAATTGAAGAGAATGGAAACAGTGTAGCAGTAAAAGTACAACAGCCGCTGGCTGCTGCACTTTCTCCAACACAAACACAACTTCTGACGTCATATCAATGCTTTCCATTTTCATAAAACATGCACACATGATGGCATGCAAACAAAAACATCCACACTTGATAAAGACAAATATAGTAGAAGCAGTATAGAGCAGTCAGATACAATACATGCACAGGAACATGCATGCATCTCTGTCTCCATGTACACATACCGTGTATACAATAACACACGCACACGCAAATACACAATCATAAACATGCAGGCAACCGTGCAATTAATGCCTCCACAGACACACACACGTATACAAAAAGCCCAATTGTCCTGACACACACGTAAGCCTGCTAACAAACACGCAGGATGACACAGATTCCCTTGTGGTACAGTACTCTCTGCTCACTGCTTCCCCTAAAAAATGCAGATGTACAAATTAAATGACAAATCAGTTGCACGCACACAAAAATACAGTATATGCATGTGTACATACGCAAACATGTTCATGTACAGTCTTGCACAGCAGAAACATGTATGATACAGTTGACAAAACATATTCACCACAACCCCCTTTTCAAACATATACACTGTGCGCCTCTCTCTCTTTCTCTCACACACACACACTCACACACATGCTGGTGCTGACGTCAGACGGCTCGCCTGCAGTACAGTACATGATAGATTGAATCTAGCAGCCACAGAAATGGACAGACAGAGTGGTTATTGTTCAGCTGGTATGATTCAGCACTGGGACCAACCATGTAGAACAAAGAAGCACACACGGTTCAAAAACTTCTTAAATTCATTAATTAATGTGTGTAACTCAAGTCAGTGGCAGTCATTTTAGAATTAAACATGGATTTATTGTCAGGTGCATGGTAGCAGAATGGAAACAGTGATGCTGAGTTGAACCCTGGATGTCATGGTTACAATCATGAATGTTAACTGCTGCTTGCCTTCTGCTTGAGCGTGTTTATTTATCAAATGCAAACTGACCGCTGCTAAGAGTACAGAGGGTAGAAGAAGAAAAAACGATATAGACGTAGACAAAAAGTGTGTGTTTTTGTGTAAGAAAGAAAGAAAGAAACTAACACAGAGAAGAAAAAACGGACAGAAAGAAAAAAGAAAGTAAAGCTTTCCTTTAGCATTCCAGACATTCCTTCATTTTTTTTCCGTGCTTCTCTCTCTTTGTGCGTGAAACATAGTACATACCTGCTGTGATCAAAGAGGTGAAACGAATTGGATGAACATTTACACTCAACAGAACCCAAAGCAAGGCGGTGCTCTAGAAGCCACAAAGAAGAGAGACAACACTCCCTGCTGTATTAGGCTAAATGCAGCAGGCATCTGTGTTCAGATCAATAGGTTTGTTGTACCAGGGTGTGTCCGTTCTATTGAATTGAGTTCTGTGGCAAAACTGCTCCACAGGCCCAGATGGAGAGCGAGGAAAGGGGAAGGAGGGAAGGACAGGGGGCCGTGAAAGAGATGGAGTCCAAAAGTGGGAGTGAAATGGTGAGACAGAGAAAAGGGGGGAGGCCAGTGAAAAAGAGATGGAGAGTGTGGTGACAATGAGTAGAAGGTGTGGTAAGAGAAAAATTACTGGATGTGGGAAGTGAAACAAGAGGAAGCAACTGGCAGTATAGAGGGAGAGAATAATCTTTTGAAGCTCAGTGGGGAAGTAACAAAAAAGAGCCAATCATTTAATCTGACTGAAAAATGAAAAATGTGTTTAATTCACTTTCCTGCAGACAAAAAGTAATAATGTAAAACAAATGCAATCTTTTTCCCAGACAGCTGTGAGCAAGCACTCAATCCTGAGGAGGGTCGGGGCCTCTTCCCTCTCGTCACTTTGGTATCTTTTACTAAGAAGCATCACACACCCACTAGGCTGCTAAACATGAACATGCTGAATTTGATTCCCTGCTGTCACATAACACAGTATTTTTCTATTCAGTGCTCTCACTGCCTGTACAAGCAGCCAATCTGCAAAATTTCTCAGTTCAACCTTAAAGCTGTGCTACTAAATATTTTTTTCAAATTTTTCCAAGCAAAATGTGTCGCTCGTAGTGAGAAACCCAGAAAGAACTATCACCAGCTTTATGGAGCCTTTTAGCATCTTTTAGCTCAACCACAACTTTACTGTTTTGGTTTACTCTCGTCGCTCTCATAGCATCGTTTTCAGCCACGGCAGGCAGCTGTTTTCAACAGAAAAGCTCTGATAAACTCACTGTACACTACCTGTCAACAACCAGCTGCTGAACATAATGAACATATTTATCAGCTAAGGAGCCTGGTATTTCCTGAGAAGTTGGTGGACACCAAAATAGTGCTCAGAGGAGAGTGAATATTGGACTTATATTGGTCAGACACTTTTATAATTAAATAAAAATTACCCACCAAGTTCCTCAAGCCCATGGTGACATCCTAAAATGAACTATTTAGTCCATCAAAAATTCAAAAACATAAAAGTTTTTTGACTTTGAAGGAAAAGTAGCAATTCCTCAAATGTTTGGCTCATGTTAAAAATGTTAAAATATGGAATAGACAGTAAGAGATTTAGAAGTATGACAGTGTTAAAGATTATTATACTGTCCTTCAGTGGATCTGGTTGACAAAGACCTGTGTCTAACAAGTACAAACTTGAGATCAGGGCCGTGTGTTATTCTGGTTTTTAATCTATGGTGACACATTGTAAGAATATGAGAGAAAGGCGGCATGCAGAGGGAGCAAAGGAAGAGATTAAGACAGAGGCAGGCGGAAGAGAGGTGAAGACAGTGGGCGAGCATGAAGGAGGAGGTGAATAAGTCAGGAAGTGTGGAGGAAAGGAGGAAGGACGAAGGTTGAGATGTGCATTCCGCAGCAAGGGCGGGACCCAGCGTGCATGTGTGTGCGTGAATGTGTCCGTCCACACATATCCCAGAATTACTGGGAGGTAACTTAATTCAATTTCTAACACGAAGATGATGGCAAAGACAGAAAAAGAGGAGGGAAGGTAGGAGGGGGGGGAGGAAAGCGAGAGCTGACTCACCATGTGATGACAGAAATAGAAGAAGAGAAGGAGAATGAGTAAGAAGAGAGAAAAAAAGGAGCGAGAGGACGGAGAAAAGCCAGAGAAGAACAGAAAAACAGAGAGATTGAAGAGAAGGAAAGTGACAGGATAATGAGAGCAGGAAAGGAAAAGGATGCCTTGAGTTAAAACGGTGTGATTTGTCTGGAGGAAAGAAAGGGAATGAAAGTGAAAGAGATAAAGAAAGAGAGAGTAGGTCGCATATTTCCCAACATTAGCGATCAGAAAATATTCTAACATGTCTCAACATGTGTATTCACTCACTATAACAGCACACACACATACCCAAAGAGGCGTGTGTGCAGGCAACTGAGGAGGCCAGATACATGATAGATTGATCATCGTATCATCTGTTCCTTTGTTCTCTCACTCACGGCATTACTTTGAATATGTATGCCACATTAGACTCCAAACTGGCTGTACAATTTGTAAGAGTGTAATTTAATATCTGGTGATGTCATTTCACAACCTGAAGTCCTTTCGCACATATTATTTCAACATCAAATTAGTCCTGGGAGTCTTTGGCGCAACATCAAAACTCCAAATAAACTCAAACACATACATATGCAGAGGTAAGACTGGTAACTGACCAAAATGTAGCAAGGACTGAGCATTTTCTGCACTCGTTTCAAGCTGACAGCGTGTGAAATGAGTCACTGTGAGGCGGTGAGTGACTGCGAGTGTGCATGTGTGCATGTCATCTCTTGTATAATATCCCGGCCTCCTGCCAGACTAGCTGTGTCTCCGTCTCATCCAGATGGCTTCTGAACCAACAGACAGCTGGGAGTCCCCGACCAGGCAGCCTGCCTCATCTGTTTACCCGTCTTCAAGGGCCGTCTTACAGAAGCGAGACAAATGCACCAGAACAGTCCACAAATGTATCACGGTATGCCCCCTTTTGTGCTGGTCCATACACTTTTACATTAGACAAAACTGAGTAGAACAGTTATATCACAGGTAGTAAAGGATAAACCTAATCCAAAGCAAAAACAGAGTTTGGGTAAAAGAGAGTTCACACAGAGTTTGGATTATCTGCGCTGATAACGAAATTAACCAGACCCATGTCAGGATATTGTTGTTGACGTATCCACCTCTGTTAATTTGATACTGGCCTTTGGCTCTGAGCGACGAGCAAAGACAGTCCAGACACTGTCAAAGATTTTGTCCCACAGAAACACACACATAGCTGCACACAAAGACGCCTTTTTCCTACCTGTGTCTCCTCCTGTACCACTCTGTACTGCTCCTTCCACAAGGTCATCTTTGTGGCTTCGTCCTTCCTCAGAGCCCTCTCTTTCTTCAGCTCTGGACTCCAAAACGTCTTAATGGAGTTCATAGAGGAGCTCAACTTGGACTCTTTAGCCTCCAGCTAAAAGAAATCATAAACCAACGATGTGAATTTACTATAATAGATGTTTAATTGTATTGATTGGGACCTTAACGTATTGTCTACAAGTGTCCTTACTTCTCTGCGTAGCAGTTCATTCTCTCTCAGCACTTCTCTTAACTGTGTCTGTAGGTCTGACATTGCACCGTCTCTCACCTGGGAACACACACGAACACATACAGAATAAGCGTAAAATGTTTGACACCAGCATTTTTGTTCATGTCTTACATTATAAACATTTTGTCAATTTGTAGATGTTACGAGTTAAGAGCTAAAACCTACCATATGCAAATATGAGAAATCAAACACGGAAAGAAAGTTTCAAATACTAAATGTGAAACACTTTGCATGCATATTTGTAGTCTTACATTCTCAAACATCCATGATTTAATATTTTACAACAAAACATTTTTTCAAGATAAGTTGGGCATTTGTATACACAATTCCTCCATATGTATACTACACATAACTTCAGTATTAATGAAAAAATGTTCCCTGTGAAAATATTTAATTCATCTTGACATCAGAACAGCAGTGTATTAAAAATATCTTGGATGAATTTTTAAACAACAGACTCTTCTTTGGTTATGAAAAACGTATTCTAGGTATTTAGCCAAAGTTTGTGCACAGAGCGTATTACAGTTCATACAATAGAGGAAAGCCAGTAAAGGAAATAAGAGTTGAGGTGAAGAAGGATTTAAGAAATAATTAGAAACAAGTGGAGGAGGGAGGTGCGGGTGAGGAAGGAGAGATACTTCTTGGAGAGACGAGTTTTCAGGTTATGACTAAGGGAGCAGGGGGAGTGGGAGGGCAGACCTTAGTCTATTTAAACACACTGTATGAATACCCACACAGCTCTTATTTTATTTAGCTGAAGCATTACTTGTGAAGAAAACATTAACCTTTAAACCGTTATCTGAATTTAGTTTTGTGTGACAAAACATTTTTTTTGCCAAGGGCAATTCATTTTATCTTTTATCTTTTTATGACTCTTCACTCAAAGGTGAGACGAAGATTATCTACATCCTAAATCAATTCATCCACCTTATCTGCTTATTCAAAACTTAATTTCAGCTTAACTGTTTTAACAATAACAACGCAATATTACTGAGGATTCGTGTCTTTATGCCCAGAAAACAAACTAATGTATCTTGTATCTACCCCCGGTCATGTGCTGGACTTGTTGGCGTTATATAAATATTTTAGCAATGAAATTGTATAGCTGCCTGTTGGTTATGGTTCAGCAAGGACGACAAGGTTACAAATGCTGAAAAGCTTGTGTGTGTGCCAGTGAATTCTGATAGAAACTGTATTATTGTGCTCCGTCTGTGCAGATAGATCCGTGATAAGACTGGGTTCAGAGAGCTGTTATCCAGCCAGCCTGCTCTCATTGTCTGCTCTGTAGCTCGTAGCATGGCTCCGACGCAACCAGATATTTAGCCTGCTTGATTTCTTTCGGGTGTCTGCGAGGCATTGGCAAGACCTCTGCAAGCTTTCGGGTCACTTCTTTGAACAGTTCACACATAGTGATTGAGCACCGATTTGCTCCAGATCTGGGGGTGTGAACTCGGCATCAGGGAAGTTACTGCAACCAATTGTTTTGTACATTTTGGTTGTGTTTATACTGTGGTTTTTGAACGGATTAAACTAACAAGATATAACGTGTTAATTAGTGCTATTTGGTGCTGGTAGAGTGGTACTGATCTGCTGATCTACCTCATGGCAAAGACAGCATAACAGCGTATTTCCCAAAATGATAAACTATTTTCATCTGGGTAACTCCCAGAAAATTATGTTGTGTCTTAGTGTTCACACAACAGAACAGCTTTTACATTTTCTGTTGCATTAGTTTCTTTCAATTCTATCATACTTTGAACTGCATGTCGAACATTTAGGGGAAAAAAGATTTGAAAATAAACAGCAGATAGGCACTGCCCAAATAGTACACAGAGGAACAAAATGACCAGATTTCAAATATCATTGGTACAAACTTCAATGTTCACAAAATGCTGCCTTCAAGGTTGCAGCATTAAAAGAAGAAAACACTGCGATGCCTCACCTGTCTCATGGAGTGTGGCACAGTAGCTGCCTGTGGAGACTGGTTTTGCAGCTCCCCTCCAAACGCTATTGCATCACTTGGCATGCCCCCCCCTCCCCCTCCCGTGTTTATATTAGGACTGCTCCCCATGATGGCCGCCCTGATCCCATAGGGGACCCTGGCCCCAGCCCTGCCCAGGGTCATGGTGCTTTTGGGCAGCGAGGGGTTCAGCCCACTGCCCAGGCTCCCGACGCCGACCGGGTCATCAGCTGTGTCAGTGAAGTACATAGGGCCGCCGGTAGCATAGGCAGCATTTAGAGACTGAATATTCTCCATGGACAGCGTTTTACCGGAGCCAGTAAGTCCGCCGGTGGAGCTGCTGCTGCTGTTTCGTCGGTGTCCAAGGCGTGGGGAGCGAGGGAGGCGCGGGGAGCGACCTGGACTCCCAGACACCGACCCATTACCATTGGATCCAACAACATCCAGCTTCGACACGGAACGGGAGCTACCGTACATGGTAGGAGATTACTGTGTGTATACTGTAGAGACGAAAGAGTGTGGTTCAATTGAATGATTCAAATACTAAATGTGACAGCTGAAAACACAATCTCCCGTCAATCTTCTACTGTAGTCCTTCTTGACTTGAAATATCCCGATGCAGTGTTGACATAGCTGTGATCAAGACCTTTCCAACACCCTCACTGTAATCAATGGGCTTTGTTAGAAAGCAGTAATCAATAGAGCATTCCTTTAGATAAAGGCAGCCAGTTAATCCACAAGGCCGGGGATGATGGGATCACCTAAAAAGAAAGGGAGAAAGAGAGGAGGACTTAGTGATCAGTGGAACAAAGATATACTGCACTTATGGTACAAAGGAATACACTGCTTATGGTTTTGATTAACCTTCTTTTGAGCACTAGACTGGTATTTACCTTGCGCACTGCTGTAAGGCCAAAAACGTACACTCATGATCCATTAGGTGCTCAACAGAATGCTTTGAATCCCTTTGGCTTTTGACTATTGACAAGTCAAAATACAATCTAAAAATGTCATTTTGGGTTCTTTTGCAATGGGCACTTGACATTATAGTTGACATTTAATAGACTAAATTATATATTTTATTATTTCAAAAAGTATTAAAGATGAAAATTTATTCGCAGCCTTTCACTGCACTGCCTACAGACTGTGTGTGTATCAGACAAGCTTCAAAGCACACTAAGCAGCAAAATAAAACTGCCACAAATCACATTAAACATTAACAATATGTTAAATAAACAGCAAACTTGCCAAAATGTCAGTATGTTCCATGTTCCTGATGACATTTCCAGGGTACAAGATGGGAAAGAACAAGACTAAGGGCCTAAAAAAACCAAAGTAAACCCAAGCATTTAAAAATGGCCATTGTAAAACATAAATGCATGCTGGTGGCAACTGGTGATATTGCTGCCAGCCGTCCCTCTCAACTCTCCATATCTAGGTCATGAGAGCTGTGCTGTATCTGCCCTCTTTGCCAATAATCACTCATCACAGATGCCCAAAACTCCTTTTTCTGCCGCCACAGTTACATGTACACACATACCCAGTAAGTGAGGGATATGTAAGGCTGATATGCTCAGTCCACAGACTACAGTCAAAAAACTTCGGTTTAATCCACAAACTCTGCCACAAGCATCGCCCGATGTGTCGGTTCATATGACCACACAGGCAGCTTTGTCTCTCTGTCACCCATGACACCTTAAGACCCAACTATGTTCTCTGATCACATCAAAGTTATTGTCCTGCAGCTGTAATAAACTGGGTGATAGCAAATAACCTTCAACCAGCTGATTTAATATTCATACAAGCTAATAATTTGTTTGCCTGCTGGATGAATCACATGCATTAAAATAGAATAATCCATGTTTTTCTCTATAATTTAGTCAATTAAATCTTGTTATTAATCAGTTTTGTTCTGCAATAATAATATGGGAAGAAAATATAAAACAAAAATATATATAAATAAATACTCATCTGTCCTATTCCTGTTGATCATATGAGTCACACTGAACAGATATTTTATGGGCTACATTGATAATTGGATGGACAGTAGATGCCAAACTGCTACGTTTCAAATGAAACAGAAACACCATGAAATAGTGTTTTGTCATGTTTTTACAGCCTGGTAATAGTGATGTGCGTGTGTGTGTGTTGGATAAAATAAATTTTAAAACCGATTAAGTCAATCAGGTCAAAGAAACCTTGTAATTATCACAGCTGTGAAAATGATGAAAAACGTCTTTCCTATCATGTTCTTC
Organism: Lateolabrax maculatus; assembly: GCA_031216445.1. Lineage (NCBI taxonomy): Eukaryota > Metazoa > Chordata > Actinopteri > Acropomatiformes > Lateolabracidae > Lateolabrax > Lateolabrax maculatus. The sequence goes on from CM062211.1 coordinate 11,251,485, forward strand.
TGTGAACTCAATTTCAAGGTGTAATGAGTAACATATTACTGTATTTTTGGAAAAAATTAACATAATTTATGAGCACGGGTGCACACTATTGCTGATAAATGCCTCAGAGGCTGCTATAATTACCCAGGCCTGAACTCCCCACCATGTGCTATGCAAAAATTACATTTGTTTGCATGAACAACAGTGCGGCATTTGAAAGGTGTAGTGAGTTTCTAACTTTGAAAAACTTTGGTGTGATTCCTTGTCAGTGTAAAATATAGAAAAGCGGCGTAAATATACTAACAATAATGATTATAGTCAACCTTAGGTGATACCTCTGGAGTCAGTTACTGTATAAGTTAATGTATAGAGACAGTAGATTTACAGCTATTTAAAATCGATGGCCAGCTGGTCAACAGTCATCATTCAGTCATTTGGGTATCCTTGGAGACAGTGACGTTATCCTCAGGTCAGTGGACACATGACCCACTGGACACACAAACTGGCCATCTGATCCACACTCTCTCCTTACCAGAATGACCCAAAGTGAACTAAACCACTTCATAAACACACACAAGAATTAAAGCTTCTGTAATTTTTGTCTGGCTTGTTTATTCTCTATAACACATGATACATCTTATGGGCAGAAATATTTACCCTCTAGGTTTTACATAGTGAGGCGTTGACCTTCAAACTGATACTACCGTTTGTATGTAATGTTTGCAATCTATGAATTTATGTGTTGCATTTTACTCTGGAGCTTCAGTTAACAAAAAGTATAGGCCAATTTCCAATATTGCACAATACAACAGTTGATAGAATTGGCTTAGTTTTAAAATAAGAGAGGATTTAAAACTAGTACTTTGCTTGTACAGTATGGCAGAGAATGTTGAGTAGTTAGCCTGAATTATCTTCCCCTCTACATACGGCCTCTCGTAAATTGCTAACTACAATAGTGAACATTTGATTAACTGTGCAGCCCTTCGGTCGACCCCTACTTTGGGCCCTGACCCAGGCCTTTAACAGCCCTGCAGTAGTGTATCTTTCCAACTGATGTTCTGGTAGGCACATATCTTTGGCCAAAGAGAGGTTACTGACAACCAGTCAGCTGCAGTCACACACACTCAAACCCAAGCAGGGACCATCTGCTGTATCTCCTCAGGCCAAAAACACACACCTGGACTGAAACAGGCCAGGACCCCGCCTCTAGCACAAGCACACACACTTACATACAGCATATGCACTTACACATGACACAAAAACAGTGCAGATGTGCAGACAGATATATCAATCCACATACAAATATGTGAATAGAACACATTCACAGATGCACACAGAAAAAACACACATGCGCATCAGCTCAGTGGCCGTGAGTGATCCTATCACTAACAACACACACACCTAATGCTTCATTAGAGGCCAATATGAGACCAGAGAGAGAGAGAGAGAGAGAGAGAGAGAGAGAGAGAGGTGTGTGTGTGTGTGTGTGTGTGTGTGTGTGTATCGGAACAAGTGAGGGAAGAAAGGACAATTTGGCCGGTCCTCACAACTTCAAAGGGCTGTTTGAGGGTTTTAAGGTTCAGGTTAAGAATTAGGTTTAGGTTAGGGCAAGGGTTGAGGTTAGGCATTTAATGGGGAATGCATTATGTCAATGAGGGTCCTCACAAGCATAGAAGTACAAGGATGTGTGTGTGTATGTGTGTTCAGAGCTTTCCTCCTCCTCCTCCCCTCTGGACCTGCTGACCTGTAGATAATGTATATGTCCCAATTCTCCCTATAGCTCAAAATGTTCAGTACAATCACTCCCCCCACTCGTATTTTCCCAGTGGAGATCCTCAAGCTCTCCTCTGTGACCAGACAGTTGCCACTGTCCAACTATAGGGCAGCAACAACCAAAGTATCACGATTTAGCAATGACCTTATTTTTCCTGGGTCATTGCTTTAATCGGAAAGAGATCCAGGCTAATACATAAACATATCTATTCACTTCTGGACTGCTTATCTTGTTTAGGGTCGCAGGGAGCTGGAGCCTATCCCAGCATACACTGGGCAGGAGGCGGGGTACTGTACACCCTGGACAGGTCACCAATCTGTCACATGGCTAAAAACACACACACACCCACACACTTGTTTTTATTTTTATTGGCTTGAGGACCTCATGGAAACCACGACACACAACATGTTGTGTTCTCTACAGTTCAAGGGTCACATGAATAAACCACCAGTGTGTTGCACAGTTTGAGAATGTATTTGTGGTGGTTTTAGACTCTGAGGGCTGGGGGTGAGGGACTGCACACGGCACTGAGTCAGATCCCAAAAAAAAAAATAACCTCAAGCTTACAATTTCACATGAACCTACCACTTTTTTAATTAATCTGCAGTTTCAACTGAGTTTCAAAGAAGATGTTTGAAAAGAAACAATAAATTCAAAAATATTAACGCCACTGGAAACAAGCAAGCACACAAACAAACACACCCATGACGCAGTTGGCATCATGAGGTTGAGAAAACACTAGCATATGACTGTCCAAGACCCATCTGTCAGCAGGCTTACCATGCCTCTTGCCCTTTCACACAAATGTGGAAAAGCAGTGTGGTGCTGCATACGAAACATCTGTTAAACAGTGCAACACAGAGAGTTCAAGAAAGTTCATTCTTGATCTTGGAGGCCGTAGTTTGACAAAATAAATCTTCACGAAAGGTCCACTTACTACTTTTTTTCAGAGCTTTTAACCCCATCTCACCGTCTTCCCAAGCAGATGTAATTTGCTACAGGTGAATGCCCTGAAAAAAGCTAGTAAGTGAACCTTGAGTTAAGATTTTTTTTGTTGCCACTGTGAATAGGATGTTCTGGTAAAATATGCTATTGCAGATGAGACCATATCAAGAGCTGCAACTAATGTTTATTTTCATAATAGATTAATCAAAAGACTATTTTCTCAATTCATCTTTTGATTTAAAAAAACCCAGACATATTCAGTTAATAATATCATAGAAGACTAAGAAAACCAGACAATATTCATATTTCTGAAGGTGCACCCATACTTTTTTGCCAATTTTGCTTTGAAAAAGTCAAAATTGCTACTGATTAATTTGACTAATTGATTAATACTTACAGGTCTACTCATATCAATATTCAGACTAATTTTACTGTTTCAAAATTAGGATATTTAGCCAGAATCTGGGTGGGGCATCTATAATTGCAGCACAGTACGATACAGTTAAGCTGCCTTTTAGCATAGACTGTAACGTAAATATCCAACCACAAAATGCTCTACTACAACTGCAGTACCTACTTGACAACAGATCATGAAACAGGCCCAGGAGGGAACCTGAGAGCCAAAATAACCTCATCTCCTTTATGTCTACAAAACACTCGACAGGAAACACCAGTACACACAACGCCCTGTGTTTCATCCACTGCCTGCCTGTACGGTTACTAACAGCCATTCTGCATATTTCCTCTACGCGCTCCTTCCTCAAACACAGTGTTGTCTTAGGCCTCACAAAATCCTAGAATATCACACTGGGCTACCAAAAAAGTCTCCGTGGTTGAATGCCAAGTACTGTACTTGTACTTGTTTAGATAACCAGAATGTGCCAGCACACCAGAGAACAGACTTCAGATTTTGTTGTCATTTTCCCAACGTGGCAACAGACATAGAAGCAATTCAAAACTTTATCATCACCTTTTCAGTTAATATGGCGAACTGTTGGGTGATGATTATCTATGGGTTCTATTATCTATGGGCCAAGCAGGCATGATGGGGAGGTTTTCAGTTACCTAACGTGATAATATCATTTTCTTTTTCCCACCGCTCTTTCTCCTACCTCTAATCCCTCCTCTCACTTGTCTCCATGATGCTTTCACTTCCTCTCACCGCCTCTCTCTTTCTCCATCAGCATTCCTGAAGGTGTTCAGCATGTTCTATTTATGTGACAACCCCACATCCATCTGTCACACTGCACAATACAACACACACACACACACACACCCCTCAACCTATACTTAGCTGGCTGGTGTTTCAGCGTGGGAGCCGAATTTGACAAAGTTTGTCTCTTGCCTGGGGATCGGGGCTCATAAAAACACATCATACTCATCTTGAATATTATTATCCTCCATTACTTTCTGTTCCTGTCAGGCTCGCTGTGATATGATGTGGCTGGAAAGGACTCACTGGTGCTGTCTGGGGTTACACATCTACTGAAAGTCAACTCGACAGCCCAGCTGAAGGGGAGAGCTGTACTTGTTCTGAACCTCATCTGCCTAAAGATTTAGGGGGGTGACCTGCCGTTCACCAGATTCAGCTTCTTTAACCCTCATAGCTGCTTTATTGTAACGACAATAATATTACCTCTCTGAAAATCATCTAACCAGTGCAAAGGTGAGGTGAATTAGTATAACTACTACTTCAGAGTAAATAAAACATTTAAGAATTACACTTAAGAATGTTTTAAAGAGCCAATTTAGGAGTAAAAAGGTATTTGCTGAGTGAAAGCAATAAGACACATTTATCAAGGTAATTAATCCAATCAAGGTACCTAAACCAATCCAGTTTCTGCAAAACTATTATGTAATTTTAATCTTTAAAGAAATTAATTTTATATGTGTGAAATCCTTAACTTGTCCAGTGTCAATTACCATGTTAAATTAACAACAAACTAAAATTGTTATAATATATAAAATATCCCTATACAAATATGGATATATTAATAGGAAACTGGCTGGCATGGAAACAAAACCAAAACCAAACGAGATCAGAAAAGAAATTCTGCTAGTATTAGCAGTATACTGCGGTGTACAGTAGGAGGTACATCAGGGAAACCATGAGGAGAATTTAGTACCACAATGACTGGTGCAGAAAAAGAAGATGCATGGAAAGTGAAAACTTTTTTAATTGTGTTGTTGGCACCTCTATTAAATTATGTAATACACTACCCATTCCTGAGTTATACATACTGCTTCAGCTAACATATTATGTCAATTATGTGTTCTCTTCTGTTTCTGTAGTCATCTATGATCTGCTCTTAACCAACTTCAGAGACCTCTGGAGCTTTCTTAAATTTAAGAGCGTTTTTAAGTTGTAAGAAATGTGACAAATAGCTTACTCTAAAGTTTGCAAGTACTGAATAAAAAAGGATTTTTACATCCAAGAGTCTAAAATTTCACGTTTTGCAGTTTGATAAATACAGACCCCAGGTCACTCCAAGTGCAGTTTCTCACTTTTTCATGATGTATTCAGGCTTACTAGGACTCATTTAGCTCTGCTGTGCAATGCACAACTCATGCAGTGCTGCCGTTTGGTTTTGCGTAACGCATCATTAGTGGTTTGGCTTAGTTCCACATACAGACACAAGATATTGTCTCCATGTCAGGGCACGATATTGGTGACAAATCATAATGACAATTTTGTGCTGATTAACGCATTTTTAACTGAATTGCAACACATTGAAAATTATTTCTACAGGATTTATGTGGAGGTTTATAAAAGCCTCAATTTAAATGATTAAAACACCTTTGTCACTTATAAAACTTGATTTGTGGTTCAGAGAGTTTGGCCTTTTTCAGACTGTGTGCAACACCTTTCCCGCAAGCGGAAAAATCAATTAATCCTGCACAAAGGATATTGAAATAGCCAAAACTGCAACGGATTTTTTTCAATTAAGTGGGCAGTCCACTTACGCTTAGGAGAAAATATTAGGCAGAAGATGTCTGGGCAAGATACAGAGAGTGGGCTTACAAGAGTGACTGTGCTACTTGTAACTTCACTCTGTGCCACCAGTCCGATCAGCGATAACACATATAATATGGTTCAGACACTGGAAAGCACAACGCTGATAAGGGACAGATAGCATCAGCTCCAGTCTATTGGGTACCACAGGAAATTAATCTGAGATGCAGGCTGGGCAAACAAAATGTGCATACAATCAGAAGTTCACACATACACACACACACACACACACACACACACACACACTATGACTCACTCACATCCATGTACGTAAACACACTGATGCACGAAAAGTACATCGGTGTCATGCACACGCAAACTGACTTATCTAATCTTGGCTGCTGCCTACATAACAGAAATGGAAAAAGCACCATCGAGACTCGACAATTAACACAAAGGCAGGGAAGCACAAAACTAATTCGGGAGTGTGTAGTAGTTAATGGAAGAGAAAGTGAGAGTCTAACTCCCCCAGGCTCGTCCTGTGAAGAGGAATGTGCTCGTACAGTCAACTTGCCAAGTTAAATAAAGATGAAGGGAGATGAGAGGGCGACCCAAACACCCTGTGAAAGTCTATCTATCTATCTATCTATCTATCTATCTATCTATCTACTTGAGGTGATAAATAAATCCTTCCCCTGGCAAAGTGATACAACAACTTGAATAAATAAATAACAAACAAGGCATCAAAGATCATGGTCTTGTTCCTCATGCTGCTGCAAAGCGCTGAGCCTTTAAGGCAAATGTTTTCACCTCTGATGTTGAACCTGGACACAGAGGAGTCAGAAGGCCCTCAGGCTGGTCCATGAGGAAAGACACAACCGTGGGCGAGGCCCTGCTTAGTTTCCAATGTCATTATTAAAACAAATTCTAAAAGAAAAAAGAAAAAAAACCCTACTAATATCACAACAAGGTTCACCCAAAGACGGGCTGAGGCGTGCGAGAGCCTGGACATTTAAAACCAAAATAAATAAAAAAAAATGTCCACAACAATCTGAGTGGAAGGAAGCGGCTCAGTTCCCGGAGGAGGGGCGGTGCGGGGGAACAGAGCTGTGGGCGGAACACGGAGGAAATCACGGCGTCCCCTCCTCGACCCACGCCTCTCTCCCTCTCTCTCCCTCTCTCCCGCCTCTCCTTTGCAAAACACACGCAGCAGATTTAACGATCACATCGGGTACATGTTGTGATCTCTGCCCGCAGGCGGTCAGCACCGGAGGCAGCATTTTAGGGAAATTAAGCGAGACTGTTAGAAAAAATATCGCAACACAACTAAAAAGTCCGCATGGGAATATTCCGGCGGGAGATTAAAGTTAATATTGACTACACACTTTAAGTCCCTGCGGGGATTAGCGCTGCCACATGAGATAAAACCACCGTAAAGTGCAATAAGGTCACTAAACCGGCGCTGCCAAGGAATATTATGGGAATATAACAGTGATGGTGTCTACACGGCTGTCAGCGGGACTTTGTGCCGCCTGCAACACAGCGAACACAGCGAGGATCGCATTCAGAGGCGCGGGGTTATTAGCCCGTTTATTATGGGGAAAGCCTCCGTCCGCACGGCGACAGTCGGTCTGTTGGACAAAGCGGAGAGGAAGCCCTGTTGAATGGCACTCTCCGGTTGTCGCTGCAAAAAAATAAAAGATACAAATGTATCACAGCGATGACAGGCCGGCCGAAAAAAAAAAAAAAACATTAAAAAAAACCACGCACACAGCTCTGCCTTCACCCCGCCGCGGGTCCCACAGCTGACCCTCGACATCACATTTTAATCGTGTTATTGCTGGTGTTTCACAAAGGTGGCTGCGGCGGCGACTCCCGCACACACACACACACACACACGTACGCCAGGGTACACACACACACACACACACACACACACACGCACGCAGCGGGACCGCCAGCTAAGTTGCCGTACTCACTGCGGCTGTGTTTACGTCGCTGCTGGCCCCTCGGCTCCGCGGAACAGGCGCAGACAGGCCGGTCACATTTCCTCTCCGCGGCCGCCGTCCGGCCTCCGAAAGGCGGAGGGGAGAGAGAGGGGTGAGAGGGGGGTGAGAGGAGGGGGGACGCTTGGCGACGCGACGGACGGTCAGCCGAGGCGAGCCGCTCTCCCGCTGTGTCCCGGTCCCGTGTGTCTGTCTCCTTGCCGCCCGTCGTGTGTGTGTCTCGTCCCCTCCGGTGTCTCTCTCTCTCTCTCTCTCTCTCTCTCCGGCGGCTTCCCCCGCTCGCTCGGGCGCTCCTGTGACGTCACGACGGCGGAGCGCGCGCCCCCGAGACACGCGCAACCCCCCCCCCCCCCCCCCCCCCCCCAGCAGAGTCGCGTGCAAGATAATCCATCATTATTGATCAGTGTTCTTCGTATCGATACAGTATCGTCCATCTCTCATCTGGGCATATTTTTAATAATAAGAAAAAAAAACATCTTTTGTTTTCGCATCCTTTAACACAACATGGTGGCCTCTTCTGTATTACAGGAGCTTAAAGGAAGCACTCAGATCCTCTGCTTACTGGTAAAAGCAGTAATAGCACAATGTAAAAATACTCCGTTTCATCTGAAAGTGCTGCGTTGAAAATGTTACTTGAGTCGAAGTATTAGCAAATTGTACTTCAAGTATCAAAAGTGAAATTTCTCAATGCAGAAAAAAAATGGCCTCTGTGACTGTTATACTTTTACATAGTATACGTTTACTCTTACTAAAAAGCACAATGTGTCCCTCTGAACTGTGGTGGAGTAGAAGTAGACTAAAAAGTGGCATAAAATGGAAAAACTAGGATAAGTACCCCTAAACTGTACTCAAGTACAGTACTTATATGATGTACTTCGTTACACTCCTAAATACATTGTGTTTAGGCCACATGTAAGTTACATCTGGGGGAGTCAGATACGACAAAAGTTTGCTAACTAACAGGAAAACATTATGGTTGATCTGTGACAGTTATCATCCGTGACATTATGCTTGGAGAGTAATGCCAGGCTTTTACCACCACCATAATTTAGCTATACAAAGTTTTGTCATCTAATATCCCAGATTCACAGTAATGGATCTGACAGTGTCGTCATTCTGTTGATTTGACTGTGAGATGGCCACTAGGAGGGGATGATGACTGAGGTTACAGTCAGACTCGGGGTCCTAGATCTGTGATAATTGTTTGTGCATCAGTACAAACTGTGTGATTTATATGGTTGAATAAAATACCTGTAAAGTGTAGAAATGTCACAGCCTTGAGTCATTTTTAACCACAAACCTGTATCACACTCTGTAAGTTTGATTGTAGTAGTCATTTAAACTTGTTTATTTAATTCCCTCACTTTTACAGAAATGGCTCTTTCATATTTGTAGTGTGATGCTTGTACGTTCTTTCTGCATCCATGCATTGGACGTACGGCATGTTCACACTTCCGTCTGTTTGATGAGTGAATGACCTACATACAGTGTCTGACTGGAGTATGTGGCATATTTCGTAGCTGGTCACCCCGGCATCCCAGGTCTCTCTCTCAGTCTGTCTCTCTCACACACAATCACACATCGTCATAAAGAAATCTTTCCAACCAGACAGTGACCAAACACGTATACACATGCACACACACACACACACACACACACACAGTGTCCCAGTTCCCAGGGCGCCAGGCAGTCAGACAGCTGAGCTATAAATAGTGTACTGGCTAAAGTTCCCCTTGAGAGAAACACTACAGGAGTGGTGGACCAGCGCTCCCCTCAGACATGTATCTGCTAACCTGATCAGTGAAAACTTTTACTGATGGCTTTTATGTATTGTATCATTGGAAAGAAAAAAATGAAAGCCCCTCCTCCCCCCAGAGCTCCATCATTGAAATCTAACAGAAAAACACAAAGAGCTGAGAAGCTAAGTTGTGCACTTTTATTAAGCAGCATAATACACATCAGTTGCATAATACGTACAGAACAGTAGCATGCCAGATAAATGGCCTTCAAGAAAAGCTTGGATTTAAAAAGATGACTGGTATGTTGACCCTGGAGCCAATGGGTTTCACATAAAGTGATCAAAACGTTAAAAATTATATTATATTATATGCTCACAACTACTAAAATTCAAAGAAGTCACTGATAAACAAGATTATTGATACTTAGTATAAGGTGAGAATTGTGATGTAATTGTGATTCATCCCCACAGACGATGTAAACCTAATCCTAAATGTCAACACTTCAGAACTAAATTATATTTAGTTTACTATCATATAAGCCTGAGAAAACAAACAAATATTCACATTTGAAAAGCCAGGCCCAGATCATTTTTGGTGTTTTTGCATTAAAAATGACTGAAACGATTCATCAATAAAAGGCTCCTCTGATGCCACTGTTCACTTGTTTCCTCAGCTGAGAAACAGTTCAGAATAGTGGTTAAACAATGGTGCCATCTCCTGGTCAGACACAGAAATTACTGCATGTATGTAAATATTAGAATATAATGTACCACATGGGTATGGTCTCAATGAAGCTACACCCTGTGTAGGAGAAAAATTAAAAGAAATGTTCTCCATATTAACAAAGCACCAAACATTCAGAATTATAATAATTAATGCTCTTTTTTTTAACTTGTGTTTTATTTGTTGATTTTGTTTGCTGAAGTGAGAAGCTGTGACGTCGCTTTTATGATCCGGACTTCTCTCTGGCACCAGATATCACAATTATCTAATGAAAATGTGGAGAAGGAGAGTATACTGTAGGTAGAGGGGCTATACCATTCACATTATATGTTACCATATATGTACTGCACATATATTTACGTTTTTTAATTATTTTAAAAACTGTGAAGTTATTTTATCGTAAAAAAAAAAAAGCTAGTATTACTTGTAAGACAACAACTCTGTTGAAAAACTGATGGTTTCATATCTAAGATAGACATGAAATGTTAAGGCTAAAAGTGAAGACCATTGGATGTATGTGTCCAAGTTACGAACTATGTTGAGTTTGTCAGCAAAAGTGTGTGTGTGTGTGTGTGCATGTCAGTGAATGCGCATCATAAGCCATGGGAAGTATCCAGTGCGCTGCATGCCAAAGGTGCTGATGAAGAAGTTGAGGACTGTGGTGATGAAGACTATGATGGTCGTTACGTTGTTCAAGTAATCCAGTCGTTTCTGCAGGGCGGAGTTATTCAGGTCCCGACGGCCTGTGACACACACACACACACACACACACACACACACACGCACGCACACACAGTAGAGAAAGAGATGGTTCAAACTACACTTGCTTCTGACACACTGAGAGAGACTTCCAGTTTGCCCAGGGTGCACTACATTTTGATTCCCTTAACATTAATGGACAAAATTAAGGTCAAAGGCTGCTTTACTTCTCTCTTTCAAACACTGACATCTTCACACGCACACACACACACACACACACACACACACACACACACTCTATCGCTTGTGGTATTAGGCTCACTTCGTGTCCACCCTGTTGCTTTGGATTCACTCTTCAGCAAAAAACACAATAAGCATAGCACAGGCTTCTGTTAAATCACTACATTTATTCAGCTTTCTGAAGGGGAATGTATACGTACATATTAGACGGGTTTCTCTTATGTATGTTACCCTAGTTTTTGTCTGGTATTGAACCTCAAAATCATTTTCTATGTCAAACAAGTTTTTAAAATGAATCATTAAAAAATCCAGGGGAAACCAAATACAAATAATGGAACACATGCACAATTTTTGCACAAGCACATTATTGTAGCAAATAAAATAATGCATATTTACATAGATATTCAGTTGGTTAAAGTGAAAATGTTTTAGTTGGATTACAGTTGGATCACTTTTCAAAGCCTGAATAATAAATAAGATGTGATGTTTGAACATGTGTGAATTGTTTGCCTCTGTAACTTTCAGCTTCAACAATCAACATGTTTAAGTGTGTGTACAGATGAAAAATACTTGTGCATGAGTGTGTGCACGCATGTTGCAGTGTGTGAATGTGTTTGATACGTGTGAGTGCACATGTGGTTTTGTGTGTGTGTGTGTGTGTCAGAAGTGGAGTCGAGCCAGCAGCCAGCGGAAGAAGCCAGTCCTCTTGGATCCGAAGAAGCTGACGAAGAAGTTAGTCACCGTGATGACGAAGACGATGCCTGTTGCAAGGTTGTTCAGGTAGTCGAGTCGTTTCTGATTGGACACCACGTTCAGGTCCCTGCGGGCTACAGCACACACACACACACACACACACGCACACACACACGGACAGACACACAAACACACAATTTCAAATGTTTCAAACACATCCACACACAGACATACAGTTGATGCGTACTCACATCTACATACATCCACAATGAGCCCGTACAAACAAACATACAGTAATGCACCCACAAACAGCAGTATAGCTCAGTCACTCGCCCTCCAGCCTCCGTCTAATTTATGTGACATTTTGACCAGACTTTTGTTAACGAAATTGCCGTTTCATTTGTATTAAATAAATTCCACATGAGAGATGTAATCCCCTCACTCAAAAAATCCAATTTAATGCTGCCCTCGAGCAACGAACCCCCCTGCTCTTCCAGTTACAGTGAGCTGCTCGGTAGGAGACACTGAGAACATCTTGTGGACTGTGGACATGGTGTCTGTCGTGTAACTTATACATTTCTCAAGGGACATTTTGAAGCTTGTTTGGTTTTACTGCTCACTTCCGTCTTTGACAGAAAAAAACTGAGCTGAGATTGGACAAGGAAGCAGTGCTGATGCAAACTCCCAGTGTGAATGTGTGTGTGTGTGTTTATAAGTTACAGTAGTAAACTGAATTTTGTTCAGCAACGGTGCGTGATGGATAAACATTAAAGCTGCTACTGTGTGTGTAGGATTTCAATTGTCTTTGTATGCTGGCGCCATCTGGTGGTAGTATAGAGAACGACGGTGTGGCAAAAAGCATTGCATGTGGGTTTTCATCAGTTGTCTACACAAAGTGACTTTAAACATGTATGTTTATGTTCAGTTTTTTGAGTGTGAGCGTACATACAGTGTGTGAATGTGGCTGCTCAGGGCGTTTCACAGAACGAAACGCTGGAGCAGCCATCGCAGGAAGCAGCTGCGTTGTGTGCCGAAGGCGGCTTTGATGATGTTGACGATGAGGGTGAGGAAGATGATGCCGGTGGTCAGATTGTTCAGGAAGTTTAACAAGCGCTGACACGAGGGGAGGAGGGTTAGCTCAACACGAGCTGGCCACGCACACGCACACACACACCCAGACGCATACATACATTACACACACAGACAACAAGAACACAAGCACACAGACAGAAACACACACACACACACACACACACACACACACACACACACACACACACACAAACATGTACATCTAGTTGGTCCCTTGGCCAAGTCCATTCATACTGAATAAAATCAAAGACATCAGAGTACAGTAGTACTGTAGTTGATTAGTACTTTAAGTAGAACAATAAGTCTTCGTGTTTCTGTGTGTGTGTGTGTGTGTGTGTGTGTGTTTACAGAGTGTGGTCCTCTGTTGAATGTGCCAGGTTCTTTCCCTACTTTCCAAAAAGATCTACATAGTAGAGTCATTCCCTACGTCAGAAAGTCAGAAATGCATCCTGGCAAAGAGGCCGGTGCGCTCCATCCCGAAGACGGAGATGAAGATGTTGGTGACGAAGATAAGGAAGATGATGACGGTCGCGGTGTTGTTCAGGCCGTCCAGGCGCTTCTGGTTGGTCTCTTCATTGACGTCTCGCCGAGCTGCAACAGGCACACATGTACACACACACACACACACACCAAAAATAACAAACTACACAAAAGCGGCAGAGAAGTATTCCAAAGTATATATTTTTACTCTTATCGTCCTTTAATATCCAAACTCAAACCCAAGCACAGATAATTATTTTATACCTCCAAACTATTTTCTGCCAAAATAAACAAAAAAGTGGACTGGACTTCAACCTGCACTGCCTGTATTTTCACAGCAAATCAATACCAATGTGTCAGTGTATTAGTATATTAATATGATTGGTTAAAAAAACATGAAGGATGGATTTCTGAAGGAGGTGGTCTTTTAACCCAATTAATGTAATGTGACTGGCTCACCAATGATGATGATCAGGACTCCAGCCACTATCTGGAGAGCCAGGGAGAAGGAGATGAGCGTCAGGACAGCAATGTAGTACCTGAGGAGGAAAGAGAAAAGTGTTATAAAATATGTATTGATCAATAAATATAGTTTGAGGTGACAGTAAATGTGATCATTCAGGAGCCTGAACCCTGATAAAACATTTTAAAAGTATGGGGGCAGAGTGTTTGTTCATTCATTTGTATTTTCTCCTTGACAAAAACGTTCGACTGAATTTTCAGTGAAACTTTGGAAACATTTCAAATCCTCTTTACACACGCCATGTAACACTTTGTCCTCTCACACACACATACTGTACCTGTATCCAGCTCCCTGTTCGATGACGGTCTTCATGTGTGTGATGTTAGCCAGGAACAGAGCGATGTCCAACATGCCCTCAGCTGCTGTCTTCTTGGTGGCGTACAGGTTCATGTTCAGATTCGAGGTTGAACCTCCCTGCAAGACAAAGATATACATTTCTAATTTCAAGTAATCCTTTTCACCAAAATTTGCACCCGTAGTTTACCGTACTTTTACCCTCAGCTGTAAAGACAAGTGGGAACCACTGATACTGATAATTAGAATACTAATGCATCGCGTCTTTATGACATCCCGTAGAGACTGGATATTTGACTGGCACTGCAGCCGCATAATGAACCTACACCACACTTCCTTTTAAAGACCAAAGACAGATAGCCATAGAGAGCGAACAAGAGAAGAAGTAGAAGAAGAAGAATAAGAAGAGAAAAAGAGAGGATATAAATCTCATTAAAGCTAAAGAAAGACAGAAAAGATATTTTGAAAACAAAAAGGTACACTGTCTATGTCCAAGTCACTCTGCTAAACTTATATGAAACAGACCAGGAGAGGGCAGCAATGACCACCACAGGATGCTGCCAGAAAGTCTGTCCATAAGATGAAGTGTGTTCATTGTTTTGCTTATTCATTTTTGCAACCAAATCCAAGCCAGAAATGTGATTAGAAATGTGAGAGTCACTGTCCAAGTCAACAAGATATTGATTTAATCCGACAGTTTGATCTATCAAAAGACAAATATAACTCTTATCATTGTTTAATAACTCAACACTACATTCATCATTGTAATTGTTTTTTTAAATCACAGCAAATTTGTTCTCAGGAGCCACTCCACTGTGTTCCAGGATGGACGACATTCAGAGTTTCTCTCTCTCTCTCAGTTTGGAAACAGAAAATTGACATTTTTTCTCGTGGTTCATTTATCGTGAAAGCTAATTTTCCAGCGGTTGGAAGTAGTTGTTTTTAGACTGAGAAAGAGTTACACTTTATTGCACATGACAAATTTTTGAAATTGACTGTGTGTGTATGCATGTGCCTGTGTTTGTGTGTTCAAGTCAATATTCCTATTTCCACAAGACAATAATTTGATGGAGAAGCAGGAGATAGCAGGTGAATAGGAAAGGCAGAAAATTGTTTTTTTTATTTCTAACTTTCGCAATAAAAAAGAGGTTGTGTGTTTGTGTGTGTGTGTGTGTGTGTGTGTGCTGGGAGAAGAAAACCTTTAACATCATTACATAAGAGGTAATGTATGACTCATAGCACGTGTCACATTTTCAAATTCTAATTAGTGTTTGAACTGCAGATGCACATATTGGATTACTTAACACTGTGCTATAAATTAAAGTATTCTGCCCACAAATGGATCAATTTACGCGAGGCTCTGTCAGTGTAGTTTGAATCAGTGCAGTCTGTTTTTCTTTAGGCTGCACAGAAATATAGATGTGTTTAAGGAAGACATAGATCACATATATGAAGTCAGTCATGTGCACGCTAGGGACACATTGTGCTTAATGACCTCACACTGCAGTAATGTGCTTTACCGCTCCAAAGCAAACGGAGCGTCGACACTGAACGTATACAGTAATTGTTCAACACTGCAGCTTCTCTGTGTGTGCTGCCTCTGTTTTTAAATGGTATTGTGTTACTGCAAGTCCCATGTGCTGGCGTCCACCTTTGCCCCGCACTCAGTAAAAGGACATTTCTACAACTAACTGAGCTGAAACCATAACAAATAGTCCCAACATTGAGAGAACTTTTCCACTTAGTGGTTTTGGATGTTCTGGTAGAAATGACAAAAACAGCCTCTAAGAAGACGCAGTCTGTGAATGAAGATGTTATTCACTGCTTCTGGAGAGTTTCTCAAGTCTTAACTGTGATGTGCAAAATAGCATCGCCCATGCTTTTGTGTCAGATCAGCCAAGTCAGTGCCCTCTAGTGGTAGTATCACATTTACAAAGCAAAATACATAGACTGAACTCATTTACAAACAAAACCTTATGCCATCAGGATAATTTATGAAACTCCTACACATAGTGGCATTAATAAGTTCTATGTTTTTTTATAAGACTTAATTTTCTAAGTCTGGCAGACTTCCTTCTGTGTGGAGACAGCGATTTGGCAGGTGCTCTTTGGTAACAAATAGTTTTAATTGACAGTGTTCATATGAGGTATATGGCTTATCATAACCGTGCCATGATTTCTCAAACAAAATGTTGATGTTGACATTTTTAGATGTGGGTTTTGGACACTCTGAGTGCCACACACCAAAACCAAAACAAACGGTCCCTCTGCGTAGGAGGAAAAGTATTTTCTTTTGGTATTTTTGAATAACCTGCACCTCAAAGCTTATCCTAATGTTTATTAATCCCCAGGGTATCGTTTGAAATCTACTTACGCATCTTTCTGTGGACACAAGTTAACCGTCCTGATGCTGTGATCCCCATAAAACTAGTACACATATGAAAGTCTTGATTTCATCCCCCATGCAGCCTGTGTTACAGCACAGTCTGATCCAGACTGCATTAATCTCCGAGAAAGTTTGAAGCAATTCCTAGAACTGAAAGACTGTCAAAACACTATGAACACATGTACTATGGCCTTTTGTATGTTTTTCTGAGCGTGTGTTTGAGAGGCAGAGAGGGAACTGGGTAGGAAAAAGAGAGAAAGAGGGCGAAAAACAGAGAGGGATGTGAGGAAGTGATATAAAAAAAGACAGCTATAGAGACAGGGAGTGAGTGAGAGAAAACGTATGTATATATACTGGCCTCTTTCCATCTTTTCTCTGTTGGGGACTCATGTGGTCACACTTAATCAACATCAGCCTTGGGCAGGCCGCCAAAACACACACACACACACACACACACACACACACACACACACACACAGCACAATCAAAACATTGGAAAGGTCTACATATAGTTTTACGGGCCATGTGTGTTCACTTTTGTGCAATGTCTCCCTAAATGTACTGACTGCTTTTATCACACTTAATCTGCACTTATATTGATTTATTAAACTACGTTAATAAATTATTTTTAATAAATCATTATTTTACGCTTTGTTTCACCGGATTGTTTACAGCAGCAGTCTGTGCAGTGGTTGCAAGAGGCCAGCGGGGTTACACACATTTACCCTCAGAAGCTGTGAATTACAACCAGTTGGCTTCAGGGCTACTCTGTTATGAATGTCCAGGGTTGGCTCAGTTTTTGCTTTTGAGGAATGAGAAAATGTTTGTTTCTTGTTTTCTTAACTTGTCTGTGAGGACCCATCAATGTCAACTTTTTTTTCTTATCCTTCAACAGCTGCCTTCATGATTAATCCAATCGAAATCCAATCCAAATGTATTAATAAAGCACATTTAAAACCAGTTTAAAAGACAAAACGACAATAAAATAATAAAAGCCGTATAAAGAAAAGCAACTCTCATACTAAATTAAAAGCCAAGGAATAAAGATGCGTTTTCAGACAGGATTTATTTATTTAAAAACAGGCAGTGTATGGGTCAGCCGAACATGCAGAGGCAACTCGTTCCAGAGTTTGGGGGCTACAAGTGCAAAGGTGCGATCTCCCCTGTGCAACCTTGATCTTGCGACAACCAGAAGCCACTAGTCAGTGGACCTGAGCAGCATTTGTGTCTTGGTATTCTGTGTTTACCTGATATTGTCCAGTCATACGGTCACACCAGATCTGGAAGTTTCTCTCTGAGGACTGATATTTAGCAGCAGTCTACAGAACTACCATCATTCTAATTGCTTTTCTGTGAAAGATTAGAAATGCTGCTGTTCGGTTTACACTAGTTGACTTGATCATCTCCAGAGTAGCAAGGGGAATTCCTACCTCCTGTTTGAACATGCAGAGAACAAACTGGTTTTGCAATTTAACTTGACTAAAAGTCAATAACCATGTTAGTGGCTCTGTGAGCGGCACTGTATTAAGACACAGAGTTAGTTTTGAGCGAAATGCCCACAATGACAATGTTATTGCCTTGAGCCAAGCCACTAACTTGGCTAAAAACACAGTAACAATGTCCTGCAACAGTAGCAAATATAATAACAATACAAATAATAACAATAATATTATATATAATATAACTCCCCTACTGTTTTTTGTGGCTGTATGGTATTTATATAGTAAACTTTTCCCAGAAATCCAGCCCTTCTAAAACTATTCTTGAAATTCACTGATCCACAAACCTGGGCACAGGGCCATATCACAAAATGTGCACGTAGCCACACCCAAACACACCAGCCCTACACACATACACATACATGAAACACATACTTGACCTGTATGAGCCACATTTACAGGTGTGCACATTTGTGACACTCAGATACGCAAAAACATGCTTGCAAAACTGCACGTCCTCACATTGCTAACTGCCCAAAAAACACATGCACGCGCACACACACACACGCACACACACACACAAACATACACTAGACCACATGGGAGGCCCCCCCTCAACCTCACAGGAAGCGCTCCTCCCCTGGACTCCAATTGGTTGCCATAATAGCCAATAGCAAGGGAAGCCCAACTAGGCGTAGAGCTCTGGTTTTCTTTTAGTATCTTATTTTTACTGTCTGAATTTCTCTCTGTCACTCTGTCTGTCTGTCTGTCTGTCTCAGTGCTTGCCTATTTGACTGTTTTTTTTTTTCTCTCTGCATTTTTCCAAGGCTCTCCCTGCCTGAAGGCATCATCTTTCTGTTTGGTTTTTATGTAACTGCCATTTAGGGTGAAGGAGTCAGAAGAAAGCAGAAACTCAGATGAAGAGAAAGATAGCGACACAAAGAAGAAGAGTCAGCATGACGGGAGAAAGGGAGGCAGTGATAAAGAGATGAGTTGTGTTTATGCTTGCTGGCTTACTGGCAGCAGAACAGTGTCTGAGTTACAACTTACTCGAATGATTTTGGCTCATGCCCCCGCTTTTGCCTCAAACTAGGTGAAGGCCTGAGAGAAAACCTTTCACATGAAGCTTCTCATTTCAGTTACTAAGATCCATGGTTGGTTGTAAATGCACAATGTCCATTTTCAAAGGATTTTCAAAGGACAAATCACAGATCCATGGGTCCTGGTGAGCAGACCTAATACCACCTGTTTAAGTTATAATTCTTAAGATTTCATTATTATATCAAACCCCATTTATATACTATATATGTATTTTTTTTCACAAGCCGTTCAATGTATTTGCGCTGGTACTGCTTTTCTATACAGTATTTATCATTGTTAGTGTTGGAGTCTGCCTTTCTGGGCAACTGCATACACACTCAAGGGATTTAGAGGAAACAATGCACATATGTACTGGATGTGATGACAGAAGCTGGGGCATGTGCGCATTTCACGTTATGACCGGTGTGGGACGACATTGCTGAGTGTCTTCTCCAATCTTCTTTATTAAAACAATGTGATACGATGAATCTTTTCAGCCCACGGGGACTGCACTTATAAGATAGACCAGTTACTCTTCTTCTGCTGCATTTCTGGCAATGATGACCTAGATGCTATAGGTGTGTTTGCTGCCCGCAGTGTTCGATACACGTGACATTTTGAAACTGTGGGATTCTGGGCCTGTGCTATTAAAACACACCTGCTGTTGCCACCAGCAACCACAGGTGTCGCCAAAAAAAAAAAACAGGACTGAAATCTCAGAGATAAAGATTAAAGCTGCACTAACCAATATTTCTACAGTCAGTTGCCAGTTGACTATGTATAATGTGAAAGGTGTTGCTCGTGACAAACCCAGAGAGAGTTACCGCCTAAGTCTAGAGTTCCTCTCAGCTGTAAGGTTTGTTTTTTTTTGGCGAGGTAGGTGTCTCTTTTCCACCAAACAGCTTGAAAACCTCCTTTACAGTACCTGCCCAGCACCAAACTGGAGACAGACAAAGCTAGTGACCAGTTGGTGAAAATACTGGAGCATGTAGCAGCTAAAGAGCCAGATATTTCCATCAGGAGGTGGTGGAGACCAAAAAAAGAGGTAAAAATGACAGTGAATATTGGACTTACATTCATGATATGGCCAGAAACACAACTCCAAATAAATGTTAATGTTGCTCTGTGTCTGCTGGATGTGTAAATAGGAAACTGTCTGCTCACACGTTTGCCATATAACTTTATATTAATATTGCGTTTCTTTAAAGAAAAACAATTTAAAGGGCCAGCAGTGAAAACTGTTTCCACTTTATTTCTAAATTTTATTAGAGGCCTTAATGGAAGAAATTGTGAGAGATTTGCCTGTTGTAAAACCATCAAACTCTTAAATTTTAACACTTTAAATCTCTGACACTAGAATTATTTTTCAGAATTAAAAGCTAAAAACATCACCTAGGACTCAACTGACCACTGCGTGGCAGCCAAACGTCACCTCTTGACATTTTCTGTGTTTGTTTGTATTGGGGGACACGGGTCACCATGTTTCAGGTTATTTGTTTGTCTGTATATGAGTGAGCTGAACGATTGGCGGGGGTGGAGGGCCTTTCAGTGAATGGATTTACGCATGTTAAGAGACAAACAACAAACACACATGTGCACACAACCACACACAAAACTGAGTTAGAGTCAAAACACTTATTAGGTGAACTTTGACATGGGGGGAAAGAGAGAGGAGGCACACAGACACATACACACCATTTCTGCCCCCTCACATACATGCAGTAGGTTCACAACCTAAGAGCAACTGACCCTTGATCTCTGCCCCATGGCCGACTATCTTCCTGCTGACGGGCCTGTAATAAGCAAAACTGGCATGAGAAAACAAGCTTAATATGATGTATAGTGTGTGTGTCTTTTTATTAATTAAGGCCCATGCTGCAAAATCTGAGGACGATGCTGGTCTCTGCTTTGGTTGGAAATGTTTTTCCATAGTAATTGTGCGAATGAGTAAATACACAAAATCCAAAGGCTGTAGGTTACATTATTGGGAGTCTCTTTAACAAACCTGTTCCCTGCTGTGTCCTTTAGGTCACAACTGAGTGAACCCATCTGTCATTTTAACACACCTCTTTATGCTTTTTGATCATTCCCTTCTTGCTGCTCTCCCCCTCTTTCTCTCCTATTTACCATCACATAAACCACCACTTTCTTCTTGACTCCACTTGCTGCACACGTTATCTGTGTTTACTTCTTACATCAGCTTATGTGCTGATCATCTTGTCCTTCCTGTCTCTCTGTGGTGATCAAAGTATCATCCTCCTGTTATCCTATGGAGGGCGAGCTGTTACACAGCAGGATGGGCGCCTCAGTAATTGCTGGGCAGGATGCAGGGTGTGTGTGTGTGTGTGTGTGTGCGTATGTGTGCGTGTGTTTGTGAGACCCAATTTAAGTTTTAGACCTTGAGAGCGAGGGCATCACTGATTATAATCCAACATTATAATATATAACAATATAAAGGGCCATTCTACCGCATAATAAGTACTTTTACTTTTAATACTTGAAGTAAATACTTGCTGATAATATCTCTATGCTTTTACTAAGTTTGAATGCTTGACTTTTACTTGTTGTAGAGTAACTTCATGACTTTCAAACCATTTATTTTTATTTGCATAATATTTTTTTATTAACTATTTATAAAAAGGTAAAGGAATGTGTGTGTGTGTGTGTGTGTGTGTGTGTGTAAGAGATAGAAGCTCTGGGAAAATTAACATCCCACACAACCTCAGTGACCTTTGACCCCACCCCCCCTCCATCCTTCCAGTGGTGAGACACCCACCCACACACAGAGCCACAACGTCACCCACCAGCATAGAAAATAACTGATTTAACATGACACAGAGCTACAGAGTAACTGCTACATTTGACCACATGAGTGTACTTTTGTGTGTGTTTTTGTGAGTGTGTGTGTCTGTATTTGGACTGCCATCTGGGAATAGGAAAGAGTGGCAGTGATCTAATATCAGTTCAGTCTCTGCATTCCTGACCATGACCACATGGTGTAACAAGTTTTCCATATCAATGACTCAGCCAGCTGGCCCCTCCAGGCCTGCAGGGGCATCCTACAGAAACTTTACAAAGGGTCACATTTCCAACTGCCAGATCTGACAAATATGATATTATAAAGCTTTTGTTGCTATATTGCCCGACACACTGATAGTCAAACAAAAGAAAAACTACAACTTTTGCTTTATCGCAGACAGGACCTTTTGGAAAAATCATTGTTTCTCTTTTCAGGCATTCAAAAGATTGTTCCAGTTTATTACAACTTTTGTCTTATTTTTTAGTTTCAGCCATCATTGCAGTCTACCCTCAGGAGTCTACAGGACAAGAAGCACGAGCCGTCAGACAATTATACATGTTTTAAACAAACACCCAACTACTCCGAACTTACAGCATGCGGAGGAGAAAACAAAGGTGAAGTGTGCTCATGCCCTCCAGTACATTGATTTAGATGATCTGGCTAAAACTGTTGGCTTGTTATCAATCTGTCGGACATTGATGTTATGATAAAAATGACTGTAATTTGGGCTTTGTGTTATAAAAAAAACGTAACTAATAGGCACTGTGTTTAGGAAACAGTCTATGTCATGCGGCAGACTTTGACAATGGCTACAGGCGCAGGTCAGTAGTTGTGTATGGGTGTGCGTGTGCGTGGGTGTGTACGTGGTGTGTGTGAAGAGGACCCCGGTAACACCTGGTTCTCCTCTGACGTTAGCCATGCTGGAAGAGGCCATTGCATAAGGTGCTGACGTACGTTGTGCACTGTTATAGCACCATTTGGAATGCTAAATACCCTAGAAGAAATGTGTGCCAGATGTGTGTGTGTGTGTGTGTGTGTGTGTGTGTGTGTGTGTATGTCCTAATCTGTGTGTGCACCAGGTGGTGTATAGGTGGGTGTGTGTCTCGTGCCAGTAGTGTGTGCACCGCCGGTGTGGGCTCTACGCGAACATATGCTACCATGGCAACATTGAAAACTCTCACATAAACAGAAATGTTCTTACTGTTTAGAGTCTGCTTTCTGGTGGTGACTCCCGTTAACTTCAGTGTTGACGGGCAGGAATGACAACTATGTACAGCCTAAAGTTAACCCCCTTCTTCCTAGCAAATTTAAAAGCACTTGAACGTACAGCTCAGTCAGCGTAGTGTCAAGGACAATTCCTAGGGGTCTAATCATAATGGCAGAAGATTTACACTAATAGCTTCAATGTTTGACCTCATACTGCAGCTTTTTCTTCATGCTTGGATTTCATGGCTGTGTGCAAAAGTAATATTCCTCCAGCAAAAACAGAAGTGTGCAGTAATGCTGCAGGTTTGCGGCACTTTACACGCAAGAAAGAGTTTTTAGTTTAGCAAACATTAAAGGTCACTTGTAGTTGAGCACCTCGTTCGATCATGTTCTGCGTTTTTCTAAACTTCCTCCATGACAGAAGCACACACTGACACATCGACGGCAGAGTCAATCATGTCTACAGCTTATCACAGTTTCACTGACATAAAAACAAGTTCACACACTGAGACGTCATTTCGGGTTCAAAATGTCAAATGCCACCACTGAGTTTTTGGTATTGTTTTCAAGGTCTGAATGTCATTTTCTTGTCTGTGGTTCTTTTTACAGTCTTTGTGCCTAGCTTGGCTAAACACTTCTTGCACCAGTCTCTCTGCTGAACACAGAGACGATATCGACCTGGTACCATTTTCCCCAAATTTACTTCAGTTTTTTCAAGTAATGAGTCTTGGAGGGGGTTTGACATGAATTCTTTGAGCCTTACTCACTCTCTGCATGTAGAGCTTTTCTGATCCATAGTATTTTATTATTTACAAACACTTCCAACTGTAGGCAGTGGCACACACACACACACACAGACACACACCAAATCATACGCCCTGAAATTACTAGAGGAAATACACATGTACTTTACACAATGCCATGGAAAAAGACCTCGGTTCCCCCCAGGATGATTTGTGGAGTTGTAAAAATATATAACTTATTGTTGAGTGTTTGCTTGAAGCTTTTATAACGGGGAAGGCATGTTTGGAAAGTGGACGGACGGATGCCAGAGAGTCTTTGTGAGGACGAAGGCATCAGCAATAGCTGGAATTCCTCGTGTTTCTTTGTGGTGTTTAACCTGTCATAAAAGGTGCATAGAGGTACGCACTCCGTGAACCAGAACATCACATTTCACATCAGTAATAAGTGAGAACTAATAACAATGTCACAGTGTTGTCAACAAACTGTTAGATTTCTTTCTGGCTTCCCACCATCTTTCAGGAGATCAGCGGTCAACAGTGAGTTGCTCAAGGACCCTCCGAGGGTGCAGATGTTTGCTCCTGTGGGAGTTGGTCGCAGTCCTTCCCTTTGAAGGAATGTTGCCTCTGAACACGGTGCCACCCCACTGCTGCAGCACACGGGTCATTTCCATATGAAATGCTCCATGAAACAATGTCACAACTTACACCGTGAGATAGGTGAACTTTTTACTGAAAAACGTGCTTGGAATATTCTTAAACCAGCCTCCAGTTCTCGTGAAACTGAAGTTAAGCGGTTGTCTGCGCAACAATGCTGCAGTGCTGCATTCTCCCACGATGACAAAGCAGTACGCTAACCTGCAAATGGACTTTACAGCAAGGTTAAAAGTGCCAAAAAGTGTGTTTGTTGTTGTGCAACTTAACAATTTAAAGTATCATAACAATCAAGGCGTCCTAAAGAATGTGAGATGTTGGATTGCGTAACTGTGACTACCTGACACACCACATCTCACTATCATATTACGATCATCATCTCAAATTTTTATAGGCTTATTTAATGATCCAAATTCAAACCAATGCACCACAACAAATTAAAACACAGGATTGGAACCTGTATCACTAGTTAATTGACTGGCAGGTCTTTTTTCTTCACATTCTTGACACCACAAACACATTTTTAATGCATTCAGCAGAGTCCCCTCTCTCTCATGATGTAAAATTCAAGGCGATGGTAATTACACTCTTGATTAAAAACTAGAGTTTGAGTGGTGCCTCTCAGTTTAATCTCTATTAGTGTAAATTAACTGCCCCAAGGAGCTGCTCCTTCAGATAAAGTTAAACCAGCAATGCAGTTTAGCTCCAAGCTATAGATGAAGCAATACAGCTCAGTGTCCAAAACTTAAACATAACCTCTTCAATTATGATCATATTTTAATATTCATTTATCAGGGATATTCACTTATTATCTTTCCATTCTCTCTTAATCCTCTTTCCATCGATTTCCATCTCAAGCTGAAAAAATAAATGTAGCGTTTGTGTGAAAAACTCCAACAAACACCTGTGTGTGTGTGTGTGTGTGTGTGTGTGTGTGTGTGTGTGTGTGTGTGAACGCATTTGGCATGAGAACAAAATTAAATGAAGGATCAGACACAGCAATAAACTTGTGAAATATCTTAATTCTATGAGTCATCTCAGCATTAGAGTAGAATAACAACCCCTGTGCCCTAAAGCTGTTTGTTGCTTGGTTTGATTATGATTCATTGACCCAAAAAGTGAGTTTGCCACAATATGATCATGACTTACAATCAAACTGGAGTGTCTGTATCCAAAACAAACAAGACAAGAAGAGTGTGGGAGGGGCACACTACGGCAGGATGTGTGTGTGTGTGTGTGTGTGTGTGCGTGTGTGTGTGAGTGTACATATTGTATCCTTTAATGTACACATTTGCATGTAGCTGTGTTTTGGAGTTATGCCTTAGGGGCTGAGGTGTCGTGTGAACAGGTGCAGTTAAAGCAATTTAAGTTTCTTAGATGGAATAGCGACACTTGTGGGTTTTTTTTTTTTTTTGTGTGTGTGTGTGTGTGTGTGTGCCGCTTTTTCCTCAGATGATCCGAAGCCGTTTGGAGTTTAAACCTCCTCCAGGCGTACAAGCTTTCAGGCCTCTGCCATATGTGACATCGCAGGACATTCCTCCCAGCGGCTTCCTGGCTTTCATTGCTCGGCCTTCATCGCCATGCACAACACACACTTCCTTCCCCTGTGTTTGTGTGTATGTGGGCATTCCCGCTTCCCGAGTTCCACGAATGCTGCTGTTTTGTGCCAAAGCTGCATCCCATGAGAGATGGACAGAGAGATATAGACACTGCCTGCGATTGAAAATATATTCATACAACTATCTTTCCCCAAAAAGTGGAAAAAATTTAAATATCTAACAGATGAATTCTACTGAAGAATAAAAGGATCTTTTATTTATTTTTATCTTTGATTTTCAAAATGTCAACTGTGAGTTTGCCAGAAATGTTGGGATTTTCTGGCACTTTAGGCCACTATGATGAAATGTTGTATTTTGAAAGGCCTTTCATCACTCAAAAAGGGACAACACAGCAGATGATAAACATAACAAACTCCCAACAACAAATTGTGTGTTTGCAGAGGGAAATGAATTTCCTGTAAGTATTTTTTCCACCCTTTTCTGTTTTTTTTTTTTAAAGGGGCACTTTGTCAGTTTTACTTTAACTCATGGGAGTACCACACAGCCTGCAGCAGTTTTCTAGCATGTCTTCTACTGTATGACTCTGGAGGAGTCTGAGAATGCTTGAGAAAAATAACTCAGACTGAAAGCACACTCCGCTTGGGTTTGGAGACGAGGAGCTTTAAAGAGAAAGGCAGAATATAAAACTGGGCCTGTGGAGTTTAAAATACATGGACCTTTACCAGGAAGGGTCTATCAAAAGACGTTACATTATCAAAAGTAAAGGATTCATTTCCAGGTAAATAGCTACTGCATGCATTTAAACGTGTTTTAATTTAGGCTCAGGAAACAAAGACCACGTCTTGTCCTAATCTAGTTTTGACCATTTTTTCATCCCCTAGTGCTTGTCTCTATTTAATCTTCATTCCTCTGATCCCTCTATCCCCGGCCTTCACCCTTCACCCTATCTGCCATTCCAGTAAACTAATTTGCATACATACATGGCATGGTGTTAGTTTGCAAATAGATATTTAAAATAACCAACCCCACCTCCTAGAAATCGTCGTTAAAACTTGCTGAAGCGTGCTTGAGCAAAAGAATGAACCCCTAACAGGTCTGGAGGCGGGTTCAGGATGTAATTTTCCTCTCCTTTTCAGCGCTGCAAACATTTTATTTACACGAGATTTGACAGGCGGAAATCTACTGAAGCCAAGTTTTTTTTTACGAGTGTAGCGTACAACTGTGTACACAACTGTCACCTGCGCTTGGATGCCTGCTCAACCAGTCAGGTATGACCAACCATGCAGCAAGGTCACAGCCTCTCTGTGTACACATGCACCTGAACCTGTATTTGACTTTGTTGTTATGTGTATGTCTCACTAGCCTAAAACACAAGGTAATAGGTACACAAGGTACACAAAGGAGGTAAAGTGTGACTCTGTATGTGTGTGTGTGTGTGTGTGTGTGTGTGTTGTCTAAAAGAGTATATGTCACGTACACAAGGATGTATTATGCATGAACTGTTATGGACTCATGGTTTTTGGACTTTTTGTGTTTTTGTTCATTTTCCTGTGTTCACTTTACGTATCTCTTGTGTTTCCGTCGCCCTGTTCTTTCTTATTTTACCCTGCACACCCGTCTTGTATTTGGTCTCGTTTGCCCTGCCCTTGTGTTTCCCTCTTTTTTCCATAGCCGTCCTACCCCAGTGTCTTGTTCTTGTGATTAGTTGTCTGTGTGTATCTACCTGTGTGTTTCCTTTGTTCCTTGTGTAGTTGTCATCATTTGTCGGTTGTTGGTTAGTTGGTTTCTGTCCCTGTGGTTTTCCCTGTGTCTTTGCACCATTCTGGATTTTTACCCGCACTTACCTGCCCTGTTTCTTTCACAGTACTTTCCCCGTGTCCCTTGTGTTTCTCGTGCTCCAACCGTGGCAGTGACATTTGCACGTGCACACATACGCACTCATGCTTCCTAATTACAAAACATAGCTGAGCATAACATGACCTGATGATGCAACCATCCACATCACACAGTAAACACACTCAACTCACACACACATGCACACAGTGTTAGTTCCTACGACTTCATGACAGCAATCTGTCTATTACCCCATTTTACACACATAAGATACAACTGCAGTGTAACTACTGCAATGTAGTAGCCTGTGTACACATAGAAGGAAGTTAATGTACTATAGTAATAAAAGATGATATATGTAATAACTGTATGGGCAATGTGGTGATATTAAAAATTACAATGCATATGAGGTTCACATACTGTAATCAAAGGAAATAACTTCCTCTACAGATTTTATTCAACTGTTATTATTCCCAAAGAAACAGGAGAAAACAGAATTCATCACAGATCACAGTTTAGCTCCCTGGTTACCAAGTGTTTGGATTGCTGTGGCAATGTGGTAATGATCAACATGGATCTAAGACCGCTCTGATCAAAGCTTCTTCAACAACCACTCGTGTAATTTCAGATAACCACAAGATTGTGATGTACTACCACCGTTGGAGATGAATGTGTTCAATCGGGATGATGAAATTTTTCCACTGAGACAAACCTCTGAACATCCAGTGCCACGTCTGCTTTCACAAACATACAGTAGATGCACATCCTCGCTATCTGTTTAAATAAACAAATATTTACTAATTAGCAGTGTGTGTGTGTGTGTGTGTGTGGCTCTGAGAAGAGGTGAATGACTATTTGTCTAAGATAAGTTATTGCTGGTTATTCTCACTGAAGAGGTCAAAGGGTAGACTGATATTCCCTGAACGAGCAACGCATTCTCTCCCACACACAAACGTGCAGGTCAAACATGAATGCAATAGATCAGTAAAGGTGAATAAGAACCTCAGTCAGCATTCATTTAGGTCCCCAGAGGCTCCTAAACATGATGTGTATGTTTGCAAAGAGCAGGCTTATGTAGACAAGCTGTGTGTGTCCGGTCATGGGGAAGTTTCACGTGAGAACATTTAAGATTAGAGCTACATGCTTGTGAAAGTAGTATACAGTCAAAGCAGTTGCCTGCATTATATAGTTTTGTTGAAGCTAAAATGAGGATGCTTATTAACATCTCCTGCTAATTAGAATCTTCATAGCCAGCATATTTTTTTAAATGGCACCATAAAACTGTAATTTCCCCCGTTCTCACTGCTTTTTAAAAACAAAACCATGTAGGACATTTTGGTAAACAATTAAACAGTGTATTCCCATTAAGACTTGGGCAATGCCTTCATGGTTTCACACAGAGGACAATTAATAACAAAGTGCCTTTGTTTCACTTCTGGCGTGATCTCATTGTATTGAAATCAACAATAGTCCCATGAGCACCGCAGGCACCGGGGTGCATCAGCGACGGAGACTGGATGAGGTCAGACAGAACCTCACCCACCCCCCCCCCACACACTCGTTCTTTCCCTCCATCGCTCCTGCCGTGCTCCCACTATTTTCCTTAAACACATGCAAAATCACAAATGACCTCACACAGCTACATCATTCTACTGCATTAACGAAAATGTTCTTGGATGTTTTTGTTGGATCACTGAAATCAGCATTAACGGATTTTTCGGCCACTTGGAGGCAGCGTATACGAGCTGTGAAGACAACGCTGACATATTATCTTTTAAGTTGATGGCAAACAGTTGCCCATTTACACGTCCAGCAGACATGAAAAAACATTAGCGTTCATTCGGCGCCATGTTTCTGGCCACCTCATGAATGTAAGTCCAATATTCACTCTTCCTTTCGCTCTGTTTTTGGTCCCCACCAACTCCTGAGGTAAATACCTGGTAAATATGTTACCAGTTAGTCGCTAACTGTGTGATAAAACACCCCAAAGAGCTGAAGGGAACTACAGAGTTGAGTGATAATTATCTGTGGCCCTTTTACATTACACATAGTTATGTCATACTTTGTTAATATAAACATATTTATTAGAGCAGCTTTAAAGTTTTATTTCTACATTGTTTGAATTGGTTTATTCAAGTCGATAAACTGCCTAAGTATGCCAATGATAACCACATACAAAGACTTTTATCTCACTGGGACCCCTGCACACACACCAGGCATACAGGCACACACACAACGATTCACATGCATGCAGACACATGCTGGCAGCCATACAAGCCACATATTTACGTGCTCACAAACATATACTGTACATATGAGCTGGACAGTTTGTATACACACACACCCGTAAACACACATACAAGATTGATCAGAAACGTTAAAGTTTCTTCGGGATCTTTCCCCCACACACACAGTCTGTCTTACTCGATGACCTAACACTCGCACTGAATGGGAGGAAAACAGAGAGCAAAGTCTGTGTTTACCTTTAGATCACCCCTCAATTGACACAAATGTACACACAAATGTACACATAGGAGTACAGTACTCCATATTGGCCAGCAGCCCGCTGCATAGCAACACTTTTTATCAACAAACACAAGAGGTCAGATTCTGTGAATGTGTCTCAGTTTGCAGCCAAATTCCCCTCTTTTTTTCTTGATTTCTACATGCCAAGTTACCACTTTCTCTTCCTCCTCCCTTTCTGTGTTTTCTGTCAAATTACAGTCTTTACTCGCTCACGTTTGATGCTCCCCCTTCACAGCGTTGTAGATGTTTATGGCATCTTACATGTTTATGTCTATTTTTATGTGTATGCTTTTCAACAGATGTGTGGCCACATGTGTGGGGCTGCGTCTCTATACGTGTTTGGCTGTGATCCAAGCACGGCACGCAGTACACTAAACCTCTGAGTTACAGATTTAAATGAGGTGTATTGCACCTCAGACCACTGCAGTTAAATCTAGCATTACATGTGCAGTAGATAGGCTACACTGAAAATAAATGCATTTTTATGAATTCTAAAAAGAAACATTAAATAGCTACATATGTTTTTATGAGCAGGGTGTGTATATCAAACTACTGAACATGGCAAGCCTGTGAAAAAGATGACATACAGTTAACTTGGATTCATAAGTCTCGTGTGCATTTGTGATTTATGTGCATGTGTTTGTGTTTGAGCGTGTGTGCATGTGAGAGTCATAGTGTTATGAGTTATAGTGTCCCAGGAGGGGAGCCTCAGCACTAGAGAAGGGGTTTCCTGTTCTTTCTTGGCAAATACGACTGGAACAAGTGGATGAGGAACAAAAGTGTGACACAACACACTTGGCCTAAAGCTGCAGCTAGTGATTTATTTCATGTGTAATAATCAGCTCAAGGTTTTAAGGATGATCATTTAGTTAGTTTGACAAACAATGTCTTTATGAAATGTATCCAGCAGAGTCCCAAAATCTTTTCACTGGATGAAGAATAACATTATATAGTAGATGATAGTCGAGATTTTAAATCCTACTCTAGTGGAAGTAAAGGAGTAGACGAGAATACTTGTGCTTTATATCTGCTGTGTTTCAATCTGTGACACAATAATTGCGGGTTTGTTAAAGAGGGAGAGCAGGAGACAGAGAGACTGGTCTGTGTGTGTGTGATAATCTAATTGTTTATATCTGGTGGGATCTAAAGCTTCGTCTGGTATCACTCATCTGGGCTCTTTTCACACACATCTCTCTAAACCTTCTAAAAATCTTTTCACGTTTCTGCGCACACACGCAAAGGACAGCGAATTAGGATCCTTTCCCGTGAAGCTGTTTCAGATTCAAACCGAGTCAGCTGTCATTTCCCCCCAAAAATGAAAAGAAAACACCCGCCCCCCCCCAGACAGCGGAAGAAGAGGAAGGGGAGGAATGGATAGAAATGGAAAGAGGAATGGGGTCATAAAGAAGAGGGAAGAAGATGCAGAAGAATGTCTGAGGAACACATAAAAATGGATTTCTACCACTGAAAATCTGTCTTTTCCAAAGGACATAGTAAAAGCAGATACACAAATAAACCAAGCTTTTTAAAAACACAAATGGACAATTGTCAAATTTTCAGAAAGCTGAGTAAAAACCAATGATTTGAGGAATAAGCCGGGAATCCAAATATGTTATTGGTTGTGTCGGTCCAGCCATTCAACCACACGTTTTCTGAGATGGTGGTAGGAGCCATTTAAAAAAAGCATTTTTCAATGATTTTGTTGTTCAAGTGTGGACATTGCCCCACACAGGTGCTGTCAGCACTTGGCACAACAAGATAGAGAAGCAGGCGTGTGAGCAAAAAGGTCAAGGGTTAGATTCCCGGACAAGTAGGATAAATCTGGGCTGGGAAATGAAAGGGCAGCACTGGCCTCCTCCTCATTCCTCCTCATTCCTCCTCAGGAAGCAGTCCATAGCTTTAAGGGATAACCTGAGGACATCCCTGCAGGTCCTTCATGTCTTTCATTTTTCTTGCCCAACTGTCATGCATTATTAAATCATAAAACAATTAATGCTTTTTTAGTTTTTCTGCATTTTGCAGCAAAAGAAATTGATTGAAAATGTGAATCGGCCCTGACCTTGAGAAAAGTTGAGATTAGTTTTTTTTTTTACCGCCCAGCCCAGTTGGGGAGCAAAAATATTTTTCAAGTTCATTTCTCAGCCTTGGAAATAGTAGTTTGTGAAAAACAATCCCAACTCAAGGTCCACTTGCTGGTTTTGTTTTGTCAAACTACAAGAAAAACTTTTGGGCGTACCTTTAAGCCGACAGGGACAAGAAGTCCTTCAAGTGCTACGACATTGAAATACCTACTGAGCTTGCTTGTCAACAGATCCATCTCCGTGACAACTGGGGAAACTCCATCCACTAATAAAAACAGGCGAAAGTCAATCTGATAACAAGTCACTTGGGACAGACTTGAGACATATTCTGTAGCCAAGTGTGAATTGCAGCCGAGCACAAGTGGGGACCATCTGGTTATCTGGCTTTGAGATACAATATGCTTAGACAGTATATTCTGTTTCTGTCAAAATGTACAAAGACTGATTGACACACGCCGAGCCTGAAACATATGTTCCATAGTTTGGATATTCAAAGCAAATATTACATTACACACCTATTACACAACAGTAAAGATGAGGCTCAGTTGGGTCTCGGATGAGAGTTCCCGGAATCACACACACACACACGCACACACACACGCACACACACACGCACACACACAAACACTTTCTCGTACTTCAAACCCACACTCAGAATGTGGCATTTGCCAAGTAGGTGCCAAGACAGGGTTACAAGCACGCGCACAGGCACACACACACACACACACACACACACACACACACACACGTAATGTCACAGAGAGGCAGCAATGTATTCTGGGAGGTGAGAGAAGTGGGAAGGAGATGAGGCGCACGGTGGTCATGGAGGGACACACAGCACCAGACACTAAAACAGATGGATAAAAGAAAATCTATTCAGGTAAACAAGTTGTTATTCAGAGAAAAATACAGGAAGAACAACACTGGAGAATACCGTTAAATACAGTTGTTGGCATTGTTATGACACACGTAGACCTATTATTTTGATAACCTATGATGAAAGATGATTATTATTATTGTTGGTATGAGTGACATACCATAAGTGACCCTGCCCTCCTGGCATCTGCCAAAGTCACTCATCGGCCGGTTCAGGCTTGTTCACATACAAGAAACAACTTTGCACATCTCTGAATTATAACTGTCATGCTTGTGGGGTTGCTGTGATTTCAAACTTCATTTTGTGCCTCACGCCCTGCCACTTAGACATGAAGTTTAAGTGACTTTAGAGAACTGTTGGGTACGTTATGGAGCTTTCGAAGTCAGGCGTCACCAAGACACCTCTGAGCAAGCTAACAATCCACGACAAAAAGTGTATATGTGGGAAGTCTCAACCACGACTGTATAAGAAGGGATTGTTAAAAACCTACAAATGCCACCATCCTTTGTTGCAAAAACAGAAGAGAGAAGAGCTTTTTAAATTCAAACTGAAGCATCCCAGGCACAGTTCAAATCTTTGTTCACATTCACATCATCATTCACATTGCATTCTATTTGAATGTTTGAATACACCTTTAGGATTCAACGGAAATACAAATGTGTCCGACATAAAGTGCGGGTGTGAGGAGGAGGATCATGCTGTTGAGTTTTCTAGAGAGGTAATGTTCCCCCATCAGTGACTCAACGACATACCCACAGCTTTTACTCCAGCATCCAGAGCAGATTTCAAGACTGTACACAAAAACGTGTAGAGAAAAGTTACATCAAATATTCTGTATTTGTTCCAAATCTTGTGTCATAGAGCTCCATTGTTGTCCAAAATCTAATAACCAGTGAGCCACACTATTGCACTGGGTGACATATTCCTTCCCTACTGTGAACACTGACACACAGCTTATTTTGAGATGATCCCATAACTGTCCTGCTGAAAATAGTCCCCAACAAACAAACTCTTTACTCCCGTTTGAGTAACATTTGCTGAACCTGCAGTGCCCAGCGGTTTTAGCTTTTTTATATTTGCTAGAATATGTTTATTTTTGAAAGATTTACATCTTCAGTTGGAATGAATACGCTGGGGGCCGCAAAAAGACTGAGGAAGTCCTTTTTTTCCATTTAATATGATTAGTCAAGTCAACACTAATCACCCTTATGACCAGACAATGGCACTGGAGAGCAATATAAGTTGAAGTGCTTCATACTGCAAGCAATTCAATGGTGTCCACTCACTCCAGATGTTGGTCTTTATTGTCAGCTTTCAGGCTATTTCACTTCATTGACTATTAGAAGGACCCTCAAAGCTGTTGTACACGTATAAATATTACAGATGAGTGGTGTTCTTATCTTTTAAAGCCCCAATTTAACCACTCAGAACCAGCCTCGTCTGAGAGTGTGACCATCCTCTTTCTTTGAAACATGACTGCCGTGCTTAGAAAGGCTGTGTGATACCTATTAATTCTGTGTCATCTTTCTACGCCCTGTTGCTGTGCTCTATACATAGAGAGTGACTTCGAGGTGCAAAGCCTTCACACCATAGAAATAGATTCATCATGGCAGCTTCACACTGACACTGCGTGAAAGCGTCATCCATCCAATTTCAGCAAAATGCTTGCTTTCCTATGCTGAGTGCATTGCGTCTGGGTGTTGAGAAGATGTCATGAACTCAGAGACTAAGAAAACCCATTCAGAATCAAGCAGGTCAAGTGAAAATCCTTGAGCATCAATCTGTTTAAAGTCCTGTGTGAGTGCTTGACATACATATGTTTTATCTGTGAGCAGATTATATAGAGCCAGCTCATATTCCAGTAGGACTTAAAGGGTAAGTCCAGATAGTTTAGCTCAAGTTAATTTTATGATCAAAATGTCTTTTAGACAAAAGACATTCAAGATGCACTATGACTACTAATGGCACAAAATAACCATACTATATCTTAACTGGTTTGTTTTATGATACCAATGACTCAGTGTCATCTATCATGAATTGGCAAGATTTCTGTGTGAAAACTGGAATTTTCAGTCATTCAATAATAATAACAAAATAACAAATGTCTTCATAAATCTTAACAAATCACTCAGTCCAAAAAGCAGGAAAATCAGAAATTGGTCCACTCCATTCTGGGGCTTTTGAACCCATTACTTGATCTTCCTCAGCAGACAGAGATTGCTCACTTCAAGGACTTCCTGTCCATGTTGGCTAACGGTAAGAGTTGAGAAACAACAGTTGACAAAAACACAAAACAACTGGGCAACTGCTGAGGAAGATCATGTGGTACAATCAAAAGCTCCAGATCTGCTACTGAGTTGACCTTGTGGTGAGTATGTGAATGAGCCATATGTTGCAATAAATTACTAGAGGAGGCTTCAGATTGTAAGGAAAACCACATCTAATTGTAGAGCTGGTATTTTCTAAAGTATCCACACTCTAACATATGCTCCACCTGTTGATTCTTAAACAAGTCAGTACAGTAGCAACTTGCCATCCATCAGTCTGTGAAAACAACATGGCAAAGACACATGAGATGCATAATGTAGTGATCTTCAGCATCAATCACAAACCACGAGCGTGAGCTGACAGTGACGACCAGGATGTGCATCATGCTGAGAGAGCAATTTCACACACATGCTTACTTAAACACCCACACACGTGCACATGCATACGCTCATTTCTGCTTTTCTAAGGATAGCACATTTCTCTCTTCACATCCGTCAACATTTGAGTAAGCCACCACGGTTGGATAATTGTGGCGAGGACCTGGCATCTGTGAATGTAAACATTTACATTCTTGGCCACATGATATGATCAGTACTGCCACAGCGAGTGGCGAATGGTGGCCAAATGCTGCTATACATTTTCAGCTTCAGCTTCTCAGCTGTGATTAAAGGTGCTCAGCAGGCCTCCGGCTCTGCTTACAGTCATGATGGTGCTCAAATATACACCAGGCCTCTGCTTCAGCTACTGTAACAGCTAATGTGTTAATTATTGTTACAACTGATCCCCTAAATTACATATATACTGTACAGTGAGCAATATTTTCATGAATGGAAATATTGTTCACGGCCTCACTGATGTGAAAGTGTGACTCAGCTAAACATTAGAGGGCAATTCAGGTGTGTGTGTGTTTGTGTGTGTGTGTGAACTGAGTTCACTGAAATGAATGAACAGGACCAGCATTCATGATGGGTACATTTGGAGGTGGTTACATGAGGCAAGCAGGTAAACAATCTTATTTTTGCTACTACTTAAATTCATAAGGTACAACTGCTGCAACTGTCATCCTGCTGACAGGAACTGAAATTACAGATTTTTACTTTTACTGAGCCGCATTGCTACAGTCTTTGGTAAATTTCACAACTGAACTTTTTGACTTTTTTTCACTAATGAGTTTCTACCTTACAGCTTTTGTTGGATGCAGTCCTGGAACCCAGCGGCTATCGTCTGACAACCATTTAGCCTCTGGGGGCAAGGGCCAATATTTCTATAACGGATCCCTGAGCCAAAACTTGCACTGTTTATAGTTTACATTCCGATTAGCAACTTACTTTTTGTAGATGTTGTAGGTCCAGACAACATCTTGGCTTATCTCTACAGATTCTGAGATTGCATTTTGGCCAATGTGTTCCACCTCTTTTGCTTTCCAGAAGGACTGTTTACCTGCAGCAACCAAAGCCCGCTTAAACGTGGTTGGTCAATACTACTCGGACTACAAAGGGACTACAGAAACCAGGGCACTTCCAATACCAAAAGCACACACACACACACACACACACATACACACATAACTTGTCTTGAGTAATAGCACTTTGTTCACTGGAGACTGTGCTGCTAAATATACCAGTAAGTGATAGCCCTGCTGGCTGATGGGCAGGAATATTGCTGGGCCTGACAACGATACCGAAGATCACAACAGACACCAGTGTGTGTGTGTGTGTGTGAGTGTGTGTGTGTGTGTGTGTGGTGGGGGTATCCGCAAAGCTATAACTGCAGTGAATAATGAGTCTGAGGATTATTTGATGAAAGAAAGAAGTGCAATAATGCTTTTAACAATGCCAAACAAAACTTAATTAAAAAAAACAAACCAAAGTGATGCCTTAAAAACAGATACACTGAAGAAAGCTGTTTATAAAAACGTCTTCCCCCCAACCCTGGCTTGACCCCTTTTTTTGGCATTAGTGAGTACCTGCTCTGTTGACCCGTTGCTGCATTAGAGGACTTTATTAGCCTTTGCACCCAGGCCCTAATTGATATTTGATGGATGTTGCGATCTCAACTTGGTCTCGAAATAGAGTCCCAACAGTTGGCCGAACCCAGAGAGCCACACAGCAACCTTCTGATCGTCTGCTCTCATATAGGCAAGACATACCACAGCCCTGTGGCGAAGCTCAGACAGGAGCAGCGATTCAGAGTCGCAGATAGACCAGGACTGAGAGAAAGTGAGACGAAAGAGTGAAAGAAAGAAGGGTAGAAAAAGAAGGGGAAACAGAAAGGAAGAGAGAGAGAGAGAGGTAGCAGGAGAGGCCATTACTAAACAGAGAGAAAGATGCATCTATAGTCCAACTTCACCATTCATCTTTCTTTCCTTGTGTTTCTTTCTCGTTTTCTGTCTTTCTATGTCTGTCCTCCGTGCCTCTACCTGTCTCGGCCTCTCTCCCAGCCTCTCCTTCTTTTTCACACGGTTTTCTCAGTCTTTCTGGGTGCACTAACCTGCAGAGGGCCGCTGGCTGGCATGGTGGATCTCAGCGATGTCAGGTCGATGTCTCGGCCCTGCTCCCCTCTCTCTGTCTTCCCGAGTCCCTGCATAATAACGCCCGTAGCGAGCAAGCAACCAAGCGCGCACACACTTGCACACTCGAGCGTTGCCCCCACAGCAGTGAAAATGCTAATGCAAGGATGGCAGTGGTCGTTATGAAAGGAAATGACCCTGGACGGCAGGCACCAAGCACCAGGAAAGGCCAGGGAGGACAGCGGAGGGACAAACAAACGGCTTATTCACTCCTGGTCTCCCCCGCTCCCTCTCCCTCAGTTTGCACTCTTTCAGCTTCTCTCTGTCTCTTTTTCCCTCCGCTCTGCCCATGTACCAAATCTAGGTTGTAAAAATCCTGGAATACCAAATGAACCATCATAGTGAAAACCAGGCAAATATTACCATATTAAAAGTTAGTCTTGTCCCTATGTATGACTCTATTTGAATGAACAACCTCTGCAAACCAGTGCACACCAAGTGGTGTCTATTTGTGCTTGTTTGCTCAACAAAAACATTCTGCTGTATTTCTGTTAAGTTAACTGAGGTCAGACGGCTTCTCGTAAAAGCACTGAGGCTCCACTGTTAGGCATTTACAGCGCTCTAAACCAGGGGACCCCAGCTCTGTGACAGGGAACCAGAGATACCATGTGCATAGGAGCCAGGCCAAGTGATATCAAGAGTGTTGGAGACGGATATCTCGAAATCTGGACAAATAAAATCCAAACTATTTGCATGTCTACATACCACTAGAGGTGAGTAAAAAAATATGTTTTGTAATTTGCAGATTGTCTGTAACATCCATGAATTATCTAAACATTAGCCACTATAAGCTACTGGTCATACCAGATCAAATAAACCCCTGAGTGTGTTGAATTGAGCATGGGTGCATTTTATCGTTTGTGAACTGAACTTTTTATTTGTAAGAGGAAGAATGTGCTATGTCTTCTTTCAAAAGTGACATAGGCTCATACATAGTGATGTAAAAGAGGCCCAGACTGATGTAAGTTACATTTACAGACAGTATTGAAAATGTGGGGAGACAAAAGCCGACAGTGTGAGACTAGAAGAAAAAAATGTAGTGTTTTAAAATGCAGGCAGAAAGAAACCCGTCAAAGCCAGAAGTTACCTGTCAGCATGAGTGGAAAGTACAGGGAACTTGAGATAAAGGCTCACTGTGGACTCCACAACACTCCACAAACAAATGCACACACATTTAAACATGAATTCTTTGTGTCTGTCTGGTTTCTTCATCATACAGCACACACACACACCAGGCCGCCAAGATTGGACAAACATACAAATGTAGAAAAGATAAAAGAAAAGAGCTTTTTTTTTCTTCTCTCTCTCGCTTGCTCAAATATGCACACATACAGAGTGTCCTGAGGGAAACAGACTGCTGCAAGCTCACAATCCTCCAAAAAATGATCACCTCAGTGGCAGGAATTTCATTAGGTTAAGTGTATCTGAACAGAACGTCACACACACACACACAGTAAACACAGCAAACCTTTGTCCCCCTTTGAAAAGACTCGTGTCAGGGGTGTCACACGGGTGAAAAAGTAACTTGGTGTATCACGTTTCTTTTCAATCAATTTTAAACACTTTTCATAGTAATTCTGTATAGCTCTCTCATTCCACATCTATTTCACTTAATGATATTGCAACCAAGTTTCATTAACTGTTGACAGAACTGAAGGGCACTGTAATTCATTTCCTGAGATAAGTCGTGTATAGCTCAATATCCATCAGCCCTGATATCTGTTCGAAGCACTCTCCACTCTAATATTCTCTAAAAAGGTAGAATAACTAACACAGCAGATAAACCTACCAACGTAAAAACTTTTAATAATAATCTATGGTAAGCACAAACCCAAATGTACAGTACATACCTTTATATATATATATATATATATATATATATATATATATGTGTGTGTGTTTGTGTTGGCATTATTTTCCTTTTATTTCCAGTATAGACAAATTGTTTAATCATTATATGGTATTCATTTGGTGCACAGCTTAAGGGTCAGAGCTGTTGTCAATTTTCTCTCCAATAATGGATAATGTATTTGCTCTCCTCAGGGCGTTAAAGCTGAAGCATCTGCCCTTTCACATCTTTTTCTGTTTTTGATGCATTTGGATTCACAAGCTTCCAGGAACTCTCCTAACCTTAGCTGACACCGTCTGCGAGGTTATTTTGTTTTTGTGGTCTTCCAGAATTACACCTCTGCCGTCTTTCAGGGATTTTGGGTTGTCTAGTAACTATTCAGTGGCACATAATGGACTATTTGACTCGTGTGTGGATTGTTGGATATGTGAGCAACAGATTCCAAGTTAATCCCTAAATGAGAGGTTTAAAACAAAATGGCCTGCCCTCAGATTTTTTTCTTTAATCGTTCCTAGAAACTGAGAGTTTACATGAGACACCAGTTATCCAGCAAAACCTCCTCATTCTTTGGTTCCTAGAAACAGAGTCTTTAGAGGATGACTTTTCCCAGTTCTTCCTAAAAAGAATAACTGCTGTGTAGATAAAACAGTTTGAGCTTTATGGTAAACATATGTATTCCCTCTCCTGGCTTAGAGAGGCTTAAGTGTGGTGTGTTTGACAGATAGCCGGCTAATCTGCTTTAGAAAAGGTTGCTCTGGTTTGTACACGTCTGTGAGGAACAGTGGAGATGAACAGGTAACGGTGAAGGCTGTGCTTCATCAAGGGCATACTTGACTGTTTTTGTGCATGTATCAATGTGTACATGTGGAGGCTAAAACAGAAGCTGTAAAGCCCATACCTGTACTTTTGTTTTATCTTCCATTAAAAAAAAATCTGAATATGTAAAGCCTTCAGAGGCTTTGAGCTGCATCCGCTCTTCATGTACTGTAGCAGTTTTGCATCACTGTAA